>OZ023218.1:51534204-51770976 GCA_963995525.1 Escarpia spicata
ATTGGCTTATACAATATACAATTCAAGCTACGCATTGTGAAACACCCTCTAAGATACAATGAAACCGCCTGCTTGCATAGAAACGCTAGCAAAAGAATACCACGCCCCATTGAGCGCATCTGCTTCCCAGTTGCTGTAATGACGTCACTAATGCGGTTGGTCAACAATCTGCCTATCTACTGGCTTGCCTTTCCTCATTTACCAAATTAAGCCTAAGTAGAGTAGATTTAAACACCCACAAATAGTAGAAATGCTACACACATCATATCCTTTATCACCGCTCTCCTGGTGGGGAGGTCAATGGTCAACTGCTCTGCCTCCTCAAGTGTGAAGCACAGGCCGTCCAGATCCTGCTTGACGCAGTCGATCCATCGTCGGTGAGGGTGCCCACGGGGCTGTTTCCAGTCGGCGTTATATGGGTGGGATAGGTACACCAGTGATGCAGGGTAGTTTGGTGCCATACGTTGCAGGTGACAGAACCATCGAAGACGTCGCTGGGCAATGAGAACGGATGCAGGCGTTCTATGATTGTAGATACACTTCCATTAAAATTGTGGTTAATAAGCCAGAAGCAATGTTAGCGATTTGAAAATTGCGTCCGCGAAATGTTCAAAGTGTAAAAAAACCATTTAGGATATAAGAACCTTTTGTGGCAATAACAGTAGACATCGGTTGGTTTGATCGCAAACACTTTGCTGTACGATGCGGTCGCGATGTTCCCATATTTAAGACAACCGGAGACTATAGCTATAAAATAAAATTATATTTAACCTTATCTCGCCCCTTAGTATAGCATCATATTGTTTACATGCCGAATCAACAGCCGATCTTCATATTCGGAATCTAATTAATATTCGGACTCGATTATCCACTGGCAAGCATGTTGATAGAACACTTCGACGTATATCCGCACGAGGTATAGAGTCACGCTACACCGGCCTCATTCAGGACATTCAACGAACAGATGGAACTAATAGTAACAACACTGATTGTAATTATGTGTTTTGTATTGTTACATAAATAAATGTGTGTGTGTGTGTGTGTGTGTGTGTGTGTGTGTGTGTGTGTGTGTGTGTGTGTGTGTGTGTGTGTGTGTGTGACTGTGTGTGTGTGTGTGTGTGTGTGTGTGTGTGTGTGTGTGTGTGTGTGTGTGTGTGTGTGTGTGTGTGTGTGTGTGTGTGTGTGTGTGTGTGTGTGTGAGTGTGGGTGCGTGTGTGTGTGTGTGTGTGTGTGTGTGTGTGTGACTGTGTGTGTGTGTGTGTGTGTGTGTGTGTGTGTGTGTGTGTGTGTGTGTGTGTGAGTGTGGGTGCGTGCGTGCGTGCGTGCGTGTGTGTATGGTTATGTTATGAATTCTGTCTTGTCTCTAGGCGTCTATGGGCGTGAGGCACCACGCGGTGTGACACCACGCGGTGCGGCTGTACAACGGAAACAGACTCTCGCTGTATCTCGACAATCTGCTGGTGGAGCGCGGAGCCGCCACAGGTAAGTCGCCATGTACACACCTACTGACAAAAACAGAATGACTGCCGGTAGCACTACAACTCACAAGTATTCACTGGAAAATATATTTATCGACGGAACTAAAAGCTCAGAGAGCACATTACGTGATAGACATATAGGATAATGGTTTAGTTGTTAGTTTGCTGTTGTTCGTTCTGATACTCGTGCGTGCAATATGTTATATATCTACACTGACGTCTGTCCTCGTGCGTGCAATATGTTATATATCCACACTGACGTCTGTCCTCGTGTGTGCAATATGTTATATATCCACACTGACGTCTGTTCTCGTGCGTGCAATATGTTATATATCCACATTGACGTCTGTCCCCGTGCGTGCAATATGTTGTATATCCACATTGACGTCTGTCCTCGTGCGTGCAATATGTTATATATCCACATTGACGTCTGTCCTCGTGCGTGCAATATGTTATATATCCACACTGATGTCTGTCCTCGTGCGTGCAATATGTTATATATCAACACTGACGTCTGTCCTCGTGTGTGCAATATGTTATATATCCACACTGACGTCTGTCCTCGTGCTTGCAATATGTTATATATCCACACTGACGTCTGTCCTCGTGCTTGCAATATGTTATATATCCACATTGACGTCTGTCCCCGTGCGTGCAATATGTTGTATATCCACATTGACGTCTGTCCTCGTGCGTGCAATATGTTATATATCCACATTGACGTCTGTCCTCGTGCGTGCAATATGTTATATATCCACACTGATGTCTGTCCTCGTGCGTGCAATATGTTATATATCAACACTGACGTCTGTCCTCGTGCGTGCAATATGTTATATATCCACACTGACGTCTGTCCTCGTGTGTGCAATATGTTATATATCCACACTGACGTCTGTCCTCGTGCTTGCAATATGTTATATATCCACATTGACGTCTGTCCCCGTGCGTGCAATATGTTATATATCCTCACTGACGTCTGTCCTCGTGCGTGCAATATGTTATATATCCACACTGACGTCTGTCCTCGTGCGTGCAATATGTTATATATCCACACTGACGTCTGTCCTCGTGCGTGCAATATGTTATATATCCACACTGACGTCTGTCCTTGTGCGTGCAATATGTTATATATCCACACTGACGTCTGTCCTCGTGCGTGCAATACGTTATATATCCACACTGACGTCTGTCATCGTGCGTGCAATATGTTATATATCCACACTGACGTCTGTCCTCGTGCGTGCAATATGTCATATGTGATATTTGACACATATACACAAACGCGTACTCATGCACGCTCGCACAAAACATTACGTACTCACGCACCCACCCATCAAAACCAAGATTGTCGTCAAGAGCTATAAGCTATAGGCGGCATGCGGACAAGGAAGCCTTTGGCTTATCGAGAGTCCAACAATTACACATCCACCCAGCCACGCTTACTTGCACGCACGCACGTGCATGCACACATGCACACACACGCTCACGCACGCACACGCACACGCACACGCACACGCACACACACGTAAGAGTCGACCGTCGTTGCAATAACATGGACTCCATCATCGTTGAGTCGTTTAGAGATCATATCAGCACACTTGGTACACACTGCCGTTCATCTCTTACAGATCCGAATCTACAATCGAGTGTTGACGGTGGATGACATAGTCGACCTGTACAACGAGTTCTCTCCGTAGATATAAAACGATTTCTCAATAAATGCATTAAAAACACATTCAGTAGTTATCGTTTTGCTTGTTTAATAAAATGGTAACTTAGCATGTTGTATGCCACGCGCACGCATATAAGCAGGCACACACGCACTCACACACCCACGCAAACACAATAAACATTTAATAACGCACTTTAACAATTCCTTTCTGACAAACTCACCTATTAATTTATTCTCACAGAACCTGCTGCGGTCTGTTGACAGCGGGACAGGTTGCATCTTTTAAACTAGATTCACAGGGGGGACTCACGGAGAAGCCTGAAACTGGATGCATAGATAAAGACAGCACCAATTTATCAGCAAAGAACTGTCTGGAAAACTGTTCTGAAGCTGGATGTAAATGTGTTTGTATAAATGCAAGGCGTATAGTAAACAAAAGAAACGAACTAAACATTATGGTAGAAAATATTGATCCTCACATAATAGGTATAACCGAATCATAGGCCACAACCGATATATAAGATGCCGAATTGTGACTGACAGGATATGTAATGTTTAGGAAAGATATAACAGGAAGAAGGGGAGGTGAATAATCTACCCAGGCTCATGAAATAAAATTAGACAGAGAAACAGATTGCGAAGAAGCTGTTTGGTGTAACATAGTTACAGGAAACTCAACGTTGACGGTAGGGTTAGTTTATCGAAGTCCAAAAATAAGCATAGCATAGAAGAGAATAAAAAAGTACAAAACGCTATAAGGGAAGTCAGCAAACGGGACTATGTTATTATGGGGGACTTTAACCACGGTCACAATGGAAACCTCTACAGACTATGGGTAGTGAGTACCAACATTTTTTGTTTTAGTACAAGATAGTTTAATGTATGTACATGTGATAGAACCAACCGGGGGTGAGAATGTGTTGGACATAGTTTTGCCCTCACAGAATGAATTAGTTGACAATGTCAAGATATGTGAGCCACTGGGGAGTAGCGATCACAACCAGATACTTTTTACCATCAAAGTAAAATCAGAAAGGAATAGTAAAAAGCAGTATAGGAGAAATTTCCACAAAGGAAGATATAAGGACATGATAAAATATTTAGCAAAGATAGACTGGAATAACACACTGAAGAATAAGACAGCAAAAGAATGCTGGAATATCTTAAAGAGTGAAATTGAGTTGTCGATAAATGTGTTCCCTTGAAAAACAAGGGAAATTGTCCAAAAAGAAACACTTATCGAAAGAAGCCATTAGAAAAATTAAGTATAAACAAATGATGTGGAAGTCATATAGACGTACTGGAAATGATGAAGACTACAACATTTATAATGAAGCACTTAACCACGCTACAGCTGAAATTATAAATTCAAAGAGAAGCTATGATCAAAAATTAGCTTCTAATATAAAACATGAGAGCAAGAGTTTTATGCGTATGTTCGAAGCAAACATAAAGTTCAGGATAAGGTCGGTCCTCTAGAAGATAGTTCTGGAAATATAATAACATAAGGATTCTTAATGGCAGAAGACCTGAATGAGTATTTCAGTTCAGTGTTTACCAGGGAAGATATTAGCTCACTGCCAGTACCAGAGGCTAAGTTCAAGGGGGCACAATCAGACTATTTAAGACAGTTAATTGTAACCCCATAAATGGTAGCTAAGAAAATAATGGCTATGAAGGATAAATGAATCACCTGGAGTGGATGAGATTTTGCCCAAACTATTATTGGAAGATGTAGAACAAATTAGCATACCGCTTGCAACAGTTTTCAACTTGTTACTAAACGAGGGAGTGGTTCCTTTAGAATGGAAAGAGGCAAACATTATACCGTTAGTTAAAACAAGGTTTGAGAAACAAGTCAGAGAACTATAGACGAGTGAGTTTAACATCAGTGATTTGCAAATTATTAGAACGACTACTTAAAGATGACATGGTGGATTTTCTTGTTAAACATAACTTAATAAACCCATCTCAACATGGGTTTCTAAAAGCGAGGTCATGCTTAACAAATATGTTATGTTTTTTGGAAGATATCACTCATTTACTCAGATTTTCAAAAAGCTTTCGACAATGTGACACATCAAAGATCACTGCTTAAACTAAAGGCCCATGGTATAGGAAATAGTATAATTAACTGGATAAAAAATGGCTGATTGACAGAAGACAACGTGTAGTAGTTGATGAGGAGGCTTCAAACTGGAAATCGGTATTGAGTGGGGTACCGCAGGGATCAGTGCTGGGATTTATATTATTCTTAATATATATCAACGATTTGGACGATGATATAAAAAGCATGGTGTTGAAATTTGCGAATGATACAAAAGTGTTTTAAAGGATTAAAAGTGATGGCGTTAGACAGCATTTACAAGATGATTTTGACAGGATGATCAAATTATCTGAAAAGTGACAAATGCTTTTCAATTTTGGGAAATGTAAATGCCTCCACACAGGACATGGGAACGAAGATATACAATATACAAATGATGTACTGTACTAAGTACTACTGTAAAAGAAAAGGACTTAGGGTTAACCATTAGTGTTGATATGAAGGTTTCAGAGCAGCGCGGAATTGCAGCTTCAAAGGGAAATAAAATCCTTGGATTAATTAGCCGAAATAGAGGGTATAAGGAAAACTAACTAATAATACCGCTGTACAAAACAATAGTTAAGCCTCGTTTAGAATATTGTATACAAGCGTGGAGGCCATACTACATTTAGTAGTACAAGATTCATAAGCAATAGTGGATATATAATTAGTTATCTTATTTGTTTGACAATATCAAAGGAAAAGAAACCTCACACTGTTGGGAATCAGGTTGCTGTACGGATGTGCTGTGCCTGCGTGCCTGCGTGCCTGCGTGCCTGCGTGCCTGCGTGCCTGCGTGCCTGCGTGCCCGCGTGCCCGCGTGCCCGCGTGCCCGCGTGCCCGCGTGCCCGCCCGCCCGGTGAGAGGCCGTTAGAACATCTTTACTGCCACTTCCTCTTTATAGTACCTTTTTTATTTTACAAGTGCAGAGTTGAGTTTCAAAACCATATATACCCATTTATTCAATTATCGGAGCACTCATGTAGGCGTTATGCACCAGTATTCGGCACCACAGAGCAGCACAGACCACCAGCGACGAGGATAAACCCGACTTGAGAGACAACAGCACAGTGTGGGGTACAACAATACATCGAACTATTGAGGCAGCGCCGATAGTTGATGTGATAATAGTGTCCTATCGATAGTAAATTTAACAATCAATAGGTATCATCGTTAGTACTCTGAACTGTTGATGGTAATGGTACTTGGCAAGTAGGGCTACTCGGGCAGCACGACAACTATGTTCGTAACCATGCGTTTTCATGTTGTATTTTTCTCATTTATCAACCCAAATTCCACATTGGTCGACCCCTGCAGTGTTATTCAGGGAGTAACCATTTTGAAAATAACCCACCTCCGATGCCACGACGTAGCGCCGCCCGTACGGTGTGGTCTGGCACTGCATTCCCCAGTAATTTAGAAGTACTAAAGTATCCTTCAGTCTCAGACCTTGCCCAGTGTGGCGAATATCGTACCAGTCGTCCTGGTACGTCGTCGTTCCTCGTCTGTGACGTCACCGTGTCACGTGGCATTACTGCCAAGGTTGATGAACTCACTCAATCATTGGCTCCATAGACGTACCACCCAGTGGCATTACTTTATATATGTGAATCACTGTCATCATGAAAGGGACGTTCTTATATTAATTAATTCCACAGGTGCGTGCGTACGTGCGTGCGTGTTTCTCTGTGTGTGTGTTCGTGACCGCACTTACATTACGTTCAATTCGAAAAATATATATTCGCGCAAACGAAAATACTGCGGTGGTGATGTTTTTAACTGGAGATTCTACATGGTGCATACCATTGCCGTAGCATATTTTATTGTAGTATTTAGGACATTGTATTTAAAAATGAGAAGCAGATAGCATCGCTTTAAAATGTAGGGTTTACTCACCTTTGTCCTTTTGCACGCAGCTACACGTTGGATCCGCCTTGGAAATCATTCCCACATTGCACCGCGGCTCTTTCTTGTGCGTGCATGTGTGTGTGTGTGTGTGTGTGTGTGTGTGTGTGTGTGTGTGTGTGTGTGTGTGTGTGTGTGTGTTTGTATGTGTGTGTGTGTGCGTTCGTGCGTTCGTGCGTGTGTGCGTGCGGGCGTGCGGGCGTGCGGGCGTGCGGGCGTGCGGGCGTGCGGGCGTGCGGGCGTGCGGGCGTGCGAGCGAGCGAGCGAGCTGCGGTGATAATGTTTTTAAATGGAGATTCTATATGGTGTATACCATTGCCGTAGCCGCTCACCGTGTGTTGTCGGCCCGGCTGATTTAGTAGCTGCTGGCGTCACTTTCGTTTACTTATATGCTAATGAATATAACCAAACAGTGAGTATAATTAAAGAAAATTGTAATGCTGGCAGAACAACTGAGAAACACATGTGGTCACTTCCACAAACAAGATGGCAGACACTGCAAAAGTAATTGGTCAAAGTCTGGTCAATGGTCACTAGAGGGTGGTACAATAATAACAATGACGCATGTGCCACTGACATAAAATAGCATGAATTACTATGTCATTGAATGCAACATAGTTCAAATATCATGGAATGATCGAGAAACATGACAGTCACACTCGTATTGCAGCCAGGAGGCGCATTCGAGACACACCTGGGCACCTTCTGGTTCCAGAAACGCTCGCCACATGTCATGTGATGTCTGCGGTACTTCCAGTTGCGCGCTAGTTCACACAGGTAGATCATGTGACAGTTGGAGAGGTCGGGCAGCCATGTCTGGCCGTTGGTGAAGTCGCAGCGACGGCAATCATCTGTGCAAGGAGCCTCTATTATGTAGTATACATCGTACGACTACTTTTATTCGATGAAATTAGCTTTGTTAATTATAATCGGACTAGCATGCGTGTATACGTGTGCGTGCATACATACATACGTACGTACATGTATATGTGTGTATGCTAAGCTTTTCCTCTTACATGTATAGCATCTCTGGCACCAAACGTTCTGGGGGATTCTTCTACGACCTTTGGAAAAACAATTTACGCCTTCTTGTTTCGAAATTCAGCATTGGTAAAGGGTTCGTACTGGCGGAAGGATTCTGCCGGACTTCAGACGATTGTTGTCATCATCAGGTGTGTTTACTCAAGTAAACCTTCCTCGTCCGGTGATTGGACAATTTACATAACTCGGAACAAAATGCGTAACGTAGAGAACAACAATTTCAAATAACGTAACGTAGAGAACAATAATTTCAAATAACGTAACTGTAGCGTCAAAGTAACATAAAACAACTCACTGGTGAAGAGAGAGAACGTTTTAATTGCAGCACTCACACACACGTCGCTTTTCGTCTGACTGCCCCCAACAAGCCAGTGTTCCACATACCGGTCAACCTCGCATAATGTCATTGCATAACAACGCGGCATTGTGCCAACGTCGCCGCCGACGACGACCGCCGAGCAATAAAGGACACGCCCAAAATACATTGCACTTCTAAGCCACACTGCACTTCTAAACAACACTCCCCCCTGATTTTCAGAACATCATAAACATCATGGTTCATAACGATCTAGGGGTCGTTTCTCCCGGGAGCTTCGCCTGGGCAGAGGTCGGTCTACCTCTTCCTCACTGTCAGAAGACTCCCCCTCAGATCCTTGACGCGCAGGAAGCCGCGGAAGATCTTCGTCGTCACTGAATGTCTGCGCCCTCTCGGGAGGAGCAGCCTCCGGTGGTACAGCCGAGCGTAGGTCGCGTACGTGTCGTGGCATACCATCCACCTCCGTGGTGTGATCGGAGATCACTCCCGTCACAGTTCCCAACTTGAACTTCGTGTGGCACCGGTTCTCTGACTGCTTCACCCACACGGCGTCTCCAACGTCATATGGACTGTCGATTGCGCCTGGCTCATTGTGTAGTACGCGGTCGATTCCAAGCACTCGTATCTCGTAGTTGTAGAGTTTGTTCGCAGGGGCAGTTGCCGGGTCGACATCATCTTTCGGCGCCACATTGTACCAATAAACGGCCTCCGCAATTGGACAACACTTCCTCGCCGCAATGCGAGGAAGTGTTCCATTCCCGGAAGCAACATAGGCACATCTAAAACGAACCCGCAGTCCCCATCGCTCCGCAAGCTGCTTAAACGCACCACTGCGAAAGGCCGAGTCGTTGTCCGTGAGCAGCTCCACCGGCGCCCCACGCTCGAAGAACACCAACTCAAGCTGCTGAATCACACTGTCAGTGTCCTGTCGTTGCAGGCGTCGCCAAACGGCGAACCGTGTCGGCCCGCAGTTGATTAGAGTAAGGTAATGACAGCCCTTGACATGGGTCACGTCCATACCAACCCTGTGCCAGATCTCATCAACATTCAGCTCTCCCTTAGCCCACTTTACAGGAGCTGGGTCGATAGACTGGCAAACTTGACAGGCTTTAACAACTCGCTGCACCTCCTTCCTGGTCACCGCAGGGCTCAGCTTTCGCGAGAAATATAGCGTGCGCTTAATTCCATGATGTCCGGTGACCTCGTGAATTCTAGCAATCCTTTCATCAGGCAGAGGGTCAACGGCACCGCTGCTCACAGTAAAAGTCGGCTTCTCGCACATGTTTGGCTTCCCAAGCCATTTCTGAGGCACACGTGTCAGAGCGTCGGCCCGATTACATTCTGACCGGACAAGTTCGATGTCCAGGGCCAGACCATATTCGTCTACCAGTGCCTTGATTGTGTTAACACGTCTACGAATCAACATCTCACTGGATGCCTTGGTCTTCAAACGGACTTTTCCGCTCAGGGCGTTCAAGATCCAGTGATAAACAGTTAGAGAATCAGTTCGCAGGTGCAGCTTCTTCAACTTCCACGCGAGCGCCGCATTGACTCCTTTTATCACTGCGTCCAGTTCAACCATATTGATGTGGGAGGAGGCATCTTCGGACCGCAGCCAGCTCGCATCTTACACCACGTGACCGTCCACCTCAATCGCGACGCCCAGTGCCAAGGAACTTGCGTCCACCCACACCGTCGCCTCCTCACCAACGACATCCCATCGACCTTTTGCTGGATCATCCTGTTTCACTCTTCGAACCGTGTCTTCCAGCATTGCGCGCAGTGACTCATCACAGACCTCCTCATTCCACGTGCTGGTCGACGAATTGGCCCTCCGTTTGATGAACGCCGTTGCAACCCGGAGCCAGCCGCATACCGGCAAGTGGCCGACGAGCTTTCCACAAAACGAGAACACCGAACGCCTCGTCAGCGTGTCCGGAACCTCGTCGAACGCGTTGTTGCGCTTCCAACGCAGCTCTCCTCGCTCCCCCCAAACTTCCAGGCCCAACACTCTAGCTCCGTCAGCCACACGTTCCGCTGGTTTACATTCAAGTCCGTACCGCAACAGATGGTTCTCGACGCATTGAACTGAGGCCACGTCCTCATTTACGAAGATGTCATCAAGGTAAGACGAAGTGGCACGGTCGACAGTCTCGTCCTGCGTCAGCACCGCGGTAAGCACAGATTTCATAACACTGGGCGCCACATTCAAACCAAACCCCAACCTCGTGAGGCAGTACCTTTGCCCACGAAAGATCACAGTTTGGAAGGGCCACAGAGATTCATGGACTCGTATCTACAGGTACGCTCTGCGAAGGTCAACAATTGCCACGTTAGTTCCTAGTCGCCGCCACTCTCGTAGCTTGTCAGCACAAACATCCGCGCTCGTTGTGAACGCGTCCACGTACGAGTTCAACTCACGGAAATCCATCACCGGCCGTACCTTGTCTTTATTCTGCTGAACAATCGCCATCAGCGGTATCAACCCTTTTGCAGGCCCAAACTTCTCATCATCATAGGGCTTCAACCACCCGTTCGTTATCCACTCTTCAATTTCCGCCTCGTAGCTCAATCTGGCACTAGTCGGGATGGAATACTCGGCAACTCTGTTTCGCAGAGCGTGAGGCTCGGCGTCATCCGACCATTTCCATGCAACAGTCCAAGCTTTCTCCCTAGCGTCGAACGAAACACAGAAGTCCGGCTCGTCAATCTTGATCGCAGCTGCGCAGACCGGTTTCTCGTCTGTCTTAGGCGACCCAAAACGTGTCGCAAGCGAAGGGAAGGTCGTCACGCCGCCTAGAGCTGAGATACCGTTGATTCCCAGGATGAACTCAAAACCCAGTGGTTTGAAGTCAACAACATAAACATCAACCACCACTGAGTCGCCGTTACTAACACGGAGCTGAACGCGGCCAACACCTTCACAGCGTTGCCTTTGACCGCTCACAGTCAACACGTCGGCACTTTTTCTCGTCCACGATGCGCAGCACGGCGCGTGAACGATTCAGTATGAGCACCCAGAGTCAATGAGAGCAACACACATGACACCGTCAACGTATATCTCCGTCACCGGCAAAGCCGCGGCGCTTACTGGACGTCGGGGATGGAGGCTAGCGCAAACGGCCTCCCCCCGTTCTCGTTTCCCGGACACGACGACGCAAAATGACCCAGACCATCG
The DNA here is from genome assembly GCA_963995525.1 of Escarpia spicata. Lineage (NCBI taxonomy): Eukaryota > Metazoa > Annelida > Polychaeta > Sabellida > Siboglinidae > Escarpia > Escarpia spicata. The sequence continues at coordinate 51,545,881 of OZ023218.1, forward strand.
CATTCGTAACACCTCATACCGCCTCGTCTGCCACCTCGTGCACGCCCGCCATATGCATTACCGCGACCCTTCCGGCGGAGCAGACAATCTCTAGCCAGATGATTCGGCAGGTTGCACTCGAAACACAGTAACCCTGATGTCACAGCCGTTCGCTTCACTGGCGCACCAGCACCAATTCTCACTGCACTAACAGCGGCCGCAACACCAACCTCATCCGTCAGGACGGCTCTCGCTCTTGTCAAAATTTGATCAATTGGCAGCTCATCGATACGCGAACCAGCTCTAAGCAGTTGTTTCACAATATCAAGCAGTCCTGCTACAAAAGCGCACGCAAGCGCTTTGTCACTTAGTCCGCCGAACGGCACAGCGAGCCTACGCAGCTCCGCCAGAAACACATCTACCGTCTCCACGGGGCTGCAGCCTCCTTGCTACAAATTGTTCATAAGCTATGAACGAATCAACAGCAAAGGCGGTTCGCAGCGCTTTCTTAATCTTCTCACTGTCCTTCTTGTCCGCGTCAGGGAGTTGCTGGTAGACGGCGAAGGCGCCGCCAGTCAGACGAAGCGGTATAACACTTTCCAAGTGGACTATGCCGCGCAAATTGCAAACAAGTTCCGCTTTCTGCAGCCACTCTACAACATTCTGGGTGTCATCTCCGCTGAATTCCAGGATTAGACGCAGTTCCATCGCGCTCTCCACCATTGCTCAGTATAGCCGGAATAGCTTGTAGCGTCAAAGTAACATAACACAACTCACTGGAGAGAACGTTTTTATTGCAGCACTCACACACACGTCGCTTTTCGTCTGACTGCCCCCAACAAGCCAGTGTTCCACATACCGGTCAACCTCGCATAATGTCATTGCATAACAACGCGGCATTGTGCCAACGTCGCCGCCGACGACGACCGCCGAGCAATAAAGGATACGCCCAAAATACACTGCACTTCTAAGCCACACTGCACTTCTATACAACAGTAACGTACAGAAAAACAATTACAAATAACGTAATTTTTTGTCTGTTTGTCCACTTGTGTGTATAGCATCAGCCTTGGTTAGGCACTTGTGTTAGTTAAATAATGAGGGATTCACAATTATAGAAGCCAGTCAGCAATAGCCATACCAGGTGCAAATGTGGTGGTTGGTTCGTTTGTTGTTGTTGACATCGCGGTTGTTATTGGTGGATCTGTCGTTGTGGTTGGTTCTGACGTTAACGTTGGTTCTGTTGTTGACGTTTGTTCTGTTGAAGACGTTGGTTCTGTCAGTGACGTTGGTTCTGTTGTGGTTGTTGGTTCTGTTGTAGTTGTTGGTTCGGTTGTCGATGTTGGTTCGGTTGTAGTTGTTGGTTCGGTTGTCGTTGTTGGTTTTGTTGTTGACGAAGGTTCTATGGTGGTTGTTGGTTCTGTTGTTGTTGGTTCGGTTGTCGTTGGTTTTGTTGTTGTTGTCGTGCACGGAATGAAGCAGGTCCTGCTGCAGGTGACGTCGAACTCGCACGATATCTCGCCCGTTGCTATTCAGTAATATACATGTTCATCGCAGTAGTTTTACTATCGTCGACCCACGAATTAAATGTCAACTTTTTAGAATGAGAACACATCAATAGGACAATAATCTCCAGCGAGATGTTCTTGTGCTTAACCAGTGTTGTACCGCCCTCTACCTGTTACTATCATGACTAGGCTTGTTTTTTGATCGAAATGGCAATGATGTTACACTTTGTTGTTGTGCTCCTGTGAATAAGTGGGTTGTTTAAACGAATAATGAAATATCAATGAACAGGTGTTAATGACATCGTGGACAATTTAGACAATAGAAACTGCGAAAGGGTCATGTTTATGATATTGTCGGTGAAACTCGGTACAGTGTTGAAGTCGGTCAGGTTGTACACGAATTCAGGCCGGCTGGCAATGCCATTGATCTCCGTCAGATCCACTTTGTCGATTCCTACGAGGGGCAACAAGGCATGTATGTGTATTGCACTGCGTTTTACAGTCGGGTGTAATATTAAGCACTATGGTTCCATGGCGGTTATTTTCGGAATTACTCATGTTGTAAATTATGGATATTGTCGGTGAAAATTGTCCAGAAATTGGGAGATAAATTTACATCTAATTTTCGTTTTTGTGTGAAGTTTGACGTCTGCATTCCAGTTGCCATCCGTAGCTCAACAGTTGAATTGCATCAAACTTAATAGTTTGAAATAAAATCGATTCAAATATGGTTACTGTTGTTGACGCCAGTAAGATGCAAAATGTAAGATAAATTGCATATGTGAATAATAATGTTGCCGGAAGGCACTAGCCCGTCACGTATTGTCCCTACATACTGATGATGACGTGTCGTCATTAACACGTCTATTCATTTGCGATTGTTGGTTTCTTTCAGAGAAAGTAACTTTGCTAGGGAAGTCGTAAGCGGCTAGAGTACGCTATATAACTACCGTAACTACAGTTGCATTAGCAATATCAGTTTTGGAAGAACCCATTTGTATATTTGCTGAAAATACGGCGGTCACGCGGGCCGGCTCTTCTTGACAGGCCGACTGAAAGATACAGGTACTAAACACATTCATCTTTCAAGGTTGTCGGTAGCTGGTTTCCGTGCCGAGAGTAATATCGAACGCTGATCACGACTGCCGATATAAGACAATGGTTGTCTTATCGATAGCGAATATATCGATGTCATCATTCCTAGCTGCTACGGCGTTCGGGATGGTGTCGTTGTGGTTGATGTTGGAGAAGCCGTCAGTGAGCAGGATAGCGATCTGCTGCACGTAGGGTCGTCTGCGAGCGTTGAACATCTTGTGCATGGCGAGAATACCGTCAGCTGTGTTCGTCACGCCTGCCATGTATGGGATATGCCAGATCGACGGCAGCATGTCCGGCTGTGTCGTGAAGAACTCGCCCATGACGATGTCCGAGCGATCCACCGTCCAGTAGCTGACGACGCCGATACGGATCTTGTCCTTGGACACTTTGAGACCCTGGAGGACGTCCATGACAAATTGCTTGGCGACGTACCAGTTCATGAAGCCGATACTGGCCGAGGAGTCGAGCACGAAGATCACGTCAGCGGTGCAGTTCCCGAGAGCTGCAGCAGAGCCAGATAATGGAGGCGTCAGACACACAGAACTACAGGACAACACACGCACGACGAACAGAACGGATTGCGAGGGCGTTCGTAAGGTAGACTTGGGTCACGAGTCTCCTCCGGATGAACGCAGTTACCCGGATCACAAGACTGACATGGATTCGGATCATGAGATTGTCTCGGTTCACGACACCGACTCGGAGCATAACAATGCGTCGGTTCAGAACAATAACAGATAAGCGGATTACAAGGCTGACTCGCATCAGAAAACAGACTCGGATTGAAAGACTTACTCAATCATTAGACCGAGTCGGATCACAAAACGACAACTAATCACAAGACTCGCACGGATCACGACATTTACTCGATGTGGATAAGAGGACTTATTCAGTCACAATGCTGACGTGTTTCATGTGAAGTCGGACCAGGGTTATTAAACCTACGTAGGTCACAAAACAGACCTGGGTCGCAATACTGACCTGGTTCACAACACTGACCTGGTTCACAACACTGAACTGGTTCACAACACTGACCTGGTTCACACGACTGTACGTTGCAGCTAATCTTCTGGAGTGAGTCTCCGTCCTCGTTGGTGCGGCTCCTTGTGCCGTTATTGCACGGCTTGTCGCACTCAGACCAGGCGTTCACCTCGAACTCGTCTGTAAGAGGAACATACATTGGTTCTACAGACACGGTGTCTACGGTCAATGGGTCTACGGACACAGGGACTACAGACACTGGGTCTACGGACAATGGGTCTACAGACATTGGGTCAACAGACACTGGGTCTACGGACAATGGGTCTACAGACATTGGGTCTACAGACACTGGTTCTACATACACTGTGTCTACGGACAATGGGTCTACAGAAACTGGGTCTACATACACTGGTTCTACAGACACTGGGCTTATATAAACTGATTCTATAGACACTGGTTCTACAGCCACTGGATCTACAGACACTGGGTCTACATACAATGGTCTACAAACACTGGTTCTACGTTGTTTGCGTTATCGCGTGTACAAAAGAAGACGAACATTTTCATTGTTAAAAAACCGATTGCGAAGAGAAAGGACATAGTCCACAACTATTCGCTAAAATCATTAGGCCTATACGTGTAAAATAATATAATATTGCACCTTTGCTGATTGCATGCAGTAATAGTCGGACGAGACGGTGGAGGAATAGTACTTATAATGGAACAAATATAAACTAGACTCGTACTAGGTATTTTGGCAATACTGTAGGGCTGACGAAAATAGTTACCAGTGAGACATATTGCCAGAACATTGACACACCTTGAAACAGCGACCATACTTCCTGGTGATCTGTTGAAACCATTAAATATGACAACGTATTATCACAGTCAATTATTCGTACACACGCGCGCACACTTACACAAGCACGCACACATAATAATCACACTCTACTACTAAAAACAACAATAATAATTACTGTTACTATTGTTGTTCATCAACGCCAGTACGAGATTGCTGTGTACGTGACATGTCGAACTCGCCTAGAGCCTGTCAAAGATCGCAGTATCGTTCACTGCGGCCGTCTTACCGCAGCGCGTTCACCGCGGGTTCGCTTTTTATACCAAGAAACCAATCCCAATAGTTTAACCTCCGCGGACTCACTGCTACCTGCTTCATGTCTAAAAACCCAATATGATGACCGGCGATTATTATAAATCAAATAAATTCACCTATCAATATCAGATGTCCATTTTTGAAAAATTTTGTCCATGACCTATCATTAATGGTGTCGACTCGGATTTCGTATTTCTGACTGGACAGTCGCTTTGCGTGCGTGCGTGCGTGCGTGCGTGCGTGAAAGCTGTGATGTAAATGTTTAGATCTACTTCGAAGTCGTTATTGCAATCACATGAATCCAAACATTTGGTATCCGTGGACATTGGTTAGTATCTTCTACACGAATAACCAATCCTCGGAGTCGCATGTAATAAAGTTTCATTCTGATTTAAACTACTATGTTAAACTGCTTGTGACAAAGCATATGTGCAACAGGGACAATATTTACTTATTTGATCAGACGTGGAACCATACATGGCACTTTCGAATCTGATATATTATTCGATAAGTTATGCTTTTTAAAATTACCTGTCGCGACTATCTCGTAATGTAACGATATTCAATCACAATGAATGCCGTGCAGACATCTTGAAGCCTATATAGATTTTTTGACCAGATGGCAAGAGGCATTGCAAATATGAACAAGAAGATGTGCCTTATCGTACTGCTACCGGAAGGAGAACTACAGCTGTTCAGATTTCACACGTACATATACTAGTCAACGCATCGACCATTGCCGTCAGGTGGCGAGACTGTGTTGTCGAGGTTAGTTGTGGTGTCTTAGTTCTGAAATGCAAATGCTCAAGTTCTGCCATCGCTTAATGTTCTTTATTTACACCCATTGAAAACATTGATTAATAATGAGGTTGAAACTGTGTTAAACATCCCGATTAACTATTCCTAAATTCACGTGGAAGAGAAAAACAGTTACTGGACTATAGCCTATATGAAACAGATCATTCTACCCATGGACTCGATCTATATCGAACGTTACAGACACTCCACTTTACCAGAACGCTTCTCGATTATCTCGTGATTGAGTCTTTGTCAAACGAGAGTACTAGAATAGCATTACATGAACGCACGCACACACAAACACACGCACGCGCGCACACGTCCTATGTGCCATTGTTTAATGTGTGTTTTCACCAACATTATTTCTGTTAGAGTCCTAACTTGGAGTATTACACACGTCATGTATGTGATCATTTATTGTGAGTTTCGCCGTAACGACCCACATACGAATGCCACATATGAGTAATTGCGAGAGAAGCGCAATGATCAACAGCGTCAACACAATTTTATCACATTGACCTCTATGTGTTGCAAGACAATACTTTTGAAAAATCCATTTATACCACAAATAACGATACCTTAAAGCATGTATCACGTTTTGCTGAATGTGGTGACATTTATAAATGCATTTTATTATAATCATTTAATGTTTGTTATTAACGAGGAAAGCCCAGCGACATACTCCTACACTCACCCCCTAGCTGTGCCGCGAAGCCAAACACTGATTAGACAGACACATTTCTGTCTAAGTCCACTTCTTAAGTTGATGGGTTTACGCTTTCGCGATACAGAGGGCAAGTTCGGATAATGTGTACCCCCAAGGAAACACGTGAATAAGATTGGATCTAACTACCACATAAGGATATTGCGAAAATGGTGTTAACTGGCATCATCAATATGCAAATTGTGCTAAAAAAACATTAACAAAAATTACGTCAACTTTACAACAAATGTCAATCAACAGCATTAGCCGCCGTGGCGGGAATAAGTGCACAAAACCAGCTGTAAAGCACACAAATGCTTATGAATGACTGTGCGTATTCACCGGTTAAGAAGTAAAAAAAAACACTCCTTCACTTATTCATATTACTTACACTTTCTGTCCGTGTTATTTGAACATCATCTAGTGTAGGTACCTGTAGATTTAATTTATCTATACCAATGTTAATGTTACCGTCGGCATCTTGGTTTGGTTTTTATAGAATGATACTGGTGGCGTTATTAAAAAGTCGGTCATTCAGACTCGAACTGTCATCCACTTCTTGAGAATAGCATTGGTACCATTTACCCGACGGTACGAATTATCCGACCATCACCTACAGCCATTGTTTGACAGCAACGTAGAAACAGTAGGCCTCCAGTTGAACTTCACCTTGTGGTCACCTCCACAAAGCAACAACCTCGCAATTGTGGTTACACTAAGACTGTAAAGTATAATAAATAATTAGTCCCCATCACATCGCGATCAGGCCACTTAATTTGGACCTGTCCTTTGGTGAGATTTCATTGGACATAGTGGCCTACTGTACGTGCGTGGTCGTTTTACGCGCATCGATACGATAAGTCTACACCTCTACATTTCTAGTCTTAAGGCTTTATATTACTGCCTAGTGAGTTGTCTTCTGAAACAGGGCACACAAACGGAGGACGGTGTTATTTTGATGTGACAATTTCTCTCTTCGCCAACTTTTTATGGACATATATGTGTGTTTGATTGTATATGTATATGTATGCTTGCATAGTTATGATCTTCGGGATACTTATGTTTACTACACAACAACATGCGATGTAACACGCAATTAATGTAGCATCTACTATCACGGGAATCGTTCATTAAAATACAATTTTATAAATTGATCAATTGCTAAAATAACGCTTCCAAACGACATTTAAATTCCGAAAATAATGAGACAAGTTCTTTAATCTAAAAAAATTAATTAGCATGCTATTTCTGTAAACCTTAAACTTTCAAAGTTTATTTTACAAACTTCTGAGATATGATTTGAAATTAACAATGAGCGGCTTCTATGTTTCTCCGCATAATATAATCAACTAGCACGTTGACAGACCAACAATAAATAACAATATCACATCCTATTGTTTGATTGTGCATGCGTGCATTTGTGTTTGCGTGTTTGTTTGTGTGCGTCCGTCGGTGCTAGTGTGCATGTGTGCGCGTGTTCATGTGATAATCTCACATTCAAATTACACATTTTACCGCACGACTACCATTAGAATAATAGGCCTTATTATACAAGTATAGCATATACATACATTTCATAATAATATTATACTTTACTACTACTATAATAATAGTAGACCTTATTATACCAGTATTGAATACACATACATTTCATAATAATATTATACTTTACTACTACTATAATAATAGTAGACCTTATTATACCAGTATTGAATACACATACATTTCATAATAATATTATACTTTACTACTACTATAATAATAGTAGACCTTATTATACCAGTATGGAATACACATACATTTCATAATAATATTATACTTTACTACTAATATAAGAATAGCAGGCCTTATTATACCAGTATGGAATACACATACATTTCATAATAATATTATACTTTACTACTACTATAAGAATAGCAGGCCTTATTATACCAGTATGGAATACATATACATTTCATAATAATATTATACTTTACTACTACTATAATAATAGTAGACCTTATTATACCAGTATGGAATACACATACATTTCATAATAATATTATACTTTACTACTACTATAATAATAGTAGACCTTATTATACCAGTATGGAATACACATACATTTCATAATAATATTATACTTTACTACTACTATAATAATAGTAGACCTTATTATACCAGTATGGAATACACATACATTTCATAATAATATTATACTTTACTACTACTATAATAATAGTAGACCTTATTATACCAGTATGGAATACACATACATTTCATAATAATATTATACGTTACTACTATTATAAGAATAGTAGGTCTTATTATACCAGTATAGTATACACATACATTTCATAATAATATTATACCGTCGACGAAGACATCACCTTAATTATATTCAATTCTACGATGCAGTCGCTGGACACCTTCGATAACCTCATCGACTGATATATATCATACGCAATATTTTCTTTAATCTGTTTGTTTATCTCCGTTTTTATAGCACTCATATCATCAACATCATATGACACACTGTTGTAGAGGTGATTATATTTATCGGAAAAAAGTTGTGCTATTTCTTCATCAACTACCACACCATCAATATTTGAAGGTAAGAATTTATCTCTGCCTTTTATTCGACGTACCTCAGTCCACAAGAACCAGTCGGCCAGCTTTATGTTTTTATCGTTTATCTGGTTTATTGTACTTATTAAATGGGTATTCCATTTGGATTCCCATATTAACCCCCCCCCTGTGTTGTGTTAAATTCCTGTTCTACCCATCCTTGCTGCACCTGAACCATTGTCACGAGTCAGTCACATTTGGTGCCGCCATCCATAAGCCAAATGTGTACCATACTACAACCAGGCCCATACGTGGTGTGATGCGACATTGTATATAACATCTAATAATAATATATTTCTTATATAGCGCCCCATCCAAATAATTGTTCTCGGGCGCTTAACAATGGTTAATGCAAATAAATTAATAAATAACATCATACGATATACAGTTTATAAATACTATGCAATCATTACTACTAAGCAAAATCCACTATATGTCTTAAAATATATAAATAAACACAATTATGCAAACCATTAAAGCAATAAAATAGATTAATTATAATACTAAATTAATTAAAGTAAAGGTATAAATAAATAATCTAGACCACACCCATACGTGGATACGTGGTGTGATTTGACAGACACAGCACCACATTCAGATCCATACGTGGTGTGATGTGACAGACACAGCACCACATTCAGATCCATACGTGGTGTGATGTGACAGACACAGCACCACATTCAGATCCATACGTGGTGTGATGTGACAGACACAGCACCACATTCAGATCCATACGTGGTGTGATGTGACAGATACAGCACCACATTTAGATCCATACGTGGTGTGATGTGACAGACACACACCCCATTCAGATCCATACGTAGTGTGATGTGACAGACACAGCACCACATTCAGATCCATACGTGGTGTGATGTGACAGACACAGTACCACATTCAGATCCATACGTGGTGTGATGTGACAGACACATCACCACATTCAGATCCATACGTGGTGTGATGTGACAGACATAGCACCACATTCAGATCCATACGTGGTGTGATGTGACAGACACAGCACCACATTCAGATCCATACGTGGTGTGATGTGAGAGACACAGCACCACATTCAAATCCATACGTGGTGTGATGTGACAGACACAGCACCACATTCAGATCCATACGTGGTGTGATGTGACAGACACACACCACATTCAGATCCATACGTGGTGTGATGTGACAGACACAGCACCACATTCAGATCCATACGTGGTGTGATGTGACAGACACAGCAACACATTCAGATCCATACGTGGTGTGATGTGACAGACACTGTACCACAATCAGATCCATATGTGGTGTGATGTGACAGACACAGCACCACATTCAGATCCATACGTGGTGTGATGTGACAGACACAGCACCACATTCAGATCCATACGTGGTGTGCTGTAACAGACACAGCACCACATTCAGATCCATACGTGGTGTGATGTGACAGACACAGCACCACATTCAGGTCCATACGTGGTGTGATGTGACAGACACAGTACCACAATCAGATCCATACGTGGTGTGATGTGACAGACACAGCACCATAATCAGATCCATACGTGGTGTGATGTGACAGACATTGTACCACAATCAGATCCATACGTGGTGTGATGTGACAGACACTGTACCACAATCAGATCCGTACGTAGTGTGATGTGACAGACACAGCACCACATTCAGATCCATACGTGGTGTGATGTGACAGACACTGTACCACAATCAGATCCATACGTGGTGTGATGTGACAGACACTGTACCACATTCAGATCCATACGTGGTGTGATGTGACAGACACTGTACCACAATCAGATCCATACGTGGTGTGATGTGACAGACATTGTACCACAATCAGATCCATACGTGGTGTGATGTGACAGACACTGTACCACAATCAGATCCATACGTGGTGTGATGTGTCAGACACAGCACCACATTCAGATCCATACGTGTTGTGATGTGACAGACACTGTACCACAATCAGATCCATACGTGTTGTGATGTGACAAACACAGCACCACAATCAGATCCATACGTGGTGTGATGTGACAGACACAGCACCACATTCAGATCCATACGTGGTGTGATGTGACCGACACAGCACCACATTCAGATCCATAAGTTGTTTGATGTGACAGACACTGTACCACAATCAGATCCATACGTGGTGTGATGTGACAGACACAGCACCACAATCAGATCCATACGTGGTGTGATGTGACAGACACAGCACCACATTCAGATCCATACGTGGTGTGATGTGACAGACACAGTACCACAATCAGATCCATACGTGGTGTGATGTGACAGACACAGCACCATAATCAGATCCATACGTGGTGTGATGTGACAGACACTGTACCACAATCAGATCCATATGTGGTGTGATGTGACAGACACAGTACTACAATCAGATCCATACGTGGTGTGATGTGATAGACACAGCACCACATTCAGATCCATACGTGGTGTGATGTGACAGACATAGCACCACATTGAGATCCATACGTGGTGTGATGTGACAGACACAGCACCACATTCAGATCCATACGTGGTGTGATTTGACAGACACTGTACCACAATCAGATCCATACGTGGTGTGATGTGACAGACACTGTACCACAATCAGATCCATACGTGGTGTGATGTGACAGACACAGCACCACAATCATATCCATACGTGGTGTGATGTGACAGACACAGCACCACATTCAGATCCATACGTGGTGTGATGTGACAGACACTGTACCACAATCAGATCCATACGTGGTGTGCTGTAATAGACACAGCACCACATTCAGATCCATACGTGGTGTGATGTGGCAGACACAGCACCACATTCAGATCCATACGTGGTGTGATGTGACAGACACAGCACCACATTCAGATCCATACGTGGTGTGATGTGACAGACACAGCACCACATTCAGATCCATACGTGGTGTGATGTGACAGACACTGTACCACAATCAGATCCATATGTGGTGTGATGTGACAGACACAGCACCACATTCAGATCCATACGTGGTGTGATGTGACAGACACAGCACCACATTCAGATCCATACGTGGTGTGGTGTGACAGACACTGTACCACAATCAGATCCATACGTGGTGTGATATGACAGACACAGCACCACAATCAGATCCATACGTGGTGTGATGTGACAGACACAGCACCACATTCAGATCCATACGTGGTGTGATGTGACAGACACTGTACCACAATCAGATCCATACGTGGTGTGCTGTAACAGACACAGCACCACATTAAGATCCATACGTGGTGTGATGTGACAGACACAGCACCACATTCAGGTCCATACGTGGTGTGATGTGACAGACACAGTACCACAATCAGATCCATACGTGGTGTGATGTGACAGACACAGCACCATAATCAGATCCATACGTGGTGTGATGTGACAGACATTGTACCACAATCAGATCCATACGTGGTGTGATGTGACAGACACTGTACCACAATCAGATCCGTACGTAGTGTGATGTGACAGACACAGCACCACATTCAGATCCATACGTGGTGTGATGTGACAGACACTGTACCACAATCAGATCCATACGTGGTGTGATGTGACAGACACTGTACCACATTCAGATCCATACGTGGTGTAATGTGACAGACACTGTACCACAATCAGATCCATACGTGGTGTGTTGTGACAGACACAGCACCAAATTCAGATCCATACGTGGTGTGATGTGACAGACACTGTACCACAATCAGATCCATACGTGGTGTGATGTGACAGACACAGCACCACAATCAGATCCATACGTGGTGTGGTGTGACAGACACTGTACCACAATCAGATCCATACGTGGTGTGATGTGACAGACACAGCACCACAATCAGATCCATACGTGGTGTGATGTGACAGACACAGCACCACATTCAGATCCATACGTGGTGTGATGAGACAGACATTGTACCACAATAAGATCCATACGTGGTGTGGTGTGACAGACACAGCACCACATTCAGATCCATACGTGGTGTGATGTGACAGACACTGTACCACATTCAGATCCATACGTGGTGTGATGTGATAGACACAGCACCACATTCAGATCCATACGTGGTGTGATGTGACAGACACAGCACCACATTCAGATCCATACGTGGTGTGATGTGACAGACACAGCACCACATTCAGATCCATACGTGGTGTGATGTGACAGACACTGTACCACAATCAGATCCATACATGGTGTGATGTGACAGACACTGTACCACAATCAGATCCATACGTGGTGTGATGTGACAGACACAGCACCACATTCAGATCCATACGTGGTGTGATGTGACAGACACAGCACCACATTCAGATCCATACGTGGTGTGATGTGACAGACACTGTACCACAATCAGATCCATACGTGGTGTGATGTGACAGACACTGTACCACAATCAGATCCATACGTGGTGTGATGTGACAGACACAGCACCACATTCAGATCCATACGTGGTGTGATGTGACAGACACTGTACCACAATCAGATCCATACGTGGTGTGATGTGACAGACACTGTACCACATTCAGATCCATACGTGGTGTGATGTGACAGACACTGTACCACAATCAGATCCATACGTGGTGTGATGTGACAGACACAGGACCACATTCAGATCCATACGTGGTGTGGTGTGACAGACACAGTACCACATTCAGATCCATACTTGGTGTGATGTGACAGACACTGTACCACATTCAGATCCATACTTGGTGTGATGTGACAGACACAGTACCACATTCAGATCCATACTTGGTGTGATGTGACAGACACTGTACCACATTCAGATCCATATGTGGTATGATGTGACAGACACTGTCCCACAACCAGACCCCACCCACACGTGGTTATCGAAATGTATATTTCAATATTTAGTAGAAGCTCTCTTTATGGTTACCTCAATAATTCAGCCACCTCACAATTAAGGTCGCCCTGTGACAGTCCCAAATTATATTTGTAACAGGAAAGTATGGGAAATTAGTTCCGCTGATACGATCACCTTGCTATTCATTTTTTGCTCAGTCCCGTGGGTGACCTTAATACTGAGGTTCCACTTAATCCATAGGGAGTCCTTAATAGTGAGGTTCCACTTAGTCCCGAGGATGACTTTAATAGCGAGATTCCATTCAGTCCTGAAGGTGACCTTTATAGTGAGGTTCCACTCAGTCCCAATGGTTATTTTAATAGCGAGGTTCCACTCAGTCCCGAGGATGACTTTAATAGCGAGATTCCATTCAGTCCTGAGAGTGACCTTTATAGTGAGGTTCCACTGAGTCCCAATGGTCATTTTAATAGCGACGTTCCACTCAGTCCAGAGGTTGACTTTAATAGTGAGGTTCCAGTCAGTCCAGAGGGTGACTTTAATAGTGAGGTTCCACTCAGTCCCGAGGGTAACTTCAGTAGTGAGGATCCACTCAGTCCAGAGGGTTATTTTAATAGTGAGGTTCCACTCAGTCCCGTTAGTGACCTTAATAGTGAGGTTCCTCTCAGTCCCGAGGTGACCTTAATAGTGAGGTTCCACTCAGTCCCTAGGGATACTTTAATACTGAGGTTCCACTGTAATCACGTAGTGATGAATTGCAAGAAATGACCAATGAAGATATGTGCATTTATTAATACTAGCTTCCATCCACCCTTGGAATTATAAATACCTGGAGACTTTCTCACAACTCAATTATCTCTGGTGCGAGAACTCCTCTCTGGAAAAGCAATCAATAACATGTATGTGTATACTGTATTCGTTCTATTAAGCGTACATACCCTAATTAGCATACACCCCCTTTTTAGCAGCATCCGACCTCGTGACAATCTACCAATATCCCACTAGATTCAAAGCTTGGCAATGGAACAACATGGAAAGGTCTACCTAAATTATCAGATTTTTGTAGTGTTCTGGTATCCTGTTGCTCATATGCACTTGCCAGTCATGTCTGCTGAGATAGCTATACTCAGGAATCACAGTAACCAAAAAAATTGTTGCACACCGCTGTATGCTTAGTGGAACATAAAATTTGACATATTTCCATGTCTCAAATATTTGCTAAGCGTACAGTACGCTTAATAGAACGAATACAGTCACTCTATATAATGATTGTTGTGTACGGTGGTGCCATCTGGTGAATTGATCACCACTTAATTCCAGGAGAAAGGCCCTCCAGTAGTCTTGCCTTAAGTAAATAACACTAAATAGCTATTGTGTTCTTATGTTTTCCGAAATACATTTCAAACAGGCTGATCAGAGGCCAATGGTCAAAGGACTTGAATATAGAAGTTGCCTGGACCTCGGCCAGGGAGATGAGATTACAATATAAGTGTCCTAATATAGATAGGAAAATATAGGAATTGCTGTTAAAATATAGGAACAATGGATGTAAAAGTCCAGCGAACAATGTTGACATGTCCACATATATATATAGCATTACACCAAGCGTGGGTGTTGTGAAGTGTATGCATCACTGTCATCTTGAGTGCTCCACAGCTCTTGCACAACTTGTGTTACTCAAACACGGAAGAAACGTGGCTTGGCAGTCGATGGCACATGGTCCCTAAGCAGGTGCAGCAGTACAGCCTGCAACATACATCACACTCTGCAGCACACATCACACTCTGCATCACACATCACACTCTGTGGCACACATCACACTTTGCGGCACACATCACACTCTGTGGCACACATCATACTCTTCGGCACATATCACACTCTGCAGCACACATCACACTCTATGGCACACATCACACTCTGTGGCACACATCACACTCTGTGGCACACATCACACTCTGCGGCACACATCACACTCTGTGGCACACATCACACTCTGCGGCACACATCACATTCTGTGGCACACATCACACTCTGCGGCACACATCACACTCTGCAGCACACATCACACTCTGCGGCACACATCACACTCTGCTGAACACATCACACTCTGCAGCACACATCACACTCTGTGGCACACATCACACTCTGCAGCACACATCACACTCTGCAGCACACATCACACTCTTCGGCACACATCACACTCTATGGCACACATCACTCTGCAGCACACATCACACTCTGTGGCACACATCACAATCTACAACACATATCACACCCTGCCGCACACAATATTCTCTACAACAAATACATCTAAAAATCACACAATTACAGCAAATGTCCTAATAAACATGTCAAATATGTTTCATTCATATCCAGGGATCCCTGTGTGCATGTGTAATAGAGATTTGTGATGCACAAGCAAACAACATTGAAGGATGGCGTGTTGATGAGCCCAAACAGAAAAAGACAGCATTTACACACTGATGTTGTTTACTTGTGCACTACAAATCGCTAGTTGATTGAATGGATTTTTTTAGTTTTGTTACTGTTTCTTTTAATTAAACATCTTCAATCAATTCAATAATACAAACCTAAATATTTTTTATGAATTCTACAAATCAGTTTGTCTTGCCACCATAAGTGGATTCTGAAACCACAGCTTAGAAGCATTTCGTTCACAATCTATCGGCCATGGAAAACTACTTGACATTTGTAACCTTCCTATCAGAATTAGGGTGGTGGCCTCAGTCAGTATAAGTAAAGCATTCTGTATGGGCGGGCAGTGGAATGGTCATCACCATGTGACATAATATACTAATGAACACTGGTGCTACGGTGGGTACGAGCACTGTGAAGTGAGGTGAATCATGTCAACACGTCTCACTGACAGAGTCATCCTGTCTCACTGACAGAGTCATCCTCTGAGTATGACTGGATATGACTGTCAGTGAGACAGAGGATGACTCTGTCAGTAAGACAGAGGATGACTGTCAGTGAGATACGATGATTCTGTCAGTGAGACAGGATGACATCCTGTCTCACTGACAGAGACATCCTCTATCTCACTGACAGAGTCATCGTATCTCACTGACAGTCATATTCTGTCTTGCTGACAGAGTCATCCTCTGTCGGACAGACAGAGTCACCTGCTGTCTCACTGAGAGAGTCATCCGCTGTCTCACTGACAGTTATCCTCTGTCTCATTGACAGTCATCCTCTGTGTCACCAGTCATCCTCTATGTCACTGACAAATTCATCCTGTCTCAGTTAAAGTCATTCTCTGTCTCGCTGTCAGAGTGATCATCTGTCACACCAACAGAGTCATCCTCTGTCTAACTAACAGAGTGATCAGCTGTCTCGCTAACAGAGTCATCCTTTCTCGCAGACAGAGTGATCATCTGTTTCACTTACACAGTCATCCTCTGCCTCACTTAACAGGGTGATCACCTGTCTTGCTGACAGAGTCATCCTGTCTCGCTGACAGTGTGATCATCTGTCTCACTGACACGGTCATCATCTGTCTCACTAACAGGGTAAACACCTGTCTTGCTGACAGAGTCATCCTGTCTCGCTGACAGAGTGATCATCTGTCTCACTGACACAGTCATCCTCGGTGGGGTAGGTGATGGTATGTATGGGTGTGTGTGTGCTTGCGTTCGTACGGTGGGGTAGGTGACGGTGTGTATGGATGGGTGGGTGGTTGCGTTCGTACGGTGGGGTAGGTGACGGTGTGTATTGATGAGTGTGTGCTTGCGTTCGTAAGGAGTGGTAGGTGACGGTGTGTATGGGTGGGTGGGTGGACAAAAAATAATTGAATTTTTATGTTGTTTAGTGAAATTTAAATGTGTTTAAAGACAATTACAAAATATGTCAAAAATCACCCTAAAATGGCATACGTACAGGTTTTGTTTGCAAACAAATGCATATTAAGTTTGATACAGCTTCATAAACATTTTGTTACAAAGTTGAAAGACAACAAAAATCCATACAGCATTTTTTGGCACGACCCCTTCACCAAACGTAAAACCATCCCGTGCAATTTTAGGTAAACACAAGTCGAGTTTATATGCCAAGTTATGGCTTTGTAAGTATTGCAGTTTTTATAAAAAGTTACATTAAGTAATACTTCCTGGTTGTTGCTGATAACACAAGTATAACCAGGTGCTTGTTTTTTGCTTAGAAATGTGACTTTTTCACTGGCATTATTTCAACATGATTTGACACACTTCTGTTACTGAGATTTCCCCCCAAGGTTTTCCCACCAAGTTGTCTAATGATATTGTGTTACGAAGGGCCAGGTGTTGAACTTGTTGTGGTAGACAAGATTGATTGACACCTGCTGGGGTCAGTCATGTGTCATTGCAACTGGCGCGGAGTTCGGGCATTATCAGAGAATAAACAAAACTACCTCCAGTATTTGGTGGTTTGACAGTGTGATGCATTTAGGTAATTATAATACAACAGCATAGTGGCATGAGAATAACCAGACTAAATGATCTGCATTCATGGTGAACGAATTTATGTTTGAACTGGACTGACGCACACGTGATCGTCACTATGGAAACATCGTCAGTTTCCAAGAATCTGAAAACGGACTTTCCACAGACACACTAAAAATATTAGTATTTAAAGGATGGATTGGTGACAACTGGTGCTAGCGCCTTGGTTTTTTTAATAGTACACATGTTCATACTGACACCTACTAATGTTCTATGAAAAAAAGAAATCAACTGACATGATACCCGACCCAGCTACCTTAAATACAAGATTAAATAACTTTATATAACAAGATTAAATATCAGTAGATAAATTTAACTAAATAGCTATATAAATCACATAAGATAAATAAAGGAAAGCCGATAGTCCAGAGATACAAGAGAAGAGATTGTTACCATGACAGTCCACTTTCTGTTCTCTGCCTCGTTCCAAACCAGAGAGCGTTGAGTGTCGTAGAAGACGTCATCGTCCACCTCGTAGGGCTTACGTGGCAGACAGTGCAGGAACACCCACTGGTCACTTGCGTCCTTCAACATCTGCACACAGAAATAACACCCACTGGTCACTTGCATGCTTCAACATCTGAACACAGAAATAACACCCACTAGTCACTTGCGTGCTTCAACATCTGAACACAGAAATAACACCCACTGGTCACTTGCGTGCTTCAACATCTGAACACAGAAATAACACCCACTGGTCACTTGCGTGCTTCAACATCTGAACACAGAAATAACACCCACTGTTCACTTGCGTGCTTCAACATCTGAACACAGAAATAACACCCACTGGTCACTTGCGTCCTTCAACATCTGAACACAGAAACAACACCCACTGTTCACTTGCGTGCTTCAACATCTGAACACAGAAATAACACCCACTGGTCACTTGCGTGCTTCAACATCTGCACACAGAAACAACACCCACTGGTCACTTGCGTGCTTCAACATCTGCACACAGAAACAACACCCACTGTTCACTTGCGTGCTTCAACATCTGAACACAGAAATAACACCCACTGTTCACTTGCGTGCTTCAACATCTGAACACAGAAATAACACCCACTGGTCACTTGCGTCCTTCAACATCTGAACACAGAAACAACACCCACTGTTCACTTGCGTGCTTCAACATCTGAACACAGAAATAACACCCACTGGTCACTTGCGTGCTTCAACATCTGCACACAGAAACAACACCCACTGGTCACTTGCGTGCTTCAACATCTGCACACAGAAACAACACCCACTGGTCACTTGCGTGCTTCAACATCTGAACACAGAAACAACACCCACTGTTCACTTGCGTGCTTCAACATCTGAACACAGAAATAACACCCACTGTTCACTTGCGTGCTTCAACATCTGCACACAGAAACAACACCCACTGATCACTTGCGTGCTTCAACATCTGCACACAGAAACAACACCCACTGGTCACTTGCGTGCTTCAACATCTGAACACAGAAATAACACCCACTGGTCACTTGCGTCCTTCAACATCTGAACACAGAAACAACACCCACTGGTCACTTGCGTGCTTCAACATCTGAACACAGAAATAACACCCACTGGTCACTTGCGTGCTTCAACATCTGAACACAGAAACAACACCCACTGGTCACTTGCGTGCTTCAACATCTGAACACAGAAATAACACCCACTGGTCACTTGCGTGCTTCAACATCTGAACACAGAAATAACACCCACTGTTCACTTGCGTGCTTCAACATCTGAACACAGAAATAACACCCACTGGTCACTTGCGTCCTTCAACATCTGAACACAGAAACAACACCCACTGTTCACTTGCGTGCTTCAACATCTGAACACAGAAATAACACCCACTGGTCACTTGCGTGCTTCAACATCTGCACACAGAAACAACACCCACTGGTCACTTGCATGCTTCAACATCTGAACACAGAAACAACACCCACTGTTCACTTGCGTGCTTCAACATCTGCACACAGAAACAACACCCACTGATCACTTGCGTGCTTCAACATCTGCATACAGAAACAACACCCACTGGTCACTTGCGTGCTTCAACATCTGAACACAGAAACAACACCCACTGGTCACTTGCGTGCTTCAACATCTGAACACAGAAACAACACCCACTGGTCACTTGCGTGCTTCAACATCTGAACACAGAAATAACACCCACTGGTCACTTGCGTGCTTCAACATCTGAACACAGAAATAACACCCACTGGTCACTTGCGTGCTTCAACATCTGCACACAGAAACAACACCCACTGGTCATGGCTCTGGCTCCACCAACCTTCCTAGTGACCTGACTCCACCCACCTTCTTTGTGATCTGGTTCCACCCACTTTCTTTGTGACCTGGCTCTGCCCACCTTACATGTGACATGGCTCCATCCACCTTCCTTGTGACCTGGCTCCACACTTTCTTTGTGACTTGGCTCTGCCCACATTACTTGTGACCTGGCTCTACCCACCTTCCTTCTGACCTGGCTCCAACTACCTTCCTTTTGACCTGGCCTCACCGATATTCCTTGTGACCTGGCCTCACCCACCTTTCTGTGACCTAGCTCCGCCCAGCTTCATCGTGACCTGGATTCACACACCTTTACCGTGACCTGGCTCCACCCACCTTCCTTGTGACCTGGCTTCACTCACCTGCCTTATGACTTGACTCTACCCACCTTCCTTGTGATCTGGTAGCCGGCGAAGTCTTTCAGTCGCTGTGCTTTCTCCTCCTCCTGACCCATGCTCACCCACGTATCCGTGACAACAACGTGAGCTCTCTGCACTGCCTCTAGTGGATCGTTTGTGAACTTCAATTCCGTTCCGTGCTGTACAAGATGCGTACAAGAGTCGTGGTAGTTTTTACTTGATATCTAAACAGTCTGCTAGATTTTCATGGAGGTAATTTACAACAAAACTAGCCATTTTATTCAAAAATGTAATTCACGAATGTTAAAATTTATAGTTATGCAAAAATAGTAGTGAGGGAATTATTACACAAAATGAGTAGTTTTTAGTGATGACAAAAACACTTTTGTGACAGAACAATAAGGTTTTGAACTTGTATTTTTGCATGATATGGCATTATAAAATGGCAGTTTCAACAAGAATTACCAGCGATCAATAGGTAATTGTAAAATGTTGATATTCAATTTATCTTGAAGGTTTGTACTGAAATTTGACATGTTTACTTAAAATACAAAGAAAAGTTAATCTTGAGAATATTTCATGCGGCTAGAACCATGTAGTTTTGATGTACACTCCTAACTACAAATTGGGACACATTACAAGCAACTCACAAACTCACAACTACGACCCCTGACTGACTGTGGGTAATGAATAATGAGACAACCTTATTTCAAGTTGTTCTGACTTGTTTCAACTGAGGGAGCTGATGTATACCTGCAGTGCCAACTGAACTGCATGGTCCACCACAGAGCCTTCACACTGATAGCCCTGCAGATAAAACATGAGCAACATTTATAATCACACACAAACAAAACAGAACAAACTTTCTCTGGCCAACTGAGTTTTAGACACATTACTTGTCTATTGTAGTACAACGTTACAAATACTGGACCAGACCAGGCATCCCTGTATATGTCTGTCTCTAGTAGTACAACGTTACAAATACTGGACCAGACCAGGCATCCCTGTATATGTTTGTCTCTAGTAGTACAACGTTACAAGTGCTGGACCAAACCAGGCCTCCCTGTATATGTCTGTCTCTAGTAGTATAACAATACAAATATTGGACCAGACCAGGCCTCCCTGTATATGTTTGTCTCTAGTAGTATAACAATACAAATACTGGACCAGACCAGGCATCCCTGTATATGTCTGTCTCTAGTAGTAAAACAACACAAATACTGGACCAGACCAGGCCTCCCTGTATATGTTTGTCTCTAGTAGTATAACAATACAAATACTGAACCAGACCAGGCCTCCCTGTATATGTTTGTCTCTAGTAGTATAACAATACAAATACTGGACCAGACCAGGCCTCCCTGTATATGTCCGTCTCTAGTAGTGCAACGTTACAAATACTGGACCAGACCAGGCCTCCCTGTATATGTCCGTCTCTAGTAGTGCAACGTTACAAATACTGGACCAGACCAGGCCTCCCTGTATATGTCCGTCTCTAGTAGTGCAACGTTACAAATACTGGACTAGACCAGGCATCCCTGTATATGTTTGTCTCTAGTAGTATAACAATACAAATACTGAACCAGACCAGGCATCCCTGTATATGTTTGTCTCTAGTAGTACAACGTTACAAATACTGGACCAGACCAGGCATCCCTGTATATGTTTGTCTCTAGTAGTACAACGTTACAAGTGCTGGACCAAACCAGGCCTCCCTGTATATGTCTGTCTCTAGTAGTATAACAATACAAATATTGGACCAGACCAGGCCTCCCTGTATATGTTTGTCTCTAGTAGTATAACAATACAAATACTGGACCAGACCAGGCATCCCTGTATATGTCTGTCTCTAGTAGTAAAACAACACAAATACTGGACCAGACCAGGCCTCCCTGTATATGTTTGTCTCTAGTAGTATAACAATACAAATACTGAACCAGACCAGGCCTCCCTGTATATGTTTGTCTCTAGTAGTATAACAATACAAATACTGGACCAGACCAGGCCTCCCTGTATATGTCCGTCTCTAGTAGTGCAACGTTACAAATACTGGACCAGACCAGGCCTCCCTGTATATGTCCGTCTCTAGTAGTGCAACGTTACAAATACTGGACCAGACCAGGCCTCCCTGTATATGTCCGTCTCTAGTAGTGCAACGTTACAAATACTGGACTAGACCAGGCATCCCTGTATATGTTTGTCTCTAGTAGTATAACAATACAAATACTGAACCAGACCAGGCATCCCTGTATATGTTTGTCTCTAGTAGTGCAACGTTACAAATACTGGACCAGACCAGGCCTCCCTGTATATGTCCGTCTCTAGTAGTGCAACGTTACAAATACTGGACCAGACCCGGCCTCCCTGTATATGTTTGTCTCTAGTAGTATAACAATACAAATACTGAACCAGACCAGGCATCCCTGTATATGTCTGTCTCTAGTAGTGCAACGTTACAAATACTGGACTAGACCAGGCATCCCTGTATATGTTTGTCTCTAGTAGTATAACAATACAAATACTGAACCAGACCAGGCATCCCTGTATATGTTTGTCTCTAGTAGTGCAACGTTACAAATACTGGACCAGACCAGGCCTCCCTGTATATGTCTGTCTCTAGTAGTAGTGCAACGTTACAAATACTGGACCAGACCAGGCCTTCCTGCATATGTCTGTCTCTAGTAGTACAACGTTACAAATACTGGACCAGACCAGGCCTCCCTGTATATGTCTGTCTGTAGTAGTGCAACGTTACAAATACTGGACCAGACCAGGCCTCCCTGTATATGTCTGTCTCTAGTAGTGCAACGTTACAAATACTGGACCAGACCAGGCCTCCCTGTATATGTCTGTCTCTAGTAGTACAACGTTACAAATACTGGACCAGACCAGGCCTCCCTGTATATGTCTGTCTCTAGTAGTGCAACGTTACAAATACTGGACCAGACCAGGCCTCCCTGTATATGTCTGTCTCTAGTAGTAGTGCAACGTTACAAATACTGGACCAGACCAGGCCTCCCTGTATATGTCTGTCTGTAGTAGTGCAACGTTACAAATACTGGACCAGACCAGGCCTCCCTGTATATGTCTGTCTCTAGTAGTGCAACGTTACAAATACTGGACCAGACCAGGCCTCCCTGTATATGTCTGTCTCTAGTAGTGCAACGTTACAAATACTGGACCAGACCAGGCCTCCCTGTATATGTCTGTCTCTAGTAGTGCAACGTTACAAATACTGGACCAGACCAGGCCTCCCTGTATATGTCTGTCTCTAGTAGTGCAACGTTACAAATACTGGACCAGACCAGGCCTCCCTGTATATGTCTGTCTCTAGTAGTGCAACGTTACAAATACTGGACCAGACCCGGCCTCCCTGTATATGTCTGTCTCTAGTAGTGCAACGTTACAAATACTGGACCAGACCAGGCCTCCCTGTATATGTCTGTCTCTAGTAGTGCAACGTTACAAATACTGGACCAGACCCGGCCTCCCTGTATATGTTTGTCTCTAGTAGTATAACAATACAAATACTGGACCAGACCAGGCCTCCCTGTATATGTTTGTCTCTAGTAGTGCAACGTTACAAATACTGGACAACACCCGGCCTCCCTGTATATATCCGTCTCTAGTAGTGCAACGTTACAAATACTGGACCAGACCCGGCCTCCCTGTATATGTCCGTCTCTAGTAGTGCAACGTTACAAATACTGGACCAGACCAGGCATCCCTGTATATGTTTGTCTCTAGTAGTATAACAATACAAATACTGGACCAGACCAGGCCTCCCTGTATATGTCTGTCTCTAGTAGTGCAACGTTACAAATACTGGACCAGACCAGGCCTCCCTGTATATGTCTGTCTCTAGTAGTATAACAATACAAATACTGGACCAGACCAGGCCTCCCTGTATATGTCTGTCTCTAGTAGTATAACAATACAAATACTGAACCAGACCAGGCCTCCCTGTATATGTCTGTCTCTAGTAGTGCAACGTTACAAATACTAGACCAGACCAGGCCTCCCAGTATATGTCTGTCTCTAGTAGTGCAACGTTACAAATACTGGACCAGACCAGGCCTCCCAGTATATGTCTGTCTCTAGTAGTGCAATGTTACAAATACTGGACCAGACCAGGCCTCCCAGTATATGTCTGTCTTTAGTAGTGCAACGTTACAAATACTGGACCAGACCAGGCCTCCCTGTATAGGTCTGTCTCTAATAGTAGTGCAACGTTACAAATACTGGACCAGACCAGGCCTCCCTGTATATGTCTGTCTCTAGTAGTACAATGTTACAAATACTGGACCAGACCAGGCCTCCCTGTATATGTCTGTCTCTAGTAGTGCAACGTTACAAATACTGGACCAGACCAGGCCTCCCTGTATATGTTTGTCTCTAGTAGTATAACAATACAAATACTGGACCAGACCAGGCATCCCTGTATATGTCTGTCTCTAGTAGTAAAACAATACAAATACTGGACCAGACCAGGCCTCCCTGTATATGTTTGTCTCTAGTAGTATAACAATACAAATACTGAACCAGACCAGGCCTCCCTGTATATGTTTGTCTCTAGTAGTATAACAATACAAATACTGGACCAGACCAGGCCTCCCTGTATATGTCTGTCTCTAGTAGTGCAACGTTACAAATACTGGACCAGACCAGGCCTCCCTGTATATGTCTGTCTCTAGTAGTGCAACGTTACAAATACTGGACCAGACCAGGCCTCCCAGTATATGTCTGTCTCTAGTAGTGCAACGTTACAAATACTGGACCAGACCCGGCCTCCCTGTATATGTCTGTCTCTAGTAGTGCAACGTTACAAATACTGGACCAGACCAGGCCTCCCTGTATATGTCTGTCTCTAGTAGTGCAACGTTACAAATACTGGACCAGACCCGGCCTCCCTGTATATGTCTCTCTCTAGTAGTGCAACATTACAAGTACTGGACCAGACCAGGCCTCCCTGTATATGTCTCTCTCTAGTAGTGCAACGTTACAAATACTGGACCAGACCCGGCCTCCCTGTATATGTCTCTCTCTAGTAGTGCAACGTTACAAATACTGGACCAGACCCGGCCTCCCTGTATATGTTTGGTATAAACTTTGCTCTCAATATTGGAGAAGGTTTATCTTTTGTGGTTCAAAGATCACAATAACATCAGTCCTAGCTCATTAACTGAGGATGTAATGAACCCCAGTGATCACAAGCACCCTGACAGTAACCACCCCCAGTGATCACAAGCACCCTGACAGTGACCACCCCCAGTAATCACAATCACCCTAGCAGTGACTACTCCCAGTGATCACAAGCACCCTGACAGTGACCACCCCCAGTGATCACTAGCACCCTGACAGTGACCACCCCCAGTGATCACAAGCACCCTGACAGTGACCACCCCCAGTGATCACAAGCACCCTGACAGTGACCACCCCCAGTGATCACAAGCACCCTGACAGTGACCACCCCCAGTGATCACAAGCACCCTGACAGTGACCACCCCCAGTGATCACAAGCACCCTGACAGTGACCACCCCCAGTGATCACAAGCACCCTGACAGTGACCACCCCCAGTGATCACAAGCACCCTGACAGTAACCACACTCAGTGACAACAAGCACCCTGGCAGTAACCACCCCAGTGAGCATAAGCACCCTGACAGTGACCACCCTCAGTGACCACAAGCACCCTGACAGTAACCACCCTCAGTGACAACAAGCACCCTGGCAGTAACCACCCCAGTGAGCATAAGCATCCTGACAGTGACCACCCTCAGTGACCACAAGCACCCTGACAGTAACCACCCCAGTGAGCATAAGCACCCTGACAGTGACCACCCTCAGTGACCACAAGCACCCTGACAGTAACCACCCTCAGTGACAACAAGCACCCTGGCAGTAACCACCCCAGTGAGCATAAGCATCCTGACAGTGACCACCCTCAGTGACCACAAGCACCCTGGCAGTAACCACCCCAGTGAGCATAAGCACCCTGACAGTGACCACCCCAGTGAGCATAAGCACCCTGACAGTGACCACCCCAGTGAGCATAAGCACCCTGACAGTAACCACCCTCAGTGACCACAAGCACCCTGGCAGTAACCACCCTCAGTGACCACAAGCACCCTGACAGTAACCACCCTCAGTGACAACTAGCACCCTGACCTTAACCACCCTCAGTGACCACAAGCACCCTGACAGTAACCACCCTCAGTGACCACAAGCACCCTGACAGTAACCACCCTCAGTGACAACCAGCACCCTGGCAGTAACCACCCCAGTGATCACAAGCACCCTGACAGTGACCACCCCCAGTGATCACAAGCACCCTGACAGTGACCACCCCCAGTGATCACAAGCACCCTGACAGTGACCACCCCCAGTGATCACAAGCACCCTGACAGTAACCACACTCAGTGACAACAAGCACCCTGGCAGTAACCACCCCAGTGAGCATAAGCACCCTGACAGTGACCACCCTCAGTGACCACAAGCACCCTGACAGTAACCACCCTCAGTGACAACAAGCACCCTGGCAGTAACCACCCCAGTGAGCATAAGCATCCTGACAGTGACCACCCTCAGTGACCACAAGCACCCTGACAGTAACCACCCCAGTGAGCATAAGCACCCTGACAGTGACCACCCTCAGTGACCACAAGCACCCTGACAGTAACCACCCTCAGTGACAACAAGCACCCTGGCAGTAACCACCCCAGTGAGCATAAGCATCCTGACAGTGACCACCCTCAGTGACCACAAGCACCCTGGCAGTAACCACCCCAGTGAGCATAAGCACCCTGACAGTGACCACCCCAGTGAGCATAAGCACCCTGACAGTGACCACCCCAGTGAGCATAAGCACCCTGACAGTAACCACCCTCAGTGACCACAAGCACCCTGGCAGTAACCACCCTCAGTGACCACAAGCACCCTGACAGTAACCACCCTCAGTGACAACTAGCACCCTGACCTTAACCACCCTCAGTGACCACAAGCACCCTGACAGTAACCACCCTCAGTGACCACAAGCACCCTGACAGTAACCACCCTCAGTGACAACAAGCACCCTGGCAGTAACCACCCCAGTGAGCATAAGCACCCTGACAGTGACCACCCCAGTGAGCATAAGCACCCTGACAGTAACCACCCTCAATGACAACACACATCTTGGCATAAGCACTAAAGCCCTGCGCGGGCTGGAAATCTGAGCCCGCACCCGCCCTGCAACTATGTCATTTGACCCGCAGCCCGCCCCGCATATTACAACTCAGCCCGCAGCCCGCCCTGCAGATTTTGCCACATCCTAGCCTGCAACCCGCCCCACCCCGCAGTAACTTGGCCCGCAACCCGCCCCGCAGTAATTAGTCAAAAGTCAGCCCGCACCCGCCCCGCAGCCCACAACAGGTGACATGGAATCATTAAAAATAAATCATCTTTATTAATCGTTGTTGTTTACAATATTAACAAATGCATGGCGCTGGGTGACAACCATGTCGTACTTGGAATTCCATCTTTAAGAAAAATAGAACCCTTGTCATTATAATGTAAATGCCTGATGGTGATAAGCAGACCTGGGGCAAAGCAAAGGTACGAGTACACATCTTTTTCGTATTTTAAAATTATTAATTAATCTAACTAATATAACTCAGCACAAGTGAATATGCAATGGCAGTTGATCATTTTTTTTATGAAGAACAATGAAATTCACACTGTTGGCATTAATTTCAGTGGCATCCTATGATCTTATAATCTATTTGCCATTGTACTGCATGAACACGAGTTGTTCAGAGGTTGAGTCTGGTGCACAAAGGCAGTGTTGCAATTTGCAATCTGCTGATATTAGAAGTTTGCAATTTATATTTTCTGATCGTAGACTACTGATTGTTGAGAGGGTTTTCTCATGTCTACATAACAGGCTCAAAATCCCCTCTGGACCAGGCTACTGGCACCGGATTATACTAGTGTAGAAGGCAGTTTGACTTGAGCCATCTTACTTCTATAGAGGAAGACTGGCAGTTCTTGTTCTTAGCAGTTAGCACTGTCAGCCAGTGCCAAGATCTCCAGTCTCCACACAACAAAGGCATTACCTGTCTAATTGGTGGGGTAACTGCTCTTTATGGACATCCTGGTGGCTTAACTACACAAACAGATTGATGGCCTGAACTGATACTTCCTCCTGGAAGAAGCCACTAATCACACCTGACTGAAGCTGCCAAGGCAGGCCAGCACATGTTATCATAACACTGTTTAAACACAAACAAAAGGGCAATCAGGTAATCCCCAATTAACTAGCTCAAACAATGTCCCACCTTTGAGTAACTGGTGACCATTAATGAGTTACAAAAATCAGCCTGCAGTAGCCTGCATGTAGAAATTACTAGCCCACAGACCGCCCTGCAGTGACCTGACCCACAGACCACCCTGCCCCACAGAAATTGAAACTTAACCAGCACCACACCACAACAACAACAAAAATCCAGCCCACAAACCCTCAACTAGTGGTAAAAACCAGGATAAATGGGAAAAACGTTTAAAATTATTATATTTGGAGCAGTATTGCAATAAAAGCTACTGTACCATCACCAGAATGATACTGGACAAACATAATGTAGTTTGACTGAAAACTGCAACAAATAATAAAGTTGCCTTATCTGCTTCTATTGCATAATCCAGGCACTGCTGTTGGCTACAGTTGCCCACTGACCCTGGTAGTCTGTGTTCATCAGTAGCACCCCTCCCCACTCTGGCAGGGGAGCACTTCTGCTGCCCATCAGCATATATTGCACAACAGTTGCCCATGGTCCCATGGACCCTTTCTATGATGCAGGGCTTCCTGTTCTTTCAAATTGATCTTCCATGACCAATCACTTAAATTGACATGGCTGTTATTGTGTGTTACTGATTAGCATTTTCATGTCACTCCATCTTTTGTTGACCAGCTGTAGGTTGCTGTCAATAGTCTGGCACCAATTCGTTCTCTATTACAGAGTCCTGAATTTGGTATCTGTCATTGTGTATGGACCCAGCTAAGTACCTGCCAATGTCCAAAGCTCAACATTTCTTTGTTCTTTAACCAGATTGCAAACTGACACCTGACATTATGAGACAATACTAGTACAGGCTATATTACTTCATCACCATACTTCTTTAGAAGAAGACCCAGACAGCAGTATTTGGCACTCTCTCTTGTGAGAGTGACAATGACATCTATTTACCAACTGAATATTTTACTCTTTCGTGTCATAGATTTCCTGGCATACACAAACACAAGGATTAGGCCTGGACTGGTAACCAGTAGTTGTTCTCGATATTGATTATTTTCCAACTGGACTAGATTTAGTTACAGGAACTAACGAATGTTAATCTCAATTATGGACTTATTCCTGTTTTATGAGTTATTCCCAGACATTACAGGTAAATGCCGGTATACCAGGTATTTCCCGCTGCCCTGTCTAAAACCAGTTTTTCCCAGCAACGTGTCAACTCTGATTATTATTCACGTGTTCACTCCATCAGGTAGCAGCAATACATGAGTTCACTCCATCAGGTAGCAGCAATACATGAGTTCACTCCATCAGGTGGCAATACACATGTTCACCCCATCAGGTGGCAATACACATGAATAGCCATTTGATGGAATGAACTCATGTATTGCTACCTGATGGAATGAACTCGTGTATTGCTACCTGATGGAGTGAATTCAGGGTTGGCATGTTGCTGGGAAAAACTGGTTTTAGACACATGGTGTTCATTCACCCCATCAGGTGGCAATAGACATGTTCACCCTGACAGATGTGACCTATTTACAGAAGGGTGGCAATAAACATGTTCAGACTGTCAGATGTGACCTACTTACAACAGGGGTGGCAACAGATAGATTCACCCCCATCTTTGGACAGCCCATCAGCAGAGAATGCACAATGTTGTTGCCGTCCCCAATCCAGGCTATCTTCAGTGATTCTAGATAGCCAAAGTGCTCCTAATCGAAAACAGAAAAGTTTGATTGCAACATAATCATAGAAGACCATGTGACCATGGCGCAACAGAAATAGTGTATCTTATATTAGCATCTAGCAAACACAACAGGGTTGACAGTGTCATATTGGTACTTGTATTTATTCACTTAATGCAACCAGGTGTTGCTAATGTGCAATCTCACTTAGCGCCAGTAGCCACCTTAGACAAGGCAGTCGTGGTGCTTAGAGCAAGTGTCTTGGAGGCAACTGATGCAGACCCACAAGGGTTCTTGTAGATTACTGATAATAATGTGTAATGTGTCGATATGGAAGGGGAAAGGGGACATCCATGACCCAGGGAGATACAGAGGCATCACATTACTGAGCCAAGCCCTGAAATTGTTGGAAAGGATACTGGTTGCTAGGATGAGGCTTACGGTGGAGAGCAAAATCGGAGAGAATCAGCTGGCATTTAGGAAAGGGAGAGGAACAGATGATGGATTGTTTGCCATAAGACAAATTATCGAGAAGAAGAGAGAATTTAAAAAGGATGTAGCATCCGGTTTTGTAGATCTGGAAAAGGCATTTGACACCATGCCGAGAGAACTCGCATTTGCAGTCATGAGATGGATGGAGGTTGGAGAAGCAGAAGCCAGAATGGTGGAGGAAATGTACAAGGAGACAACAGCGGTAGTGAGAGTTGAAGGAGAAACATCGGAACAATTTGGAGTGGAAGAAGGACTCAGACGGGAAGTGCCTTGAGTCCCCTGCTTTTCATTTTGGTGATGAACCTGATCAGTGGAAAGATATCGGAGCAGGAAGAACTTAAGAAGATACTGTATGCAGACGACGTAGCAGTGGTGGCTGATAACAAAGAGGAACTACAGAAAGCATTGCAAGAATGGCGTGACACCTTCAGAAAACACGGCCTCCGAATGAATCTGGAGAAGACTGAAGTAATGTGGTTAGGTGAACAGGAGGTAGATCTGCATGTAGTTGTTGACGGAAAGACCATTAAACAAGTGAACAGCTTCGTATACCTGGGCGGAACAGTGTGTGAGGATGAAAGGAGTAGTAAAGAAATACAGAGGAGGGTGCAAGCAGGAGCAGCAGCATGAAGAGGGTAGAAGGCATTATGTGGGACAGAAACTAAAGAAACAACTGAAAGGAAAAGTGTTGGAAGCCTGCATTGTACCAGCCTGTATATATGGGTTTGGAACACTGCCACTGTCAGAGAGACAGGAGGAGAAACTACTTTTTTACTTCCCCTGGCACAGACGCCAGGTAGACTAAACCAATGGGTTTGCGTGTCCCTTTCAAAAAGAACTAGGCAAAGTGGTGTGAATGACATTGAGAAAGTGTAAAAACGGCAGTAGGTGGTCACGAACATCGTCCCTCTCAGTCTGGTGCAAACTGCTAGACCTCCGCACCTCACAACCAGCACACAGAACAGCCTTCTCTGATAACTGACTGAGAGATGATGCCTCTCACCTGTAGTGTGAGGAAGTCAGCCAGAATCTGCAGTGGATGATACATGTCCGACAGTCCACTGATGATTGGTACACTTGCTTCCACAGCCAGAGTATCCAGTATGTCCTGACCATAGACTCGTGCCAGAACTACATCGCAGAATCGTGATATGACCCTAAACAAAACACATGATGGGCTTGCATCCTATCTGACTGTGCCAAGACCAATCTGACATGACAGTTATTAACATGCAAGTACAGATTCACATACCAGAAACTGAAACAAAGGTGAAGCAGAGATTGGCCAAAAATTTAGCTCTCGCTTTCTTCTGTGAACCGACAAATGAAAAAACAATACTTCAAACAATTATTGAGTATCTCCTGCAACTGATAACAATGTTTACACAAATGAGAAGTTAACCAAGTTAATATTTTTTATTATCTGACTTTGCTGAAATATGTTTTGAATTTTTGCACATTAATAATAAAAAAGCAAAAAAATGGTGTTACCTTCTAACACGTATGTGGACATAACTTTGGGCTTAACGGCTGTAAAGTGCAGGTTTTGGTCTGCATGGAATAGTCTCACTCAGTTTGTGGTTGAGATTGCATCGGTGCAGTCTTTTGAGAGGAAATTACATTTGATAAGTTATGGGAAAATCACCAAATTAAATTAGCCCAATTAAATTATACTATACAGTACAACTATTACATGTAAGACTAGAACATAGCATTGTCTTTTTTCCAAAGTTTATGACCCAAGGTGAGAGGGGCATTTGTAATGAATGTACTATTTGTGGGCCTTGGTGATGGAGGTTTGATTAATAAACATGCTTTTTAAAATGTTTATTTTTCGTTTATAAATTAATGTACTCCAATTGTAATATTTAGCAAACATACATGCATTAAAAAACATGCATATAGTGTAGATGTAGATGTAGATGTGTGGATGGATATTATTTTGTATAGATATGAACAGATTGCACTTTGTTAGGCAAGAGTTGAAAGTTGACGATGGGTGATAATATGGTGTCGGCGGCAACAAACGGTGTTCATGGTGCTCGTCTAAAGCTTATAAACAATGTCAACGACAGGCAAGGGGTAGGCAAGGCACAAGTATACTGAATAGACCGTTCTCAGTGTCCAGTCATTAATGTAAGATGTGATTAAAAAAAATTCAGGCCATTGTTCTGTTTGTTGTCCGCATGGCCGTTGTTTGTGTTCGGGCACAGACTGGAACGAAACAGAGTGCTATTTTAGCCTTAAAATGCGCTAAAGCCTAAGACATGCCTGGGATGATGGAATGATTTAATTATCACATCAACATGTCGAATTTAGGCAAGACTATACTTAATAACAGCAAAATCGAGGTGGGCCCAGATTCTACACAGGTGTCCCTAAATTTTCTCAGATTTCTCAGACAGGTTTTTGTATGTGTTTTTTGGGCACATGCAGCATTCATTCACAATGGCTCTGCTTAAGGTACACAATGACATTCTGTCTGCAGTAGACCGTGGCTGTGTTGTTGTGTTGGTTATGCTTGACTTGACCGCCACTTTCGACACCATTCACCACAGCATTCTATTGAGCAGACTCACTCACAGATTCAGTGTCACTGGCTCTGCGCTTGAGTGGTTCAGATCTTACTTGTCCGGTCGGCATCAAGTCATTCGTATTGGAAGTGTCAAATCCTCCCCAAATCCTCCCCAACTCCGTACTCGGGCCATTGCTGTCCACTGCATATATTACACCACTTGGCGTCATCGTCAAGAAATTCGGCTTGGATTATTATCTATATGCCGGTGACACGCAACTTTATGTTTCGTTTTGTCCTGGTGGAGATGGTCAATTGAACTCAATGGATCGTTTGTGCTGTTGCCTAGAAGAAACTGGCAAATAGACTCGGACCAATTTACTGAAATTAAATGATCAGAAGACAGATGTCATGGTGTCTGATACTAAACAGAAGTTGCCACTGCTAAAGGAGATTTGTATTTTTAACTCAACTTTGACTTCGTCTTCAAGTGCGCGCAACCTGGGCATTGTATTTGATCAATTCCTCAACATGACTAACCACATAAGTGCCATTTTTTTTTTACTGCATATGTTACTTTTATACATATAGATATATTATTTTGAGTGCATGTATCAGTATTTATTTATGTATGCGTGCGTATGTGTGGGTATGTATGTATAGGTATGCATATATGTAAATAGAGTAATAATAGGTCTAATTTATAATTTATCTAATTTTATTTATTTATAGTCTTTAATTAATAGTTTTAATATAACTAACTTAATTTGCTCTACATTTTATCTGCAGTTTCTTTTTTGCAGGTTTTATTAGTAGACGTTGAATCGCCTGATTGAATTTTATTGTACAGCGCTTTGAGCATATTATGGATATTGCGCTCTATAAATATTATTATTAAATATTATACAACGCATCATTGACACGTTTCTGTGCTCCAAGGAAATCCCTCTATATATAGATCAGTATTCCCCTGGGTAAAATGATGGGCGAGGGGTGGGCTACACAAACTCCGGAAGCGCGAAGCATTGCAAGGGGAGTCCGGGGCATGATATATTTTTTAACTAGCTGTAAAATGGTTCATTCAGAGGTATAGTTTCACCTCTACTCTTGAATATAGAGGGGAAGACAAGCAGGCTTATTACACCACTTGCAAATGTAATAATCATGATTGACAAAACTTGACCACTGGTACTCGGTTGAGGTGTGATTTCAACTTGACCACTGGTACCTGGTTCAGGTGTGGTCTCCACTTGACCACTGGTATTTGTTTGGGGTGATGTTTATCTTGCCCTAATCCTTGTCACCACGTTGACAGGGTCAGTGTCAGTGGTATCATCCAAAGATTATGTTTTATCTGTTGCTAGCATGCTGTGCAATTAATTAAACAGTCATTTCTGGAATGCAACAAAAGTATGTTTCTATTAATCGCCATAAGGTTTCTCAAACCGTGTCTTGTTATAAAACAGTGTATGTTTTTTTAGTATATCCACATTCCGTACAAACATCATTGCCTAGACCAAGGTATCGCTAATCCGTTAGTATACACGGTTTTGAAAAATAGGTGTTTTTTACAAGATACAAACTTTGGTGGTTTATCTTCGTACGTACTTCACTCAAATCAACTTTCCCAAAAGTTTGTTTGCACAACGTTGCCAGAATATGTACTATATATTTAGCACAAAGATTTCTTACGAATCACATTCCTTACTTTGCTAAAATGGAATAAAATATAAGTTGGATAGACTAGTGAGCACTTGTATCAAATCTGAACCAACCTCGATTTCGCCTTTATAACTTGAGTTTTGCCTAACTTTGATACCTCAGTGAGTTTGTTCCATCATTCAACAATATCCTAGGCATATTCACGTTTCGGAATATTGCCTCTTAGCGCCCTTTTGGAGCATAAATAGCGCCCCGGTTTGTATCAACATACGCTGCTACATTGCTCATTTTACGCATGTAATGCGGCAATGCACGACCACTGCTACGCAGACTAGTGCAAACCAGGTTGCTATTTGGGCTTCAAAAGAGTCCGAATTCAACTCAAGTGCCGACCAGTGATGTAGTGTCAGTAGCCTGCATGGTTTTTCCTACCACCACCATCATAAACCAGAAATTCAACATTAACTACACAAGAATTCTGATTTATTGTGAGCGCATACTATAATAGTAAAATTGAGAGCAAAAGACATCTTAGTTCAGTTACAGTTTTCTTTATTTTTTATTTGTGTTCCACGTGTCTCCCAAACGCAGTTACTGACGTCTGGCCGCCATAATTTATTTCACGATTGCTAGTTTGTCGAAACTCCGCAAGGTGTCACCACTGTAGATCCTG
Organism: Escarpia spicata; assembly: GCA_963995525.1. Classification (NCBI taxonomy): domain Eukaryota; kingdom Metazoa; phylum Annelida; class Polychaeta; order Sabellida; family Siboglinidae; genus Escarpia; species Escarpia spicata. The sequence continues at coordinate 51,581,952 of OZ023218.1, forward strand.
CGGGAATATTCCGTGATTGGACAACTGACAAGTGATGTCATTCACGTTGTTCAATGGAACTAATTCCAAGAGGTAAATCCTTACCGGCTCTGAGCAACGTTAAGACAATTAAACGATGTTGCTACAAATCTGCGATTTTGCGGGACTATTAGTGACGGTGGTCATTTCGCGCCGCTCGCCGATGCTGAATATATCGCAAAATATCAAAATAAAATGGGTGCATGAAATACCTAAGAGGCGGCAATTTCGGCCGAGGTGGCATCAAAAAACGGCGAGGTGGCTCGCCTCGCTCATCATATACCAGGGGAAACCCTGTATATACACAGTAACACCTGTCTTAGCACCCACCTGTCCATAACAGTAACCTCTAAATAACGGTCACTTTTGAAAGTCCCAAATGACTTCCTAATAGTTTGCACTGCCCACTACCTGTCCATAATGGTAACCTGGCCATTATATATATAATGGTCAGTTAATTTGGACCGAACCGTTCATAGTCAAGTTCAAAGTGAATTCATAATTTCCCCAAAATAAAACGTCCATGGGACAATGTACGCGGGACGATCAAATATGTGGCCTTCTTTACACTGTCTCCAGCACAGGGGAGCTGAATCAGCTATTTTATGAGACACTCTGAGATACCCTGTGACTCACCTGCCTGAGTCTTTAATACTTTCATTGACACCAAGGTGAATGTCTTCTGGACTGAGGAAGTGAACACTGCCGCCAATGAGAGACATCCCTGAAGCAAGGAAGAGACTAGGGTGAAAGCCTTCCAAGTAATTCTTCAACATATCATCATAGAGTATCAAGCCTTGATATGAACAATTCTTCAACATATCGTCATAGAGTATCTAGCCTTGATATGAGCAATTCTTCAACATATCATCATAGAGTATCTAGCCTTGATATGAGCAATTTTTCAACATATCATCATAGAGAATCAAGCCTTGATATGAGCAATTCTTCAACATATCATCATAGAGTATCTAGCCTTGATATGAGCAATTCTTCAACATATCATCATAGAGTATCTAGCCTTGATATGAGCAATGGAAAGTTCTGCAAAGAGCAGCCAGAAACAGCCACTGCAACAGCTTCTAGCAATTAATAAACATAGCTCCTTTTGCAAACAGCTACAACAGACCGCTACCATAAATAGCTACTGCTACAAACTACCAAAGGTGTGCTACAAATAGCTACCCATGCATGTTACAAACAGTTATCAACTTGTCATGGCTACAAACAACTAACAAGCTGTGTTGTAAATAACTATTAAGTTTGTTGCAAACAAATTCCAAGGCATGCTGTAAACAGTTTCCAAAGCATATAGCAGCTTGGAAACAGTTGCCAAGGCATGCTGCCAGCAGCTACCAAGGCATGCTACCAACAGCTACAAAGGCGTGCTGCCAGCAGCTACCAAGGCATGCTACCAACAGCTACAAAGGCGTGCTGCCAACAGCTACAAAGACGTGCTGCCAACAGCTACAAAGGTGTGCTGCCAACAGCTACAAAGGTGTGCTGCCAACAGCTACAAAGGCGTGCTGCCAACATCTACAAAGGCGTGCTGCCAACAGCTACAAAAGGCGTGCTACCAACAGCTACAAAAGGCGTGCTACCAACAGCTACAAAGGCGTGCTGCCAACAGCAACAAAGGCGTGCTGCCAACAGCTACAAAAAGCGTGCTGCCAACAGCTACAAAGGCGTGCTGCCAACAGCTACAAAGGCGTGCTGCCAACAACTACAAAGGCGTGCTGCCAACAGCTACAAAGGCGTGCTGCCAACAACTACAAAGGCGTGCTGCCAACAGCTACAAAGGCGTGCTGCCAACAGCTACAAAGGCGTGCTGCCAATAGTTACAAAGGCGTGCTGCCAACAGCAACAAAGGCATGCTACCAACAGCTACAAAAAGCGTGCTGCCAACAGCTACAAAGGCGTGCTGCCAACAGCTACAAAGGCGTGCTGCCAACAACTACAAAGGCGTGCTGCCAACAGCTACAAAGGCGTGCTGCCAACAACTACAAAGGCGTGCTGCCAACAGCTACAAAGGCGTGCTGCCAACAGCTACAAAGGCGTGCTGCCAATAGTTACAAAGGTGTGCTGCCAACAGCTACAAAAGGCGTGCTGCCAACAGCTACAAAGGCATGCTGCCAAAAGCTACAAAAGGCCTGCTGCCAACAGGTACCAAGGCGTGCTGCCAACAGCTACAAAGGCGTGCTGCCAACAGCTACAAAGGCGTGCTGCCAACAGCTACAAAGGCGTGCTGCCAACAGGTACCAAGGCATGCTACCAACAGCTACAAAAGGCGTGCTGCCAACAGCTACAAAGGCGTGCTGCCAACAGCTACAAAGGCGTGCTGCCAACAGTTACAAAGGCGTGCTGCCAACAGCTACAAAGGCGTGCTACCAACAGCTACAAAGGCGTGCTGCCAACAGTTACAAAGGCGTGCTGCCAACAGCTACAAAGGTGTGCTGCCAACAGCTACAAAGGCATGCCAGTTATGTGAGAACTGCTGCAATGTTGTTTTTGGGCAGCACATAACAAATACAACAATACCTGAATACTGTTACATAAGTGCCTCATACTTCAGTCAAGCTTACTTAGATTTATCCTTAAAGTGAAGCTGTTGATTGTGTTGATAAGAATGGTGTTTGACATCAAAAGGGTGTGGTTGTAAAGTGATGAAAAACGTAACATCAAGCCTGGAAAATACGGAAACAAAGTACTCATTATTCATAAATATGATATTCACATACTGTGATACTGTGATGAAATGTATCGATGTAACAGTAGACACTCACCTGTCTCTGTTGACAGACGTGTACGTGTGCTGCGTTTCTGGAAGATCATGGCCAGGGACTTTCCCACCAACAGCGGCAGTCGCTGTGTACAGACAACACATTAGGTATAAACAAAGTATATTTTTCTAACTTTTGCCTAAACTAACATAAAAATTATCATAAAAACTACCAAGAATCGACAATTAATTAAATACAAGTTATGAAAACAAGAGCAATGATCGGGTGTAACTGTTGTTTTCACACCATCATTAAAGTGCATTACGCAAAAAAGAAAACATTATTTAACACAACATGGTGACCAGTACAAATAACAAGATTTCTAAATAGTTTCTATAACAAATGTTATAAAGTTCAGTTATTTTTCCAGTGACATGCTATTATCAATTTTTTTAACTAAGAAAACAACATAATTTATCATATTTATAACATGGTGATCACCACATGATTTATAAACAATTTGTACATAATATTTCCTACTAGCGCTAGTAAATATAATAAAACAGACTCTAAACAGAGTAAGATGGCTTTTATAGGTTCTAAGATAATATTCCTATACATGTCTGAGTTTGTAATGACAGCAGTCAACAGCACAACCTTGACCCTACCTCTCCATCCATCAGTAGTAAATATAATAAAACAGACTCTAAACAGAGTAAGATGGCTTTTATAGTTTATAAGATAATATTCCTATGCATGTACAACCCTGACCCTACCTCTCCATCCTGCTTGATGCGAACTTTCAAGTCCTTGGCTGTCCATAGCAGTGTCTCAATCTCTGTTGGTGTAAAATGTTTCAATGTCAGAAAATCTCTTCCTATCAGTGACACTGAGTCATTGTTGGCAGCCGGACTAAAACAGAAACATTTTGCTACTTAAATCATATTAGTGACACTGGGTCATTGTTGGCAGTCTACAATCAGTGACACTGTGTCCGTCACAGCATCAGAGCACAACATTCGAGAGATGCCATCATTTTAAACCTCTTACACTGGCAGAGGGACATACAGTATATTTAAAGCTATTTCCCACGATCAAACTCTGTATGACTTTTAATTTGTTTAATTTATTTTTTATAACTAATATAATCGATGATGTGTTGAATAATTGAACGTTTAAAATTGTTCAATTACATTTTATCTTTTTCTTAGATAGGTCATAATATAGCTACAACAAAAATGGGCCAAGAGGCCCTGAAGCCCTTTGGACTAATACGTCGATATGTGACCCTGGCTGACCAAATGAGTGATAAGTCGGAAACATTATAACATTGTTTTCTTACATTCTTGTAAAGGTTGGGTAGGGTGCTGTACACGGCTTCAACAATTATGACTGCTACATAAAATTTGCAAAGTTATGGAGCATTGAACATGGTAAGGGTAAAAAAGTGGAAATGAAGAAAACGGCTGTTTAAGTTTTATATTATATATGCAAGTGGATTGCATGGAAATATTACACGCATGACATTCAAATGTGGCACACAGTATGTATATTATGTTGCAATGATACACTGGAAGCTATCATAAACTGTTACATGAAAACTTGCGCAACCTAAAACATAGCAAGCCTGCAGAATACTGGGATATACTGAATAAAGCAAGTAACAGCAGTGAAAAATGTGGAAATATTTCACTGGATAAGTTTATGAACCACTTTGAAAAACTCGGTGAAAAACCTGAAAGTGAAACTGCAGCTAGTGACATACCTTTTGCAGACCTGGGGCCGAAGTACTCAGTACTCATGTACTCGAGTACATTTTTGAAGTACTCGTACTGGTGCTCATGAAACTTATGGGTCATGGACTCATACTCGTACTTATACTACTCAGATTTATGAGTACATTACGAGTACATCTGAGTACTTTCTCAATATGTACTGTAGAAAATAAATATATTTGGTTATAAAATGAAACTTTCCTGAAATATTTAAATGTTCATCTATTTTTTAAATACTTTGTTATTTCTGATAGAATACCACCTTACCATCTCTATGCATCCTAGTACATCCTCATTCTCTGATAACCATGACTATGATACCCAAACTTGGCAACAGGCAGCATCTTTTTCCAGTCAGAAACACCCTGTTAAGCTCACAATAATTGTAGGCTAGCAGTTCAGGCCATAAACCTGTTTGTTCAATTAAGCTACCAGGATGTCCATTAAGAGCCAATTAGCAGTTAAACCACCAGCTAGACAGGAAATGCCTTTGATGTAGTCTGGAGACCATACCACTTGACAGTGACTAACTGCTAAGAACAAGACCTGCTGTCTTCCTCTGTAGAAGTAAGGTGGCTCAAGTCAGACTGCCCACTAAAAAGGCTGGCTAAAAAGTCCAAAGGGGATGCTGAGCCTGTTATGTGGACATGTGCTAACCCTCTCAACAACTAGTAGTCTACGATCAGAAAATATAAATTGCAAACTTATAACATCAGCAGATTGCTGGTTGTAGAGGTGAACGAATACTTCAGTCAGCCATGTACAGATCATCACAGTAACCTACTGCAGTTCCGAGTTTTCCAACTCTGACTCAGTTGGTCCATCACCATTTCAGCACTCCAGCCTCATCAACCCCAGTTGAAAGGGTATTTGCATAGCCAAGAAAGTATTCTGCTCTGAACAGTGCAGCTTGAAAGACTCAACCTGTGAACAACTCATGTTCATTTGGTGTAATGGCAAATAGATGATAAGATCATACGATGCCACTGAAATTAATGCCAATGAAGTGAATTTCATTGTTGATGAAATATAGTTTTTTTTAGTTATCCTTATAACAAATTGATCAACTGCCATTGCATATTCACTTGTGCTGAGTTATATAAATTAGATTAATTAATAATTTTAAAATACATTATTATTTAGTATTTATATTATTTAAAATGTACTCATACTTTTATTCATACTCATGAGAATGTACTCGTACTTGTACATGTACTCAGCTTTTAGCAATGTACTCGTACATATCCATTGTCAAAGTACTCGTACTTGTACTCATGAAAATGTACTCGGCCCCAGGTCTGACCTTTTGATCCAAGAAATATTTCCCAGTCAAACGAACACAGAAACAGACCATTCACGCAAAATGAAGTACTAATGCAAATCAAAAAACTCTAAAACAAAAAGGCATGTGGTATTTATAATTTTATAAATGAATACTTAAAAAAACAGGGCCAGGCTGTATCAGCCTTCTCCTCATGTGATGTAGAGGTACAGCCAGGAGAAAACTTGTCTCCTTTGTTATTTGCTATTTACCTGAATTTTGAACACTGTTAGTCATAATTATAAGGAAATTGACATGGCAGCTGGTGAAATTTACAAATTATTAGTCTACAAATTTATTTATAGACTAATAATTACAGATTCACAATATAGTTGACATCTCAATCAACCAAATGTCAACCATTAGAAGAGTTGACATAGTTCTGCTATACACAAGAAATCTGTATTTGATTGAATCATTCTAGTGTCATCAGCATATAGTAGAACATACATTTTCAAGAAAATGTCATCATCATCATCACTAAGGTTGTTGTCAATTTCACCAGCTGCCATATCAAGACCCTTATAATTACGAATAACAGGCATTAGTACTTCATTTTGCGTGAATGGTCTGTTTATGTGTTCGGCCAAAGGACTAAAAAGGCTGTCCTTTAAATAATAGTGTCAATTTTATATCTCAATTACTCATCAATGGGTGGTAATAGGAGAATTTGTTTCATGAAAAATAGAACTAAGGATATATATTAATTCACAATTAAACAAGAATTATAGTCTTCAGAAATTTAGAACCTCTGAGTAAGAATACTGAATAGTCTTCGCACATTACTTGCAGTGTGGCTGGATGTTTCCCAGAGAAGTCGAGAAGGTGTTCGATTGAACAGGTCTAATAACCCTTTTGGTAACACTTTAATTATGCACTTGCAGTATATGGGAGATATTTGCAGTTTGGTTGGCTTTCAAACAAGTTTCAACCGGATAGCCATCTGAACAGTAGGTCATAATTAATGTACTATGTCTATGACTATGTAGAAACATGTTTTTTGTGACAACAGCTGGTAGGGGTCTACTATTTTGGTAAGCTTGCTGTGAACATTATGATGCAACCGAACAAAATACACGGCCTGTATGGCGTCGCTTTGGAATGTAGACAACTGGCATAGCCACACCATCAGAAATCATCGGTATTTTGCACGAAAAGATAATCTCACTCTAAGTCGAGTCATGGGCTAGACAGAGGCACAGGGCCGAGGCCGCAAGCACGGAGATCGGGAACCTGGTCATGCGTGGCACGCGTTGACGGGGTTGATGTCCAAAGGCTGCAGCACTGAAACAATGGCATGAATAGTCAACAATGGATTTACCTGGCTGCTGAAGCATTGCGTTGGACGGCATATTGTGGATGCAATAACCTTTCTGTGATTATGCTACAGCGCCCGCGAAAGGCCAGCGAAGCTCGCATACATTTGTTTGCCAACATTGCAGTTTAATACAAGTGCATTCGACAGGTGGCGCTTTGCAGTCACGTTAAACCCCTAGCGGAGGGTTTGATATGAGATGTTGCGCCTTCTTCAAAACGGATACCGTTCATATTCTGAAACACGTCGCTGACACTAAATTGTAGTTGTAGGTGGACAGTTTTTTACCGAAAATTAAAACAGACAAAACAAGCAGAGGCAGAAATAACAATGTCGTCAAAAGTGGTGGTCAAGAGCAGAATTGATTACTTTCGTAGGCCACCCCCTATATATATATAAACAATTTAAAGGTTTGACCTGCCAGAGCTGTTGTCTATATATAATTAACCTCAGGCTATAAGGCTCCTTGTTCAGGTGGATGTCACTTGGGAAAATGTGTTTTTGGTTTGGCGGCCATCTTGAAAAATTGCCAGAAAATCCAATGTCCTCATATAATAATAACTACGTCACTTATAACCATAGTTCTGGTGTCAATTTGTAGGTTTTGGGGGTCAAGGATTTCAAATATGAGGTAAGACCACATTTAGATTTTACATAAGCGGCCATTATAAAGTTTATCTTCATTTCCTGCAAAATATGTCTTACGATGTTCTTAAACATTTCACAGCATATTTAACCTCCATTGACACAAATGATGTGGAAAACTCGTGAAATTCTCATATCTTATTTTTCAGAAAAATCCAGCCAAACCTGACGCCCCTCAATTTCGCCCCAATCTGGTGACGGATTTTGAAATATTGGTGCGTTCTGCAAAATAGCCACTGTGCGAATACCTAGCTGAACGACTTCTTCTTCTTCTTCAGTTCAGCATATCTCTACGAGACGTAGCTGCCCGGGTGATCCCACGATACGCTGCTCTGTCTGCCGTTCGTCTCCCTGCTCTCACGATGTCGTCTTCCAACCAGTCGTTGATGTCCTGCTCCCATCTTCTCCTTGGTCTTCCCCTTCCTCTCTTTCCCTCCACTTTGCCTTCTAGGACTGTTTTCTCTAAAGGATTATGTCTTTTGATGTGGCCAAAATAACTCAGTTTTAGTCCTTTTATTATATTCACTAGTTGGCAGTTCTTTATGTCTAATTTGTTATGAATCTCTGCATTGGTTGTTCTTGTTATTCATGGCACTCTTAGGACTTTTCTGTAACATTTCATCTCAAACGCTTGTATTCTTCTCATGTCTTCTTTGTTCAGTGTCCACGTTTCGCTCCCGCATAGAGCTGTTGTGAAAACGCAAGTTTTTTAAATTCTTATCTTTGTTGGTATGTTTTGTCCTTTCCATACATTTTTCAGATTATTTAGTTTCTGCGTTGCTATGTCTATTCTTCTTCTGATCTCTGATGATGTCTTGCTGTCTCCTTGTAGTCTTGCTCCAAGGTATTCGTAGTGGTTCACATTTTCAACTTGCTCCCCGTTGATTGCAATTTCTGGGTTTTTTCCAATGCATTTGTCAGTGTCCAAGAATATTTGTTTTCTTCACATTAAGTAACAAGCCCTTTTTCTCACTGTGTTCTTTTATAGACATGATTAGGTTTGTTAGGCCGATTGTTGTAGTGGACAGGAGTGCGGTATCGTCTGCGTATCGTAGGTCTCTGATTCTATGTCCATGAATATTCACTTCATCGTATCTTGTACTTCTGTCATCTAATTCTACATATCTCATTATGTCTTCTGTATAGAGATTGAATAGGTATGGAGATAAATTACCCCCTTGTCTAACTCCTTTTCTCACTGTAAACGTTTCTGTAGTTGTGTTTTCCAGCCTGATCGACTACTGCTTATTGGTTGCTATAAAGTTCAAGAGGGCGATTATCTTTGGGTGGAAGTTCATGTCGCTGAGCGTTTTCCACATCATCTGATGATTCACTCAGTCGAAAGCCTTGGAATAGTCGATGAAGCATATTCTTAGATCATTATTTATCTCTCTAAATTTCTGAATCAACATTCTCAGATTGAATATGTGGTGCCTCTGTTTTTTCTGAAGCTTGCCTGTGTATTGCTCACTTCCATTTCCATTTTATCTTGCATTCTTTTCATTGTGATTTTCAGCAATATTTTAGCTAATGAGTGATATGGTGTTCTGTAGTTGGAGCATAGCTGTAAGTCTCCTTTCTTTGGTAATGGTATGTATATTGATTTCTTCCAGTCGTCTGGCCATTTTCCACTCTTCCATATTTTCTTACACAGTGCATGATATATGCCTATTCCTTCTTCTTCCGCTGCTTTTATAATTTCTGCCTGTATGTTGTCGCACCCAGGGCTTTTCCCATCTTTTAGACTATTAATGGCCCATTTCACCTCATCTCTTAATGGTTCGAGATCGTCCTCGTCTTGGTTTACCATATCACGGGGGTCGTTGTTGTTTCCATCTCGTGCGTACATATTTTCACTATATTCTTTCTATCTTTTGGCTATGTCTTCTGCATTAGTCAGAGTTTTCCCATTTTTATCTTTGATGGCACCGAGTCTGGGCTGGAATTTACCTGTCATGTTCTTTATTTCTTTAAACATTTCTTGGTTTCGGTTTTCTGCCATACAGTCCTCTATTTTCTTACACTTGGCTTCTATATACTTTTGTTTGTCCCATTTGCAGAGTTTTTTTTATTAATTTGTTCATCCAATTATACCTTAATTTGATCGATTCCTCGTTTTTGCGTTTCTCAAGCTCTTTCCTTTCTGCCATTTTCTTTAAGGCCTCTATACTGATCTATGGTTGGTGTTTCCTTTCTCTCTTCCGTAGGTGTTTTTCCGCTTCTTCTCGGAAAATTTTCTTGATATCATTTACAATTTCTTCTGGTTCTTTCTCTTCTGTCATTGTCAGTAAATTTGAAATTGATTCTTCATAGATACTGTGTATTCGTCTGTCAGATTTTCTACATCATATCTCTGTGTTGTTGTCACTCCTTTTTTCACTGTCAACTTAAGTTTAATCTCTGCCATCAGTAGTTCATGATCAGATCCACAGTCTGCTCCTGGTAGTGTTCTTGCGCCTCGTATTGCTGATATCCATCTCTTTTGTATCATGATGTAGTCTATCTGACTTCTAGTCTTTCCATCTGGCGATGTCCACGTGTAGATTCTTCTAAGGTGATTTGAGAAATTGGTATTTACGATTGTGAGGTTATTAGCGATGGCGAACTCAACAAGTCGTTCTCCCCTTTCGTTTCTCTCTCCTAATCCAAATTTCCCGATTGTTCCTCGTTCTATCTCGTCTTGTCTTTGTCCTACTTTGGCGTTAAAATCACCCATGACAATGGTGATGTCCGATTTCTTGGATTCGTCTATTTCACCTTGCAAATTAGTATAAAAAGCTTCTAATTCTTCCTCTTTTGCTGTTGATGTCGGCGCATAGACTTGTATTATTTTGATATTCTTCACTTTTCCTTGTAACCTTATGCTCAGAATTCTGTCATTTACTGGTTTGTATCCAAGTACTGTATTTGTTATTTGTTTACGCAGATATATTGCTACGCCTCCTTGTCCTGCCTTTGCTTGTCCGGAGTATATGAATTTTCCCCCTGCATATGGTGTAAAATGACCTTGTCCTGCCCACCTGTGTTCTGCTATTCCTAGGACACTTATATTGTTTTGTTTCGCTTCTTCTATAACATTGTCTATTTTTTCAGCCGCCATGCTACGGACATTCCAAGTTGCTATTCTCGTTTTGTTTTTAGCCATCCACCGAACTTCTTTCCCTTCTCCGCACAGTCGAGCAACTTGCCTTCATCAGCTTGAGTAGTATTCCCGGTTGCTTCTGGCTCTTCCCCAATAGCCATTAAGGACTCTTCTGGTTTGGGGGACTCACGTACCACCGAGTCCCATATCGATTTTCTTTGCAATCACGATTTCGTCTGGGTTTTCGGCAGTGTACACTCCAATAGTTTGCCATTGCTTTCTGGACGGTTCTGGCCGCTTATCATTCTAAATCCCTGATGCGCCCTTGGCCCGACACCAGGCCTTTCCATCTCCCGCCTTCGTAGCCGTTGACCTCTGGGGATTCATCCGCCTACTCCGCCGACAGATGTATGTTCTAACAGGGGGGACAACCCTTTGGAAAGGCACTCACATAGTTTGGCCGGCCAGCTGAATGACTGGCGTACATTTATTGCTACCTTGTGAAAGATCTAATGCAGTAGTACATTCAGTATTAACTGGACTAACATGTGCCACGTTCATGCAATTATATGTGCTCGAAAAAAACAGTATTCCCAAGAGCACTCTGTCGGTGTGTCACGGCGGACGAATCCTTGATGTGGTCTTATCCCATACTCCAAATAAGAATTTCTTGGACATTCGCATCCGCCATTTTTAAAGATGGCGATGGTCAATACAAATATCACCATATCGTGTGTAGCAACTACATCACACAGAGCAGCTACATCACACAGAGCAACTACATCACACAGAGCAGCTATTTTGATGTCAGTGTTTAAGCTTGTGGACAGCGGTTTAAAAAAATATTAAATTTAACCTTTGATGACATTTATTGTTCGCCAATTTTAAAGATGGCGCCTGTCAAAACCTATCATTCACCTGTCTTAAGAACGACGTAATCTAGAGCCGCGTGATTAAAATCCAAATAGAGTTTTCAGTTAAGGCGCGATTGATTTAAATATATATTACTTTTTACTTTCGCTGACATTCATATGTCCGCCATTTTTAAACATGGCGCCCGTCAAAGCTTATTATTCCCGTATCTTAAGAAAGATCGATGTAACCCAGAACCACGTGATGTTGATGTCACACATTTTTTAGAGGCGACTGTTTCAAATACAATGTACATACTACTTTTCACCTTCTCCGACATTCATATATCCGCCATTTTTAAAGATGGCGGCAGTACAAGCCAACTATCCCCATATTTTGATACACATGTAGGTTGTTGGAACAAAATGAAAGCGCTGAGTTCCCGGCCGGTAATAACACTGTTTCGAGATTATATTCATGTAATAAAACAAACATGCGTAGATTAAAATTTATTCATGAGTTTTATATACTAATTATTGTTACTAACATTACTGTACAATTATACAAGACAAGTAACAGTACACAACTAGCACGGATGGGCATATGTAAGTTACATATGGTCATAATTGTCTAAGTGAAACATAGATTTGTCAACACATACAAAGATACTATAGCCCTGTGTTACGTACACCACCATCATTACGATATCAATCAGTATTAGTGTAAATGGAATCACAAAGCTCCTTAAAAACCTAAACCCCCGAAAAGCAGCTGGCCCGGATGACATTCCCTGCTGTCTTCTACAGTCAGTAGCAAAAGAGCTCGCTCCTGCATTCACACAACTCTTCCAGAGCTCGCTCCTGCACTCACACAACTCTTCCAGAGCTCGCTCCTGCACTCACACAACTCTTCCAAAGATCACTACAAACAAGCTCACTCCTGCACTCACACAACTCTTCCAGAGCTCGCTCCTGCACTCACACAACTCTTCCAAAGATCACTACAAACAAGCTCACTCCTGCACTCACACAACTCTTCCAGAGCTCGCTCCTGCACTCACACAACTCTTCCAGAGCTCGCCCCTGCACTCACACAACTCTTCCAGAGCTCGCTCCTGCACTCACACAACTCTTCCAAAGATCACTACAAACAAGCTCACTCCTGCACTCACACAACTCTTCCAGAGCTCGCTCCTGCACTCACACAACTCTTCCAAAGATCACTACAAACAAGCTCACTCCTGCACTCACACAACTCTTCCAGAGCTCGCTCCTGCACTCACACAACTCTTCCAAAGATCACTACAAACAAGTGGGATTCCTGCACTCACACAACTCTTCCAGAGCTCGCTCCTGCACTCACACAACTCTTCCAAAGATCACTACAAACAAGCTCACTCCTGCACTCACACAACTCTTCCACAGCTCGCTCCTGCACTCACACAACTCTTCCAAAGATCACTACAAACAAGCTCGCTCCTGCACTCACACAACTCTTCCAGAGCTCGCTCCTGCACTCGCACAACTCTTCCAAAGATCAGTACAAACAAGCTCGCTCCTGCACTCACACAACTCTTCCAGAGCTCACTCCTGCACTCACACAACTCTTCCAAAGATCACTACAAATAAGCTCGCTCCTGCACTCACACAACTCTTCCAGAGCTCACTCCTGCACTCGCACAACTCTTCCAAAGATCACTACAAACAAGCTCGCTCCTGCACTCACACAACTCTTCCAGACCTCGCTCCTGCACTCACACAACTCTTCCAAAGATCACTACAAACAAGTGAGATTCCTGCGGTATGGAAACATGCAATGGTACAACCAGTGTTTAAGAAAGTAGACTGAAGCCAGGCTGCGAACTACATACCTATCTCCCTCACATGCATCTGCTGAAAACTCCTCGAACATGTCATCAGATCCGACGTTACTGGACATCTAGACCAACACAACACCATCACCAATACCCAACACGGTTTTCGGAAACGGAGATTATGTGAAACACAGATAATACTAACAACCGACGACCTAGCCAATGAACAAGATAAAGGGGGCAGGCCGACACAATCCTTCTAGACATTGCCAATTAAGGCCTTCGACAAATTCCCACACCAGCGCCTCCTCAAAAAGCTTGATCACTATGGCATCCGAGGCCATACACTAAAATGGATTAAGGCATTCCTCTCTCGCAGGACACAGGAAGTATTTGTTGAGGAAACAAAATCATCAACAGGGAACGTTATCTCTGGAGTAACCCAGGGATCTGTCCTGGGACCAACACTCTTCTTGATATGCATAAATGACATCGGTGACAATATCCAAAACAAAATCAGACTCTATGCAAATGATACCATCTTGTACTTGCCCATAAAAACACCAATGATAGCAAGATACTCCAACAAGACCTGAACTCTATGGCGATATGGGAAGAGAAATGGCAAATGCAATTTAACCTAGACAAATGCCAGGTGATGACAGTCACAAAAAAGAAAACCGATTAAGTCCAACTACTCCCTACATGGTCAGACACTCAAAAAAGAAACCAGCGTAAAGTACCTTGGTGTCGAGATTAATGAACACCTTCACTGGGGGAAACACATAAAGGCCACCACAGCTAAGGCAAATAAGACACGTTTAAGCGCTTTCATCTATATAAACCTCAAAGGATGCCCAGCCACCATTTAGTCACATTGCTTCAAAAGTCTAGCCCGACCAGTACTGGAAAATGCCTCAGTAGTCTGGGACCCCCACCAGATGAAGCTCAAGTCTGACATCGAGATGGTCCAGAGGAGAGCCGCCAGGCGGAACTTTCATGACTTTAAATAAACGACCAGCGCCTCTGATCTCGTTGCCAGACTTGAGCTTCCAAAAGTCTGTATGATGTCCAAAGTCATAAATGGCCTTGTCGACTCACACTGCCCACTAAAATACATCAGCCACGCTTGTATACAACCAGAGAACATAATTACAAATTTACGATCCCATACTCCAAGACTGACACATACCTCCACTCATTCCCCCCTCAGCCGCACGTCTATGGAATACCATCCCATTAGCCGCACCAGATACCACCTCACTGGTAGTTTTCAAGCAGCAGCTGGGCGGTTAGGCAGCAAACTAATCCCATAGTCCACGCCACATAATATTTAAGGACAGTGAAGTTTTTCCGTGTCCACTTAAAACACTTGTCGTGTCACAACCAGAAACGTCATTGGCAGACTTTGGCAGTACTGTTGCCCAATGCAATTTGGGACTGCATTCACAGGGATGTATCTCAGCTTACTGGCAGTCCCTGTTGATATTCACACTTCCTCAGACAATCGTGATGTTTAGTGGATAGCCAATACCTGAACATCTGTGTCGTGCGACCTAATTACCATCCGCTGGCATCCGTTGTGTGCAGCATCCATGGCATGTAGAATCATCCGTGTGTCTGCCTCATTGTATGTAGCATATACATATATGCGCTACATCACAATCGGATGTTGTGCTGACACGCTCATCATCAACAAATCCACCACCGACAATCACATGTACTAGTAGATGAAGTAATCTGGCATGACCAAACAAGTGATTTTACAAAACTACGGCAAGATCAGCTTTGTGCTGATTAAGTTTGATAAACTTGCTCCACATTTTAGGGAGTGGCACCCTTGGGTAATCAATTTTCAGCGTGATGACGTCAGTTGTTGTTCTCCGTGATCGCTCTGCTGATTTCAAGGAGTCTGCAGCATCAACATCTATACGCGTAACGTTTTCACCAAGGTTACCGAAGATTGCATCTACAAACTTGTCCCAAAATTCTCCAAAGGTGGATACCGGAAGGTCTGCCAAGGGTGTGAACTACTGTCATTGCATCATATATGTAGCAACATCGCCCATCTGCTAGACGTGGAGCTCCGAACAGTAAGGCACACGAACATATTCTTCTGGTATATATGGGATAACTTAGTTTTACCCCTGTTAAGCAGTTGTTAATTGACATCAGCTAACGACCAAAGCTGATAGCTCATAGCAAAAGACATCATCCAATTACAATATTTTCATTTTGTGGCGAATAAATAATTAGTACAAAAATAAAAAATAAATTACAAACAGTGCATCTTAGTATAAACATGATTTAGTTTATATTACTTCGAGAAAACATAAAACAAAAGAAGTGTAAAGAAAATAAATTGTTTGGTGTCAGGAGTGAACCGGCGTAGCCCGATTGTAAAATAAATTATAAGAAACCAACGCTCCTACCAACTAAGCTAGCGACATCGACGGTGATTCACTGACTGATTTAAGTTGTTATCATAAATTGTACAACTCCTTCCTATATCGATATTCTAGTGATATTATGATATTATACACGTTACGTTATGTAACTGGATACAATATATGTTTGCTATGTATGTTTAGTGGTATAAATTATCTCCCGTTGGTTGCATTCGATATATTTATTCTGAAAACGAGCCGAAGCTCGGCGAAACCTAGTCGACTTGTAGGCCCATTCGCAATCATTGTTTTGAATAAAATTTGATTCACGTGGAACCGTAAGATAACTGCTTGTTCCTCTGTGGTGACTAGTGTTTGTATTACATCAAAATATCGCACAATAACTCATTTTGACGCTCGTTTCGACCCAAAAGCTATCCTTGTAAACATGCTCTGAATGCATGGAAAGGGTGGACCTGATGCGAGAATGGGTCATATGTGACGTCACATCTCGGCATCCCGAAAAGCGCGCCCAAATATGCATAGTCGAAAATGTCCGGCTGCACAGCATAAAATGAGGAATTTATAATTTATAGAATTTTTTGGATTGTTTTGGCTTGTTGGACATGGAAATAGATAGCAGGATGTAATATAATGTGAATTAAAGTAATAGGTGTTTTTATTCCCTTTAACTGAAAACTCTATTTGGACGTTAATCACGCGGGTCTAGATTACGTCGTCCTTAAGATAGGCGAATGATAGGCGGCTTTCACTGCAGCCATCTTTAAAAATGGCGAATGTGAATGTTCCAGAAGTTCAAATTTAAAATATTTGAAATCCTTGACCCCTAAAACCTACAGATTGACACCAGAAATATGGTTTTAGGTGACGCACTTATTATTATATGCGGACATTGGATTTGGTGGCCATTTTTTAAGATGGCCGCTTAGCCAAGAAACGCATTTTCACAAGTAACATCCACCTGAACAGGGAGCCTTAGGTCATAGACAACAGCTCTGGCAGGTCAAACCTTTGCTTTAGGGGTTGCCCTACGAAAGTCATTTTCTAAGCTCCTTTTTTCAGTTGGCCACCAGACTAAAACATGGAGGCAGGCTAAAACAACAAATAAAGTCAAGGCCTGGGACATACTTAAGATTGTCAACGAAGAAACGTATAACTATGTAATGTATCAATAATAGGTTATCAGACTCACCAGGCCCGTAGACTATGAGGGGCGGAGTGCGGTGGGTGCGCTTATGCATAAAGGTTCGCCCCCCCCCCCCCAGCTAGCAAAACTAACTGAACCAATGAAGTTAAATCAGGACGTTTTCATTCGGCCATGATTGGTATTCTAATTGGCCGAATGGTAATTTGAGCTCCTCGCCGGGTATAATACCAACAATGACTCAAATGGCCCTGTACTGGCACGATGGTTGGACCAATGAAGGGCCAATAATAACTCAAATGGCCCTGTACTGGCACAGTGGTTGGACCAGTGAAGGGCCAATAATAACTCAAATGGCCACGTACTGGCACAGTGGTTGGACTAGTGAAAGGCCAATAATAACTCAAAAGGCCAGATACTGGCACAATGGTTGGACCAGTGAAAGGCCAATAAGGCGCCACTGAAAATGCTAAAGCAAATGCAAATGAAAAACTAAATGCCAGTGAGAATACCAACGAGATGCAAATGAAAATGTCAATAAAATGCCAATGAGATTTCATTTAAATTCCAACGCCTTAAAAATTAAGTTGTTTACTTCGTTGCCAAGGGAAGAACAACAAAACGTCACGCGCCACTTCGCGCATGTCAGTGACAGTACGCACGAAAAAACAAAATGGCGACTTCAACACAAAATTCAGCGCTTGGAAGCGAAGAGAGATACAACGAACAAAGCTGATCTTACCGGAACCCAGCTGAAAAGGTGGATGGTATACTTGTCTAAATACGAACTGCCCGAGGACCAGAATAAGGTATTAGCGAAGGGGCTAAATAACGCCAGGGAAAGTACCAACCGAGGAGTTCGTTGTAGCGGCAGAACAAGCGACATGGAGCCTATCACAAGACAAAAAAGACAAACTTCGTGCAGACATTGCGGGAGTTCTGAAATCAGCAAAAACTCCAAAACCGAACCTAACCAGACAGGAAAGAACAACTCCAAAAGAGCTACAGAAGGAGAAGTCCATCACCATACACCCTGCAGAAAAAGGAAAGGCCCCAGTCATCATGAAAACGAAATAATACCAGGAGAAAATGAAAGAAATGCTAAGTGACCAAGCGACGTATGATACGTTAAAGAAGGATCCGACCAGGAAGTACAAGGCAGAACTCATCAGAATGGTAAAATCCCTGGAGAAGGAGGAGAATATCACCAAAGATCAGTACTGGTACTGGTATCCCACGCTAGAAAAAGTACCACGGATATATGGATCACCAAAAATCCACAAGGAGAAGGTGCCACTCAGACCAATTGTCGACTACACACGTAAAATCGCGTACAGAGTGTCCAGGGAATTGGCTAACATACTACAACCACTTGTTCGAAAAACAGAACACCACACGGAATATTCACAAGAATTGGTGAAAGAAAGCATGCAAAATCACAAGAAAAAGACTAGAGAATGACAAGACTCTAAAGAAGAGAACAAACTTAAACGTAGACGACATCATGGAGTTGTTGACATTTGTCTTGGAGATTACATACTTTAGATTTTGAGAAGAAAGTTACCATCATAAGTTTGGGATAGCCATGAGCAGTATCCCCCATCGTTGTGAACTTGAACATGGAGGACTTCGAGAAAAAATTATAGCCACAGCACCAGACGATTGCCAACCGAGAAACTGGAAGCGATATGTGGACGATGTAATTTGCCTGGTACACACAGGAAAGGCAAAGAAATTACAACAACACATGAACACTGTAGATCCCACGGGTAGCATTTCACGAGAGAGAACGTAGTGAACAACAGCATGCCCTTCGTGGATGCGAAGTTCACCAGAAAGGCAGATGGCAGTGTGAAGACCACAGTGTACAGGAAGAAGACGCACACTGACCAATAACTGAACTTTGCGTCCAACCACCTCAAACATCAGACATTATGAATTGTCAGAACCCTTATGAACAGGTGTGACACGAAAACTTCAGAGGAGGCGGGCAAGAAGGAAGAGATGGAACACTTGAGAGGCGCTCTAAGAGTATGTAGCTATCCGTTCTGCGCCTTGAAAAAGGTGGCGGATAGCAGCAAGAAAAAAGACCAATTAACAAAAATACAAAGAACAGAAACAACAGGAGCCAAGTAGTCGTCCCTTACTGGAAGGGTCTCTGAGAAAGTATATCGAATACTGAAGAACTATGGAGCAGCAACAGTCCTATCCCCACACCACCCTCAGGCGCCTGTTGGTACACCCCAAGCACAAAGTAGAGCTAGAGGAACAGAGCGAACTGGTGTACGAATTGCCATGCAAGAACTGTGGTGCTGAGTATATTGGGGAGACAGGAAGACTACTTAAACACGACTGGATGAACACAGAAAGGACGTAGACAACACGAACATTAAGAAATACACAAGGAGCGGGAAACAGATTGATGCCTAGCTACCACCAATAAATCCGCCCTTATAGACCATGCGACAACTGAAATCTACATCATAGACTGGGAGAAGCGAAACTTGTAGACAAGGAACCCAACGGAAGAATCTGGCACACATCAACTGAGACGACGGCAATTACGAAAACCTTTACCAAGTAAATTTTGGACCAGTGACAGCCATCATCGGACAAGTCATGGTTTCTTCGGTCATCATCGAATTAATGCGTTTTGCTGGGCTGAGGGAAAAGGGTTCCGTTTGATGTCTTACATGTTTTACTGGTGATTTGTCTGGTGTTTATAGGTGTCCATCCTAATCAAGTATCAGTTGACAGGTTTCAAAGTCTGGACCTAGACCCTTATGAAATGCAATCAGTGATGTTCTAACAGCCTATTTATTCGTAGAAACCATTTCATTTAGCAAATATGTATGATAATGTGTCACACCAAGGTGATGATGTACAATACAAAAAGAAATAACTCATTATAGTTTGTTACAAGATAGAGTAAGACATAAATAATTATCTATGTGTCCCCACAGATTCTTCCGCAGAACAAGCCCCCATCGATAATTTGAGATAATATGGTCATTGGTCAGTGTCTTCTGGAAAGAGTTAACACATATTTGTTATTGAAATGGCATAACATGTTAATTATAGTTTGTGTTGTATCAGAATAATAATGTCAATTCTCTTTCTTCCTCCAGAAGAATTATATTGCAAAGAAGCTGTTTGGTGTAACATAGTTACAGGAAACTCAACGTTAACATGTTGAATCCAAACATAAGCATAGAAGAGAATGAAGAAGTACAAAATGCTATAAGGGAAGCGAGCAAACGGGATTATATTAGTATGGGGGATGATTTTAACCACGGGCATATACAATGGAAATCTCTACAGAGTACGGGGAGTGAAGTTCTTAGTTTTAGTATAATATAGTTTCCTTTCACATCATGTGCTAGAACCAACCAGGGTTGAAAATGTGTTAGACATAGTTTTTTCTCTCCACATAGAACGAATTAGTTGACATTGTCGGGATATGTGAGCCACTGAGGAGAATTGATCACAACCAGATGCTTTTTACCATCAACGTAAAATCAGAAAGGAATGGTAAAAAGCAATACAGGAGAAATTTCCACAAAGTAAGATAAAATGACATGTGGAAATATTTAGCAAAGATAAACTGGAACAACACACAGAAGAATAATATAGCAACATGCTGCTGGAATATCTTAAAGAGTGAAATTGTGTGGATCTTCGCTAAATATACGAAACTGAACGTCGCTACAAAAGTTTAAAAAAATTAACTTACTAAGAAATGCAAAAAAAAAGTTTTATAGAAAACTATTAGATGACCCAAAACAAAACAGTAAAGAAACATGGAACATCTTAAATAAACTTATTAATAAAAGACAAAACAGAATTTGATAATTACAGACCAATATCGTTGTTGTGTCAATTTTCCAAAATACTTGAAAAACTCTAATAAAAGATTAGAAGAATTTATTGACAAAAATAATATGTTGTCCAACAGCCAGTATGGCTTTCGATCCTCAATGTCCACTTCACATGCATTGCTTGACCTAGTCGAAGAAATTAGTACGTCATTAGATACCATAAAATGCACATTTTGTGTTTTTGTTGACCTGAAGAATTCAATATTACAAAAAACTAAATGTCTATGGTGTTCGTGGAGTAGCTGAGAACTGGGTGGAAAGTTATCTATGTAATAGAAAACAATTTGTTAAAATAAATGAATGTTCATCTAATCTTCTAAATGTTTCATGTGGAGTACCACAGGGGTCTGTGCTAGCCCAAAATTGTTCATTTTATATATTAATGACACGTGTAACGTATCAGGACTTCTTAAATGTGCGCTCTTTGCGGATTATACCAACATTTTATATTCTGATACTGATGTACGTAGACTAAAACATTTAACAAGATTTAACAAGATTGCCACCCAGAGAATTAACTCTAGGTGGCAGGTGGACAAGGAAGCCCTTAGGCTTATCGAGAGTCCGACCCTTTTATCTATGTGTATCCCGCCCGTCTGAGGTATGTGTCGATTTTATTTTTAAACATATTCACGCTACTAGCACCCACACAATCAGCAGGTAATCTGTTCCATTCATTTATAGTCCTTTGTGAAAATTAAAACTTTCTTACATCCAATCTACTCTGCTCCTTTGCTAATGCAAGTTCATGTCCTCTAGTCCTTCTATTTTTCTTAACTGAGAAAAACATATTTCTACATGTTGTTAATGAATAACTAGACAAACTATATATATGGTTTACTGTTAATAAATTGTCTCTGAATATTTCAAAAACCAACTACATTATCTTTCGTAATCGCAAGATAAACATTGACTTCTGTAATAACACAATCACTAGAGTCAACATGACAAAATGTCTTGGAGTTTACATTCTTGAAAAACTGACTTGGAAATATCACATAAACAGTGTTAAAACGAAGCTGTCTAGAATAGCTGGAGTAATGTATAAAGCAAGTCATATCCTAGGATCCAATAGCTTACTTACTTTGTATTATTCACTCTTCTTACCAATAATGAGTTACTGTTGTGAAGTTTGGGGAACTACGTATATCACCAATGTTCATTGTATTACAATCTTACAAAAGAGCGTGATCAGACTTGTATGTGGTGTTGATAGACTTCACCGTACTCGTATGCTATTTTATAGATGTAGAGTACTAACATTTCAAGACCTAGTAGATTTTAAGATCTTGTTAATTAAGTTTAAAGCGTATATCAATTTACCTGTCAATTTGCAGTCTTTGTTTACAAATCCGTCTTCTTCACACTCATCCCGAGTTCAGTTTCGATATGTCATAAAAACAAACAAACGTAAAGTTAAAGTGTCTATCAATTTATGGAGTAAAATGCTGGAATTCATTGTCTTCCTGTACTGCCATGAAGCCCACATTTCATGCATTTGTTTGTACAATACATTATCGAGAAATATATATAAACATATATGTCACAGCTAAAAAATGTACGACTATATTCTAATGTGCTGCTAATCAAAATAAAATACCAATTATTACAACATTATTATTATCAATGTGTATTTATGTAATCTTTGTAATGTGTTGTAAGCAGATAATTCATAGGGAATTAACTGAAAATAGAAATTCAAAGAGAAGCCATGACTACTGGACTTACCCAACTGTGTGCTTAAAGTTGAACGCACATTTTGTATATACCTTTTATTAACCAACTATTTTTTATTCCATGTGTGTCTATATATTTGTATTTTTTATATACATGTATTGTGTGTATAAATAACCACATGTAATATGCACAATATGAAGAGCACGTTGGTTAGAGAGATCTGACTGATCATGTAATATGCACAATATGAAGGGCACGTGGGTTAGAGAGATCCCACTGATCATGTAATGTGCACAATATGAAGAGCACGTGGGTTAGAGAGATCTCACTGATCATGCAATATGCACAATATGAAGTGCACGTGGGTCAGGGAGATTCCACTGATCATGTAATATGCACAATTTGAAGTGCACGTGGGTCAGGGAGATTCCACTGATCATGTAATATGCACAATATGAAGTGCACGTGGGTCAGGGAGATTCCACTGATCATGTAATATGCACGATATGAAGTGCACGTGGGTCAGGGAGATTCCACTGATCATGTAATATGCACAATATGAAGTGCACGTGGGTCAGGGAGATTCCACTGATCATGTAATATGCACAATATGAAGTGCGCGTGGGTCAGGGAGATCCCACTGATCATGTAATATGCACAATATGAAGTGCACGTGGGTCAGGGAGATCCCACTGGTCATGTAATATGCACAATATGAAGTGCACGTGGGTCAGAGAGATCCCTGTGATCAGTTCTGTAATGTCTTCACCAAGACCATGGAATTAAAATTAGAGAGATCCCACTGATCAGTTCAGTGATGTCTTCACCAAGACCATGGAATTGAAATTAGAGAGATCCCACTGATCAGTTCCGTGATGTCTTCACCAAGACCATGGAATTAAAATTAAAGAGATCCCACTGATCAGTTCCGTGATGTCTTCACCAAGACCATGGAATTAAAATGAGAGAGATCCCACTGATCAGTTCTGTAATGTCTTCACCAAGACCATGGAATTAAAATTAGAGAGATCTCACTGATCATGCAATATGCACAATATGAAGTGCACGTGGGTCAGGGAGATTCCACTGAATTCGTTAAATTTCCGCGCTGTAATTGGCAGACGTGATTCAAATAGCCTTAGCCACATTGTTTCGGGTTTCGGATTGCACCGGAAGGGGGTGTAGACGCTCTGGCAACGCATACCAAACCTCGTCATCTGCAAACCTTAGCTTGAAGCAAACAACACCCTGACTGTTGTACTTCAAACCTCTGAGATCAAATACAGTATGATCACCAGATCTCTTCCCTGGCCTAATGCTGTTGACGTAGGCATGGGTGAATATGTGAACATCAGAGTGTCTTATCTGCTTGACAATGTACGGCGAGGGACGAATGCGCGTATTTGCAATGATCTCCTCATGTTCGCGCGGTGTGTGTACGTCAGACACAAGTTTTCGCTCTATTGTACTATGCATGCTATCACATGTCATCTGTGTATGCCCTGCAAGTAAATATTTATGGTAGACAGTAATGGTTATATTGCTGATCTAAGTGTAGATACGTCTTGGTTAATGCGACATTTCTATTCTGGTAGCCACAGACGTCACTCCAGATAAGAAGATGTTTTACCAAGGGATGTTCTTGCAGATACACATTGAAGTGTTCGTACTGAAGGTAATAAACATGGCACTGCTCAAGTCTCCTTCAGTTTCGTTCGTCCCAGAGATA
This sequence comes from Escarpia spicata, assembly GCA_963995525.1. Lineage (NCBI taxonomy): Eukaryota > Metazoa > Annelida > Polychaeta > Sabellida > Siboglinidae > Escarpia > Escarpia spicata. The sequence continues at coordinate 51,606,329 of OZ023218.1, forward strand.
ACAGTATCCCTGCTTCGTTTTGAGATGATAAAAAGTGAAGTTATGAACCTGAAGTTTGGTTCTGTAGTACATAATACTAGTGTTTGATTTGGGGCACCACAAGACAACTTGGACGTCCCTCGTCCAGACAGAAATTTCATCATCAGCCATTTCTTTATCTTTTGTTTTTCAGCCCTACCTTCGTTGCTTTTTGTTATGTGAGCGTTGTGCTTTTCTGGATCAATGTTGCCATGTTTTGCACTTGTACAAATGTCACATTAATCCTTAAGGGAACAAACACTGAGAAATTCATGTCATGAAATACAGTATTAAATAATGCACAGCTAACAGGCCTGATACCAACACCCAGAGCTGACGATTTGTACAACACATGAAGGCTGGATATCGTTGTTCCAGGATACAGCAACTTTTTGTCTCGGTATGTAGGAACGTTTCGACAGTACAGGTGTAGTGAGATGGAACAGTTGGCAAATCTCTCAGACAGTTCTTCAGAAAATTAATTTCTTCCTCTGACACAGGTGCAGTTTTTCCTGAAAACAAATCATTGACATGAAACCAAACTAAGAGCCAGCATGTTAACAAAGTGAACGTAGGTAGTAACGTTGAAAGGTTATTTTAGTTGTTTATGACTCGTGTTGTTGACATTATCATGCATGCAGGCTAATTAAAATGAATTGTAACTTTAGTTTAATACTAAAGTTGTTAGTTCTGACTTATGGAAATAAGTGATTGTTAGCATCATTTTGTAACTTTTTCATTCTCCAGACATCCGGAAAAAACATCAACTGTAGATCTTGCTGCGCAAATAATTAATGCTGATTTGTAAGTTTTAAAACGGCATATATGTTACGACAGCATCAACACTGCAGCTGCCTTATTTATAGTGCCACCAAATTAACTGACCATTATATACGCAATAACCATGCTACCGTACTGCACACCTTTTCTGCTGACAAGTGCAGGCAGTACAAACTAATAGAAAGTCATTCGGGACTTTCAGAAATACCGTTAGTTCTAGGTTACCGTTGTGGACATGCAGGTGGCGGCTAAGGCAGGTTTTACTGTATCTGCAAATGATGTTTTCGAAGAAAGCGAAAAGATGTCAAACCCACATGGATGTCAAATCAACATGAAAGTGTAATATTCTGAAAGAGGTCATCCATAGCTTTGTTAGCGTTGTTTCTGACCAGAGCGGCGATGTTTTTGATGTACAGCTGTGTCTAGGGATAGATCCGTCTGCCACTGTTGCGTCTTGAAAGTTCCGTGACGTGTTTGACTCCCTTGTCGGAACCAGGCCATGTCACAGGCGCCGACTATCTGATGCATCGACATCGCCCCTGGATCGCTTCTATCACAAGTGTCCATGTTTACCTGCAGCCTGAGATACTTTGCCATTTCAAGCGTCTTGTCGTTTTGCGTTTGCATGCGATCTGACCACGGTTGAACGACAAAGTTAATTAAAAATATTTTTTAACTGCGTTGACCTATTTGATCGAAGCATCCAACATTAAGCCAATCTGGCGTCATTTTAGCAAAGCAGCGCTGATGTGCTTCGGCGTGGCTTATTGCTCCAATAGGCGTACAGTTGATCTTTCCGTTGTCTGCGCCATTTCGGATGAACGCACTGTCGTTCGGCCATGTAGGACGATAGCGGGTAGCCTAGCCTCGATTACTCAGACTTCGTAATGAGACAACGATATTTGTTGCATCTACGGAGCATGGGGACATTTTGCTGTTCTCATTCTGACGAAAACAACAGGTTATCCCGAATGAGAGTAACCAACGAAATTTATTTTCATGCTAATTCACCAAATACGAGTATAGCTTGTTTCAGTTTATACGAAACATTCAAACCAACTGTTAACTCCGAATATAACATGTTATTGCCACAACTCGCACACAGCGATACAACAGACGATATCGTTTAGGTGGCAGCTTCATATAAATTAAATGTATAAATTATATCCCATAATAGTCATCCTTTCCAAACACTTACTTTTGGATACATTATATTTTATGTACACAATATTTGCATTAACAAAAACACCAATTATGTTGCATCAAATATATTTTAGCAATACATAAGTGTATGCTCCGTTGTTTGATTGATTGATTGATTGATTGATTGATTGATTGATTGATTGATTGATTGATTGATTGATTGATTGATTGATTGACAATTATTTTATTTCTACTCGGTGACATACTTAGTTTTAATTATTGTCGATGTCCGAGCCATTCATACACCATTTACATCAATCATACAACACGTGTAGATATATATACAAAGGATACAAGTTAAAAGAGATTACAATAAATAAATAATAATAAATATAATGCATTAAATACAAAATTAATAAGATAAAGTATACAAAATAGTAATAATATACAAGAAATAGATAAAAGCAAAGTACATTTAAACTGGTGGTGTAGCACCCAGATATTTGTGTAGGGTCTTTTTGAAGGTTGGAACATAATGGCTGTTTTGAATTTAAATTGCTAGTTTATTCCATAATTTCAAACCGAACACATTAAAACTGCGTTGATAGCAGGCAGTTCTGGCTTTGGGTGGTTTCAGCTGAGAGGCATTTCTAGTATTGTAAGAATGACTATTTGATGTAAACATATCACACAACTATTGTGGTGCTAGACCATTTACACACTTGTATATAAGAACACATTTATTAAAATCCCTTCTTTGCTGTAGTGATAACCAGCCTAGTGTTTGAAACATAGTGTTTCTATTTTGTCTAGGACTAGACCCATCTATGAGTCTAGCAGCTCTGGTTTATAGTTTCTGTAATTTAGTTTTGGTTGATGCTGAGGCTGAATCATATCATAAATTACATCTCCATAATCGAAGTGTGGTTGAACTGTTGCATTATAGAATTGCCTGAATATGTCGATTGATACTATTTTACGAAGAGATCTTAGGATTCCTATTTTGGATGCTGTTAATGTGGTCGTCCCATTTTAGGTTTGAGTCGATATACATACCAAAGTACTTGGCTACTGATACATGTTTAAGTGGTTCATTATTGATTTGAATTCTAACATCAGCCATCTTGGCAATTTATTATTACTACATTAATACTAAGTTTGCTAATATCAAAATGCTGTTTGACTTTGCATAAATCACTGTTGATATTGGATTCTACTTGAACACCCTGGTCTTGCAGCTGAATCAATTTCAATGTAATCTGCAAACATGTTTATATTACAGGATTCGGTGACTGTAGGCTGATCATTTAGGTATAGCAGAAACAATAGGGGGCCCAAGATTGACCCTTGAGGCACCTCAATATTCACAGGCAAAGGATCAGACAGATGGCCATCCACTGAAACTGACTGTGATCTGCCAGTGAGGTAGTTCGAGAACCACTTATGTTCAATGTGTCTAACCCCAAATCCTTTAAGTTTGGCCAGCAGAAAATCAGTATCCACGGTGTCGAAGGCCTTCCGGAGATCAATCAACACTATTCCCGTTACAAGTCCTTTATCGATGTTTTTTAACCATCGATTTGTAACATTCAGCAGTGAAATTACAGTGGAGTGCAATCTTCTGAAACCTGATTGGGCATTCGTGAGAAGTTTATGCTCTTCCAAATAATCTGTAAAAGAACTATGAACAAAACGTTCAAGTAGTTTAGACAAAATGGGTAGAATTTAGATCGGTCTGTAGTTGTTAGTTTCCATAAACTGTAAATAAAGTGGTAGCACCTTTGCACATTTCCATTCTGTGGTAAACTTGCCAGATTTCAGAGAGAGATTTAGAATGAAAGCGAGTGGTTGTGATATGTCTGGTGCTGCTACACGTAGCAGTCTGCCAGGCAGTCTGTCCAGACCAACATATTTATTTTCGGGCCTATTCCTTAGTTGTTATTCAATAAAATCAGGTGTGACAGTAGTAAAAGCTCAAATCAAGTAATGCCATCTGACGGTAATAGGCGTAAGGATACACACATGGGTCGAGTGCGTAATCATTGGAACCATTCAGCCGACGGGAATAAATGGTTAAGGTCAATCTCATTATTCATGTGAGCTAAGGTTATTAATATACGTAGTTATGGTTAGGGTCAGAAGTAGAACATAGTTATGGTTAGTTGTGGTTAGTCTTTCAATGATTACGCAGTCGACTGTCCTCATATCACCAGACACTCTTTCTCTGTGAAGTCACGCAACTGAGCGAGAGTCGACTAAACGGGACTACGGGTAGAGACAAACATACAGACATGATTGTGTAACATCCTTTCACTTGATTGGATTCAGGGTTGACAGGACCTTTACCTCGTCCCGAGTCACCGTCGATATGGCTACGGGCTATCAAACTACCCGGCGATAATCTCGTCGGGAATTGGTTGATCAAATCAGTCGTGCGCAATTACTTTGAGCAGCTCACCTGTATAAGCGTTCACGCGGAGTCGGGATTCATCGTTTGACGAGGCAGGCGTGCTCAACAATTATATTCTGGAGGCGAACTTGAAAATGACCCACTCGATGTGCAATGTCGTCTGCACAGAACACACATGAAAGCGACCATACGTCTGTCAGTTAGAGCTACGTATTCATTTGTTAGTGACGCTGCCTGGTTGAGGCTTCGCCATTGCGTTTTCATAACTCGGTTACAGCTACAGTTCGTCTCAGCCGGAAGCCTTGTTACATGTCCCCGTGACTGTAAGCGCGGTGCGACTCTCCGCTTGGTTATGCCGTTTCCATAGGTAAGGATATGTCCTCAATATTCATTTAGGTGGCATTTACCTATGTCACCATGTGCAATTATTTATGCATTTAGTATCAAACCGACCTTGTCTGTTCCACATTTATTAATATTTATTATGTTTGAATACTAGAACGCACGCCAACGTGTGTTTAATAAGCCTGAAACACTGTTCGCAATGTGTATGCTTCGTGGGCGAAACGTTGAAATTGTAAACGGAACATTCATATAGTAGTGAAGTGAAACGAAATATAGGGGCCGAGTTACAATTGCAACGGAAAAGACAAGGTCGCTGCAATAATGCCATTGATCGACAGGAGAACATTATTTAATTACGTTACAGTTCTTCATCATCGGATACAAGCCCAGTCATATTTCACCAAAAACAACGAAACATAAAATGCCTCAATCATCTTAATACGTTCATCTGAAATTACAATGTACATATAGATTTACAACATTTATTTTATGTTGTAATCGTCTTCGTTGTTGTGGTGTAATGTCCATTACAAAAAGCGTAAATTGGAATTTGAGTATGAAATAAACCCGAACCTTTACGATTTAAAAACGTTGTCCAGGTAGAAATATCGACTTGGACACTCGTTAAATCACCGTGACGCGTCACTTGATCGTGTGCCGTGGAGTAAAGGAGACTCTAATGAACTAATACCCGCAGACAACGACTGTGGATGACAATCAGCTGACGAGACGCGATTGACCCGGGACATACAGGTATAATCTAATGGCTTTATTAGATACACCGTATATTGTCATGCGCTGTGTTGTTCTTATCGACTGTCGCACGCAACACGCTCACACGGCCGGCAGGCGAGATGGCTGCTCGCCAAGTACGGTGTCGAAAGGGTAGAAATGCAATCGACAGAAGCAATCTGAGTGGCGTGTAAACTGGAGACGCTGAGCAGTAATTACTGCGTTGTTGTGTCGACACTGGCTAATCGGAAGATATGGCATTGCTGTGAGAGCAAGAGGGATAGGCGCAACAGTTGGATACATTCACAATAATACAGCCGCAGAACGCGATATACGTCAGAGATTTGTCGGAGTGTGCAGAAGTGTGATACAGTCGTTGTGTATAGCAATGGGGTGCTCGTCATCACTCGTCACTCAGCAACCGGGAAGTGGCTTCCTCAAAGCCCTGCACCGCGGACAACAACAACAACAACAGCAACAACAACAAGAAGACCACAAGCAGCAGCAACATCAACAGCAGCAGCAACAACAAGAGGAGAGTATTGGCACGACGATACTCGACTTGAAGCAGCGACAGATTATACAAGACTCGTGGCTCCAATTGCAGCCACAGCGCGCCAACATTGGCAAACAGGTGTTCCTGCGAATATTCGAGGTGGAGCCGCGCGTCAAGACAGCGTTCAAACTGAGCACGACGTGGGGAGACAATCTCATCAACAACGCCACATTCCAGAAGCACGCCTCGCGCTTCGTCGACACGATCGGCTACGTTGTTGACAATGTGGACCACCTGCAGACGGAGGGGGACCCGTATGTCCTCGCCATCGGCGCCGACCACACGGACAGGACCGGCTTCTCCGTGCGCTACTTCGACGTCTTCGTCAAGTCGTTGATGTTTGTGTGGCAGCACGAGCTAAAGGAAAACTTCACCCCGGAAACGAGGGACGCGTGGGAAACACTCTTCGAGTACATGGCGCAGAAAACGAAAGCAGGATATGACATTGCGATGAAAGCCAAGGACCGCGAAAAACAAGACTAACATGAAATGATGAATATGAATGAACGAGGTGCGTTGCGGAAGTTATGGTTTTGTGAATTCTGGCATGACTTTTTATTTGATGCAAGTTTTAATAGCGAAAATGTATTGGATAGAGCTTACTATACATCGAGTACATCTGGACTTCGACATCGTATTCGGAACGATTAGCTGAATGCAATGTTTTGCAGTAATTAATAAGTAATTGCACCAATGACGCTTAACCAGTGATCCTCACCAAACGTGGAACTATAGATAGTTATATTAATTGTTTTGTTATTGGCAAACTTAGTGCATTGTTTTATTGTCATGTTGTAGGAGCCACGAATGGTGCATTGTTTTATGGTCCGATCCTCTGCCTCTCTCCAATTTCATTGTGATGTTAGTCGTGAAGACCCCGGTAGCGTCCTCTTTATCCATGCTCTCGATGTGGCTTCACGTGGGCGCGTCCTCTTTCTCTATGCTTGCGATGTGACTTCATGTGGATAAATCACGTGACAAGATGACGGTAGCAATGGCCATTATCGCACATATGTGGGAAATGTATCAATATGTTTGATGATTTTGTATTTATTACTTTGTTAGAACCTGGAGAAAGGGGTAAGTAGTGTTAGAATGTAATTTGTATATTTGGTTAGAGCAAAGGTCGTATTATCATTGACACAAACTGTTTTGTTTATTGAACACTGCCCTGACTAGATGGAAGATGTACAGTTACACGGAAAAATAATGTAACATGGATTGTCGTGAAATACCACTGCCTTAAGCAAGGACGGGTAGATCTACAACTAATCACTCACTCAGTCACTCACTCACTCATGCACCCATTCACCCACCCTCCCACTCACTCACTCACTCACTCACTCACTCACTCACTCACTCACTCACTCACTCACTCACTCACTCACTCACTCACTCACTCACTCACTCACTCACCCATTCACTCACTCCCTCAATCACCCACCCACCCACCCACCCATTCACCCACCCACCCACCCACTCACTCACCCATTCATTCACTCACTCACTCACTCACTCACTCACTCACCCACCCACCCACTCACTCACTCACTCATTTCTTTGAGCAAGGACGGGTATGCCTACATGTACTCACTCACTCACGCAATCACTCCTAGTGCGGACATCATATTAGGCGAACCGATGCACGCCGAAAGGACGCCGATGTTGATGACGCCATTGTTGTTGGTTTTTGTAGAAAACGTAGATGACTGACATGTGAAAGTAATTATGTTCTTGCGATACAGTTTCACCGTAGAGTGTGTTTTGCTGTTGGTGTCATGGATATAATTAAAAGAATACAACAGCATTTATTAATATACAAATTGTTTTTTCCTATTAGTGATTCATGCAGATGTGTTCATTCTGTCACATTTATTTCAGTTGATACGAAACATTCGAACCAACTCCGAATATTTGGACACAAAAATAAAACTGAATTTCAAAGGATAACGTTTAGGTCGCAGGTATCCAGTATCCTATAATAGGGGAAGGCTATAGAGCCCATGGTCTTTTGGGAGCTTTGAGCCGCCCCCTCTTTGTTAATACTTGTCAGACGTTATTTTTTTTCAAGAAGTGTTTAACCGATAACATATTTTAACTATTTCGTGTTTTGTGGTTTTCTTTATACAACTACAATAAGTAATGTGACGTAATACGTTATGTTGTTAATAATGGCATATTGGTAATACGCGGTACGTGTTCTGTCATTACATGAAACAATTCATGACTTATGCTAGTTTAATTTTCGATAAAACTCGTTTTGCATGTACAGTCTGATCAGGCACCCGTGAGCCGGACACTGCGGGGTCCGATCAGCCAGTTCATGGATGCAAAAATTTGTTGGTGCAACCCCAACATTTGTTTGTGTTCAATACGGCATGTTGGTACTGTTCGAATATCATAAATTAAACAGTTTCCTGTAACCTGTAAATTAATTAAAAGGTTCCTGTAATTATGTAGGAAAATATATAATTTTATATATATAAATGTGTGATAATAAACAGTAAACAGACTCTCGGGTACCTTACAATATAAGTTAGTTTTACGTAACTAACATTTATGCAAATATTCGTCGAAGCATATTGTCGAGGGAACTCACGGTTGGGGACCCTTGTGCCACTTCACATGCCTCCACTAATTTGCATAATCGTGTTTACCAATCGACATACAGTATACATTACTAGTCCAAAATCATCAGTATATCTGCTGATTACTAGTCCCAAACCATCAGTATATCTGCTGATTACTAGTCCCAAACCATCAGTGTATCTGCTGATTACTAGTCCCAAACCATCAGTGTATCTGCTGATTACTAGTCCCAAACCATCAGTGTATCTGCTGATTACTAGTCCCAAACCATCAGTGTACCTGCTGATTACTAGTCCCAAACCATCAGTATATCTGCTGATTACTAGTCCCAAACCATCAGTGTATCTGCTGATTACTAGTCCCAAACCATCAGTGTTTCTGCTGATTATTAGTCCCTTTACTGCCTCCGATTGTCAGCCTGATGTTCCTGTTGAAAAAAACGTGATGGCACGGGGAAGAGAAGGGGAAGAATGCAGTCTTGCCTGACACCAGTCACCACCTGGAACCAGTCACTGTAGCCGTCTTCTGTTTTACACAACATATCGACATTTCATATATCGTCTCGACTGCTAATACACTCTGTCGTGTGATTCCGTGTGTGGCTGCGCTTTTCCACATGGAGGGTCTGTGGATGCTGTCGAACGCTTTGATGAAGTATGTGAAATTTATTGCGGGCGGGGGTAACTGGTATTCCTAGCACTCTTCAATAATACGTCACAATATGACTATTTGCTCAGCACAAGAGCGTTTAGGACTGCTAGATACGGTTGCACAGTCCGCACATCCACTGTACACATGATCATGATCATAATATTATATGCTTTGATCATTTCCGCTGTGATGTCGTCCATGCCAGATGACTTGTTTGTCTTGAGTGTCTTAAAGGCCTTCCCACTTCATCCTTTGTGAACTCCCCTGTACAACCGTCATACGGGTATCTGTCACCAAAGCGTCTCAGCGAAGTCGTGCAGCCAGGCGAAAGTCGGCTAAGCGAGACTATCACACCATTCGTTAAGGGGTCAGAGCATAGTTAACCTGTTATGTTATATTAAAAGATAGTACCCAGACAATGGTAATGTATGAAATTTGAAAGAACGTTTTATTATAAATGAGTGCAACAGATCAGGGATATTTACGGACTCAGTGCTAGAAGGCAGTAACATTATGCATCTTCCGAAAAATGTAGTTGGCATAATGATTGGAAAACATGGTTGTTTTGGTCAATATATCGTGTATGCATGTGTTTAAAAAAAAGCAGGAGGTAAGTGATTTTCACGAAATTTGATCATCATATCAATGCCATTTTGGAAGTTATGAAGACATTTTTTTTCTCAAGTACACTTTTCTTGTTATCCGACAAAACATTCACATGACCACAAGTGGGAAAGTCAACAGTGCGCTGGGTTGCGTTGAATGCGTCCTCGTTTTCGAAAGCAATCCACAGTCGCGCCCCGAATAATTATTATTAACTTTATTTATACACTCGTATCCAGAGTACGACTCTGTTCAATAGCGTGTACATTGAGTCGCTAAAAAAACAACATATATACAATTGCGGCCAACAATAGGAACTGTGGAGGAAGAGTGGAAGAGCTTTAAGGATGCTTTCATTGGATCAGCAGAGGAGCTATATGGCAGAACATCTGGTAAGGGAGGAGCCTCCTCGAAGAGAAAGCATCAAACATGGTGGACCGACGAAGTAGTGAAAGCAATTGGAGAAAAGAGAGAGGTATGGAAATAAATAAAAGGGATCAAGGGGAATGGAGGGCAACCGGGCATTGCCATACAGCAGCTGTATGGACAGAAATAGAAGGGATCAAGGGGAATGGAGGACAACCGGGCATTGCCATACAGCAGCTGTATGGACAGAAATAGAAGGGATCAAGGGGAATGGAGGACAACCAGGCATTGCCATACAGCAGCTGTATGGACAGAAATAGAAGGGATCAAGGGGAATGGAGGACAACCGGGCATTGCCATACAGCAGCTGTATGGACAGAAATAGAAGGGATCAAGGGGAACGGAGGACAACCAGGCATTGCCATACAGCAGCTGTATGGACAGAAATAGAAGGGATCAAGGGGAATGGAGGACAACTGGGCATTGCCATACAGCAGCTGTATGGACAGAAATAGAAGGGATCAAGGGGAATGGAGGACAACCAGGCATTGCCATACAGCAGCTGTATGGACAGAAATAGAAGGGATCAAGGGGAATGGAGGACAACTGGGCATTGCCATACAGCAGCTGTATGGACAGAAATAGAAGGAATCAAGGGGAATGGAGGACAACCGGGCATTGCCATACAGCAGCTGTATGGACAGAAATAGAAGGGATCAAGGGGAATGGAGGACAACCGGGCATTGCCATACAGCAGCTGTATGGACAGAAATAGAAAGCATCAAGGGGAATGGAGGACAACCGGGTATTGCCATACAGCAGCTGTATGGACAGAAAAAGAAGGGATCAAGGGGAATGGGGGACAACCAGGCATTGCCATACAGCAGCTGTATGGACAAAAATAGAAGGGATCAAGGGGAATGGAGGACAACCGGGCATTGCCATACAGCAGCTGTATGGGCAGAAATAGAAGGGATCAAGGGGAATGGAGGACAACCAGGCATTGCCATACAGCAGCTGTATGGACAGAAATAGAAGGGATCAAGGGGAATGGAAGACAACCGGGTATTGCCATACAGCAGCTGTATGGGCAGAAATAGAAGGGATCAAGGGGAATGGAGGACAACCGGGCATTGCTATACAGCAGCTGTATGGACAGAAATAGAAGGGATCAAGGGGAATGGAGGACAACCAGGCATTGCCATACAGCAGCTGTATGGACAGAAATAGAAGGGATCAAGGGGAATGGGGGACAACCAGGCATTGCCATACAGCAGCTGTATGGACAGAAATAGAAGGGATCAAGGGGAATGGAGGACAACCAGGCATTGCCATACAGCAGCTGTATGGACAGAAATAGAAGGGATCAAGGGGAATGGGGGACAACCAGGCTTTGCCATACAGCAGCTGTATGGACAGAAATAGAAGGGATCAAGGGGAATGGGGGACAACCAGGCATTGCCATACAGCAGCTGTATGGACAGAAATAGAAGGGATCAAGGGGAATGGGGGACAACCAGGCATTGCCATACAGCAGCTGTATGGACAGAAATAGAAGGGATCAAGGGGAATTGGGGACAACCAGGCATTGCCATACAGCAGCTGTATGGACAGAAATAGAAGGGATCAAGGGGAATGGGGGACAACCGGGCATTGCCATACAGCAGCTGTATGGACAGAAATAGAAGGCAGCTAGGAGAGCTGTGGATAAAGCAAAGACAGAAATGGAAGAGGAGCTGTATAGAAAGCTAGATGAGGACAGTGGAAAGAAGATGATCTATAAGATGGCTCGAGAGAGTGATGAGGACAGCAAAGATGTAAAAACTGGAACAATGATTAAGAACAAGAATGGAAAATTAATTACGGTCAGGAAGGATGTGCTACACGTCTGGTAAGAGTATTTCAAGACTCTTGGATGGAAGCATAAGAACATTAGTGGAAGGTGAAATCGGAGAAGAACAGCATGGCTTCAGAAGAGGAAGAGGTACAGCTGAGGGAATGTTTGCGCTGAGACAGCTGATCGAAAAGAAGTTGGAGGGACAGGAGAGTATGGCTGTGAGTTTTATAGACCTGGAGAAAACTTATGACACGGTACCGAGAAAGATCGCAATGGCGACACTGAGATGGATGGGGGTCCCAGAGGCAGAGGTCACGATGGTGGAAGGGACATATGAAGAAACGAAGAGCAGAGTGGTGTGTGGACCTGGAATCTCGGAAGAATTCAAAGTGAATGTTGGCTTGAGACAGGGGAGTGCCCTGAGCCCACTACTGTTTATCATAGTGATGGAATTGATAAGTAGACAGACCAGTACGAAAGATATTCTCCAGAAACTACTGTATGCAGACGATCTAGCGGTGGTAGCAGACGGGGAAACGGATTTACAGGAACAACTGATAGAGGGGAAGGATATCTTCAGCAAACACGGACTGAATGTGAATCTGGAGAAGACAGAGGTGATGTGGGTTGGGCAACAAATCAAAGAACTGGAAATACACCTGGAGGGGAAGAAACTAAAACAAAGAGATAGTTTTGTATACATAGGCAGAGCGGTTTGTGGAGATGGCTCCTCAGAGATTCGCAGAAGAATACAAGCAGAGGCAAATCCATGGAGGAAAGTAGAAGGTGTGATGGGAGACAGGCACATATCGCGAAAACTCAAGGGAAAGATACTATGCGCATATGTGACACCAGCCTACCTGTATGGCCTAGAGACTATAGCAATGACAGAGAAACAACAGTACAAGTGTGCGAAAACAACTGGGTTCGGATAATTACAGGGGTAACGAGAATAGATAATCAAAGAGTGGAAGAGTTGAGGGAGGATGTTGGTGTGAAAGAAAGTTTCAAGAAGAAGTTGGTGAGAAGTCAGTTGAATTGCGCAGGACATGTGGAGCGAATGGAAGAAGAACGGATGGCAAAGAAAGCTGATGCCCGGAGAGTGGAGGGAAAAGACGAAGACGAGGGCGACCGAGACTGAGGTGGGAGGATTGCGTTAAGAGAGACCTGGATGGATGGAAAGGGGAATGAAGAAAAAGAGCAAAAGACCGAGGAGAATGGAGAACGGTTGTAGAGAAAGTAGTGCAATGACGAGGAAAAAAAGCAAATGTCGAGGTATCCAAGCCAGCCTCACTCCTGATGACAGGAGAACAACATATACATACATATAAGACGTAGTGACATAATCGTAGATTTACCTTCAAAAAATAGTTATAGTCATTGAACAGCCGACAAGAATGCGCCGTAAAGGAGAGTGGTCTTGGTCGTTTCCGCTGTTGCTTGGAATATCTCCTCATTACACCTTAGCTCGTGGCAAGTGCATCTGTCGGTCACGGTGTCGCGCTTTCATTTATCCGGGCGTTATGTCTGTTTATATGTATATATATATATATATATATATATATATATATGTCTACATATATACATAAATTATAATATGTTTGCTTCCCACAGACATAAACAATTTCTGTTGTAAAACAGTTTCCTCTCCACGCACACGTCACGTAACTTACTCTTACATACTTGGTCACAAATCTGAAACAGCAAATTATAATTATGTACTCAAACTATAACGCTCGTATTACGACAGCAAACGAAACATATTTCCGTTTCCGTCAATATCCGGTCGCACCTACAGCTTGGGGTGGATGCTCTGTAAGTGGGTGTCATTGAGAGGCGTCTGCTGGAAATTCACACAGACGACTAGTTTAGTTACTATTTAGTGTTGCTTAGCCAACTTTCGCTCGGTATTAGCCCTGTTGCGTGATTTCGCCTAACCTCGATCATCCAGGTGCCGTGAGGTGGCAGCACTGAACCACTCCCTCACTAAGGCCTGAACAAAAAAGCCTGTTTGAATTGTTCGTCAGTGGCACTGGTTTACCTTGAATCCGAGTAGAGATGACGATTGATTATCAGGCCAACTAGAAATGAAAAATTAAATAAGAGTAATTGTGTGTCAGTTAACACTACACACACACGTACGCACGCACACACGCACGCACGCACGCACGCACACACACACACACACAAACAGCAGGCTTGTCAACATTCGATAGACGTGACTAAGCCCTACTTAACGTTTCATGCACGAGTGTGAAGAGTTGAATGCCACTAATGGGCAAGGCCAGCGAAAACGATACACTTTTGAAAAACAACCACGAAAACGGCCGGCGACAGCATTTTTTTTAAAGTGTCGTTGCCGGCCGTTTTCGTGTTTGTTATAGGGGCCAAGTAAAGTGCATACAAATTTTAGACTTCAGTGGCTAGAGCACATCATAAGGATTAAAATGATGTATAGTTTTATGTAGTTAACTTTAAAATTTGCAGAATTACGAACGCATGCACGCGGCACAAGTGTGCGTTTTCGCATGTTGCCGGCAACACTCTGACTACAACCACTGTTCAAATTATTAAACTAATTATTATAAATGTGCTTCATGTGTGTGTCCTTTATTTCGTACAAAGTGTAGGTTATTTTATGGTATAAATAAATCACCTGCAGTACAAAATTATGTGTTTATGCTCTGGAGTAGCTTGTCGCCGAAATCATGCGATTTACGTTACGCTGTTTCTTTTTATTGTACTCCAACGTTAAATTCACACCACACGTAGTTGCAAACTGTTATTGGAATATAATAATAATATATATATAAATAAATAAATATATATATATATATATATAATATATATATATATATATATATATTTGCAGCTGTTATCTCAATGCGACAGTCACAGGACAAACCTATTAACATTTTTAGTTTTCAACTTTAAGGATTCTATTTACGTTACGGCGATACTGCAGAAAGTAATAATAATAATAATAATGTATTTATTTCAGACAATCATCATGTCCATATATAAAAACACATCAATAAAAGTATGTAAATAAATATAAAAATACATCGATAAGAAAAACATGTTTTTAAAATTATCTAAATCCCGGACCCACTGGTGCCGCAGTTTCGATACAATACATGTCGCTAGTTTTAATGCTATAAATAATGGGATTCAAAGACATGTCAATCCTATTTATTAGGCTAAAATTGCCTTTTTCTGATTACACATTTACCCGAGCTGACATTAGGTGTAGCAAACATGTGGCTAGCGCTACATCTCATGGGCAAATTATTCAATATCCTGAAAGGGTTGTTATATGCAACAACGAATTGCAGAAAATTAACTTTTCTAAAGTTCACCCATAACGCACACATATAGATATTACCAAAATACACTGTTATTTTTTTACAGCAATTGAACAAAAGTGGAATTGTTGACGTAACATTACTCAAAGTCTCACTTTGGCTTGCATGTCAGACTTATCTGACAAGTTATTAGAAATGGCATGTCCAATATATAATTTACAAGAGGTGATAAAGATTAACTTCTTTCCTCCTAATGTCATTTCTTTAGAGAAAGATTTGACTTTCTAGGTTCAAAGTACAAGACCAGGGATTTACCCGCATTGTGTTGCACGTCATGCTCACATCCATATGAGTAACACATGTCTAGTAGTGTTTGTAGTCCTTTAGCAGAAGGTGCAAACAGAAGTAGATCATCGGCGTATATAAGGTGATTAACAACCATGTTACCAAGACTACAACCGATTTGTTTTCTGTGCAGTTGTATACTCAGATTATTCATATAAATGTTAAAAAGTAAAGGGGATAACGTCCCACCTTGCATAACACCATTGCCTACCGGGAAGAAGTCCGAGTAGGTATTTCCCCACCGTATGCATACACATTGATTACTGAACTAATTGCTGAGTACTTTTAAGATACATTTCGGTACATTTCGTTGTTCTAGTTTCGTTAAACGTTTATATCGGTTGACACGATAAAACGCCTTTGATGCACTTAAAAACGCGACGTGCATAGCTGAATCATGTTCAGTGTAGAACCTAATTAATTCCTTAAATGCTAACACGCATAACCCCGTTCCATGTTTAGGCTTAAAGCCAACTTGATTAGGAGTGGTTTCCAAGTACATTTCCATTGTGTTAAAAAGAACAGTGTCTATTATCTTCGAAAATATGTTCGATAGACATATTGGCCTATAATTACCTTTGCCGTTTACTCGTCTATTCTTGTCTTTAATAATTGGTGCAAAAACAGTATGTAGGGGCATGCCAAAATAAACGCTTCACTGTTATTCAACATAGATCACTGCCAATACCACAGAATACATTCGCTCCGGCGTTCCTTGAAACGGTATAGAGAGTTTGAGTCGTGAATTTTTCCAATTTACGTTACACTGAGTTACGTGACACCGTTTTCGTTTACGCCGGCAAATAATTGTATACACGCGTAGCAAACTGCCATGCAATTTCACTATATCCATGTTTGAGTGACTAGGTAAGTTTAGGCGTAGCATTAGTGAGAATAAATCGTTCCTAATTTCTCTTAGGATTTTTACTCACTGTAAATTAATAGAAGACATGAAGCATAACTCACTCAGGTTAACGGAGGAAATACAGCGATAGCAATCGAATTATGCATTTATAGTGTTTGAGTACGTATTCTTTGATGGGCGATATTAAATTGAATGAAATGTGAACACGTGCCGCTCAATAGACCTGTAAAGAATACGTATCATAAATTGTAACGTAAATCTAAATTCGTATACACAACGTGCGACTTCAATAAATGTTAAAATGCGTTACATTATGTATTGTTTTTAGATTAATAGGACCATGAAATATTGCACGACATGATTAATAACATTATTATTAGTATTATGTAAATTTTTCACAAACTTTGATGACGTAGGGCAAATACGTGTGCAGTTTTTGATGCATTGTTTAGTCTGTGTTTGTATGGACCATGACAAGAACGCCAGAAAGCTTACAGAGGTAGAAAAAAGACAACAAATCCACATTACGGAAGAGAGGAGGCAGATCGTGTTATGAAACATTACGTGCCAAAAGATAACCTATCAATGTCAAGACGGCAGGAAAAGAGAAGAAAGGGACGCGTCTACAACAAAATATATCGGAGAAAGCTCAAGGCATTAGCAAGTGCTGCTACACAGCCATAAGTTCGAGAGGTGGCAGAAGAAAATGGCGGGCCATGCAACAGCACAACAACAATCTTGCCCGATACAACGCTTACTGTGAAATTGCCATTTCAAAATTCAAGGAAGAGGAATCGCACTAGCACTATTGTGTCTATACAAAACAAGACAATATTCCAACAAGAGGTGAAACTTGATGAACTCGAGCAATGAAACAAGACAATACACCAACAACAGGTAAACCTTGATGAACTCGAGCAATGAAACAAGACAATACACCAACAACAGGTAAACCTTGATGAACTCGAGCAAAGAAACAAGACAATACACCAACAACAGGTAAACCTTGATGAACTCGAGCAATGAAACAAGACAATACACCAACAACAGGTAAACCTTGATGAACTCGAGCAAAGAAACAAGACAATACACCAACAACAGGTAAACCTTGATGAACTCGAGCAAAGAAACAAGACAATACACCAACAACAGGTAAACCTTGATGAACTCGAGCAATGAAACAAGCTGTTGGAATAAAAGCTGAAAACTTCACAGAAAAACTGTCCAGACACTAAAGAACACCAAACATGCTGGTGAAGAGATTAATAATAATATAATAATAATTGTGTTTATTTTTCCAACATAAGAAAAATAATAATAAAAACGTTTCTTGATAGGTAAATATATATATATATATATAAGTTTTTGGGAAGATATCAATAAATGGTTACACGAGGGATCACCAGTAGATATCGTCTACATAGATTTTCAAAAAGCTTTCCACAAAGTGCCACATCAAAGATTACTGCTTAAACTAAAGGCACATGACATGGGAAATAAGTATAATTAACTGGATAGAAAAATGGTTGATTGACAGAAGACAACGGGTAGTAGTTGATGGGGAGGCTTCAAACTAAAAATCAGTTTTGAATGGGGTACCACAGCGATCAGTACTGGAACCTATATTATTTACACAATTTGGACGATTATATAGCAAGCAAGGTGTTGACATTACGGATAATACAGAAGTGTTTAGAAGTGATGGAGATAGACAGCATTTGGGGACTTTACATGTGCATGCAATAATGTGTGTTTTGGTATATTCATTTTTTATTTATTTATTGATTGATTGGATGGTCAACAGATGAGCCTAAAGACAATTTTATGTTTTAAAGTGTACTGCTTTAGGACAAACAATAAAGTATGGTTGATTTACAAGATGCACTTGACAGGTTGATTAAATGGTCTGAAAAGTAACAAATGTTGTTCAATTTTGAGATATGTAAATGCCTCCAAACAGGACATGGGAACGAAGATGTATAATATACAATGGGGGTACTGTACTACTGTAAAAGAAAATAACTTAGGGTTAATCATTAGTGCTGATATGATGGTTTAAAAAAAACTACTTACATAATTATGAAGTCATTGCATGCATCTCATAATTTCACATTTATATGTCAACAATAAAAACGTGTTATTAAATACATGTTAGCCAGAACTGAAAGTCGTTTACACGAACACAACGTGAGCTACTGAAAGGACTTTGTGGTTTTGTTCAATGAGGGGGTAGGGTTACTGAAATCTCTATATAATTGTTCAAACATAACAATTATTCGTTCAGTAAGCTGAAGTAATTGACCATATAAACACAGACATTTGGTCTGTTGATATGTAATTTTATATAAGGCATTATGTTGTAATGTTTGTGATTCCGTTTACCATATGTCGACTGAAAAACTGTGTAATTCATACTTTATATGGATGAAAAGTAAACACATATATATATATGATCTTTAATTATTAAAGATCACATGGTGGATTTTCTTGTTAAACATAACTTGATAAACCCATCTCAAAATGGGTTTCTAAATGCAAGCTCATGCTTAACAAATACTATGTTATGTTTTTCTGAAGATATCACTAGGTGGGTAGACAAGGGATCATCAATAGATATCATGCACTTAGATTTTCAGAAAGCTTTCGACAAAGTGCCACATCAAAGATCACTGTTTAAACTCATTTAGAATATTGTATTCAAGCGTGGAGGCCATATCGCAAGAAGGACATATATATGCTAGAAAGAGTACAGAGGAGAGCGACTAAAATGATACCAAAACTGAGGGATCTTAGTTACGAAATATGCCTAACACAATGTTGTTTAACTATACTAGAGACCAGGACATATTGAATGATTATGAAAATATTGATATAAATATTTTTTCTCAGTTAAGAAGGATAGAAGGACTAGAGGATGTTAAGTTACATTAGTAAAGGAGCAGTGTAGATTCGATATAAGTTTTCATTTTCACAAAGGACCATAAATAAATGGAACACAATGAATGAACATTTATTCAACAACAACAACAACAACATAATACATGCACAATATGGTGTGCT
This sequence comes from Escarpia spicata, assembly GCA_963995525.1. Taxonomy (NCBI): domain Eukaryota; kingdom Metazoa; phylum Annelida; class Polychaeta; order Sabellida; family Siboglinidae; genus Escarpia; species Escarpia spicata. The sequence continues at coordinate 51,625,934 of OZ023218.1, forward strand.
GCTGCTGCTGCTGCTGCTGCTGCTGCTGCTGCTGCTGAAAGTACATAGTTGAAACTTATATATTGCTATGCCCTTTTCAAACTAAAAAACTGTAAAAATGTAACACGGATTATAAATAAATTACAAAATAATATTCACAATTCATGTATAAATTTGTTACCATAGTGCTCGTGTGACTAATACATGGGTTTAACTGAACATCATCTTCAATTAACAATTCATAAATATGTAGAAAATAATGACAACTTGAGTGTTTTTTAAATTGTGTTAAATTTGGAAGCCGAGTCAATTTATTTGGTAAATTGTTCCACGTTTTTATACCTTTGACGGTGATTGACAGCAGTTGGAGGGTGGTGTTTGTCTTTTTAACATAGAACAGTTTGCTTTGTCTGGTATCATGCTGCGGTTGGTTCAAATAATGCTTGAACCCGACCATTTTAAAGAGTAAAGTATAATCATAGTCTTGTATTTAACTAAATCATAAACTTTAAGCATATTTGAGAGATGAAAAAATGCAGATGTATGATCATGGTAATTAAGGTTATGAATAATCCGTAGTTTTTTCTGTAACATAGATGGTTTTCTGAGCCTAGATTGATAAGTATTTCCCCAGATCTCACAGCAATACGTGGTTCAACAAGTGAATTATATAATGTGTGTAACACTGGATAATAAGGAACATGCCTAGATTTATGCAAAACTGCTATGCTTTTTGATTCAACCATTTTTGTGTTTTCGCCATGTTAAGTTTTCATCAATGGTTACTCCAAGGAATTGTGTATATGAAATCTTCTCAATGTTTATCCCATTCGAAACTATATTCACATCTGTTCCAAGTTGTTTTATTGTTTTGCTCACATTGAGAGATATTTTTTTCACTCAGAACCACAGGTCTAGTTTTTATGATGTTGGATAATTTGGCACCTATGTCAATGAAGACATTTTTTAAATGGTTAGCTATTTCTTTATTTTCTAATATTACTAGATTTTCATCAACATGAAACTTGTTCAAATATGTGGTATGAGATTTTCTTTCACCTATTATGCTGTTAAGAGTTTTCCAAGTTTCTCTTATATTAGTCTTACAATCGTCGTTTTTTTATAAATGCAAGTACAGGTTATTCTTCTTTATGCAACAATTTTTTATCCCTCTTCATAACCAAGGTTTATTATTCTTTTTTGTCTTTCTTTCTTTCTTGTCATTTTGACAGGTCATAATAATAATAACTTTATTTGTCCACAAAGAGGAAATACATTTGCACTGAGGAGGGAGCATAATTAAACATAGTATTTAAATCACATTGCAGTATGTACATAATAGAATCAAGTGTGTAGACAGTTGTTAATTAGTAATACTGAGTGTTGTACATAGATAATGGTACAATCATGAGCCATGAATCATTCGGTCACGACGTGCCAGCAATAGTAAATAAATTAAACACATTAAAACAGTATGAATAAATATGCTAAAACAATATGGCAATATTAAAAGACAATGATAACATTGATCAATGATGTGATGTATTTATGACTGGTTCAGGAACTTGATAGAAGATGGAATGAACGATTTCAGGGCACGCTGAGTTCGTACAGTTGGCATTATGTGCCTCCTTCCAGGCACATGTATCGTTATAAGTATTACTTAGTATTTGCATAAAGCGCGAGAACGCTAAATCAGGGTTCGACTCTTTCATTACAGTGTCCCAGTTTGCATAATTTAAATCGTGCTCAAATTTGTTTAATGAGTCCTCATCTAACGTTCTGTTATATTTATCTGTTGGATCATCGTTAATAACCGCATAACTGCTGTTGTCGCACAGGACGAAAATTGGTATATGATCTGTAGCATCGTTTAAGACAATGCCGCACATTTCGTTTCTACACAGTTCAGAACAGAAAATGTTATCTATTATACTAGCAATCGTGCTTGTTACTCGTGTGGGCCATGTGATCAAGGGATATAATCCAGAGCTGAACATTTGATCAATAAAGTTTATTGATTCAGCGTGCTCTTCGCAATGCATTAGGTCTATATTGTAACCATCAAATATATAAACCATTTTGCTGGTGAGATTTCCTAGTACGAATGACAGATTGTCATTAAATTTGCTGATGCTGGTTTTCGGGCTCTATACACACAACCGACATTGATTGTTTCATGCTTACTCATTTGTATCTCAATAATGGATTGATTTTAAAGTGTGCTTCACTGAGCATGTGTGCAGGCTTATAGTCAGGCTGCATAATTTATCATCCACGTGGCAACAAGTTCAAAATGATTCGTGTAAACACAATTATCTATCGGCTATTTTGCGCATATAAAAAATTGTCCCAAATTTTGCATAAAATACAAGAAATAAGTTGCATAATATGGACTTATGGGTATCACGTGCTATTATACAACATACCTCGAATATATTATTAGCTTACAAAGATTTGCTTTAATATGCAACAAGAGTACATATATAACAAACATTAACAATACACATAATTTCCAGTATTATTACACAGAATACATGTATAACAATGTATTTAGCGCCTTCCACAATATAATAACATATTTTGTTTCAGCTTGGATCTGTTTGCTTTTTCCTTAGCGTTAAGTTTCTTTGGTTGCGTTTAGCAAAACTGCACCCCCTTGAGACATCCAACTGCGCCTTGCCATTGAGACCTTTGTAACTATGGTATGTACACATGAAGATAGCCGGTGTTCACAGACCGACAGACTGGACAAGCTAATAGTTCCGTGGAACAAAAACTGCAGCAGGCAACATGGCAGCACGGCAGGAAGACGATGTTGCGTTCAGCATCCAGACAAACCAAACACGCCAGTGTAAGGCTTTGCGACGAGGCACCTGCAATGCACACCTTCAAGTATCATACTCCCATATTGACATACATCTGGTATCAGTAGGAATCTGACGCTCACTGTGGTAGGACAACATGTAATAACGATCATTCCTACGACACGGCATCACATATTCATGTTGTGTCCCACAAGAGGGCAGCACGCAACAGGGTAACATTAACTAGCGCCATTCCTGTGATTACCTAGTGCTACTGATATGATTACCTAGCGCCACTCCTATAATTACCTAGCGCTACTCCTGACTTCATCCAAAAATTAAATGCTCTATAGAAAACAATCTGTACAGCTTTCCTTTTTGTTTATATTAAAAACTATTATCATATTTAGTTTGACCAGGATCTTTTCATAATGCATCTTAATGAAATTTTTCGTAGATTTAGGGGGTCATTTTGATGCTAATATATCTGCAGTGTGAAATGAAAAAGCCTATGACCATCTATCATTACTTACTAGGTATTACTTAACAATAAAATTTAACTTTACAGCTTCTATAATGTATTAATTAACTATATATTTATGTAATATATAATAATGGTTAGTATCATAATTGTACATGTGCAATAGTGGTTCGGTTTTATATTTTGCCGTTACTTTACCATTGTCTTGATGCAGTAAATTCCCCAAATGTGGACTAGTTCTGTTGTAAAGTGCACGTGTTTACAAGGCAAGGCCAGAATGTTTAGGAGCCATTACAATGACAAGGCCAGAATGTTTAGGAGCCATTAGCATAGGAAGATGGAAACTGCTGTATGTTCTACCATTTGAGGTAATTTGAAAGATTTCGGATCAATAGTGTCACAACATGATTTTGAAATATTATGTTTTTGAAAATGTCAAATTTAACCCCTTTAGCCATACAAATGTGAAACAATTTCTCTCCACTAAAATATCAAGCTTTGTTGCTTCATTGCTATTGTAATAAAATTGCATTTTTGACATGTTACTTTACGGTTATCATATAATTTGTCGTGAGAATGGGTCAAATATTTTCATATTATACATAGCTTCGCAATACTGCTACATAAATATGCGATGAATAACTGAATAACCTGTATAACAAGCGTCCACCGCGAGGGAGTCGCATGAGCAATAGTAAGGCATTGTGGCCTACAATGACCGTTGTGAGGTCTTCAGAATTCAGAATTATTTATTGCAAAACTTAATATGTTTTATGTTAAATAGATTAATAGTTGTATGACGTAGCACAGAGCTGTCTGTAGGACTGGTGAAAAAGTAACACACAATTGGTGACATAGTTTTCTGGCCAAAGTTGGCGTGATCCACTGAATTCGGTAGTTCTATGTTCGCCAATTGTTTTCTAGTTAATTTCTGGCATTAAAAATATGATTGTAGATGCAAATGGTTAGTTTACATTAACTCTTTTAGGTGCATGACACAAAAAAGTTGCCTTGTGTTTCCCTTTAATCTATCGATACAAATTGGATAATTTTAATCAGTTATTCAAGTTTTGACTACAGTGCTATTACATTTGCACATCTTAGACACTTAATCACATGTGTGAACGTTTTATTACTATATAACAGTATAACCTTTATCATTGAATCTTTTATTACTATATAACAATATAATCTTTATCATTGAATCTTCCAAAAATCTTAACATTTTGTTGTACGGATGTGTCTTGAGGACAACATATTATGGGCTGGTGTAGTTTGACAGATACCCAGTGTATGCAAATCTTCAACAAAGCATACGTATAATTAAATATTAATAAATATAATTAATAAATATCCGTACATTATACTAAAACCACCTAGATAAAATGTACACTCATTAAGGCAAGTGACACTGATAAGTTCAATGTATAGTCCACCTTTCCTATTTTTCATGACATTTGTACTGACAGTTGTTATTGTTAAATTATAAACTAACAAGTAAACATTTATGTCTCAGGCCATGATTAATTCATCTGGTTGTGAGCCTTCATTATGATGACTAATAACTATATTGGCAGTCACAACCGTTTTTGCTGAATTTGTGTGACGGACATCATGTTTACTCAGCTTATGATGATGTTTTTTTCTTCAAATTGTTACTCTTATAATATATAATAATAATAATAATAATAAACTTTATTTATACACCATCAAATCCGGGACTAATGACCCCCGTTCACGGGTGTTTACAAATTGCCAATCATATAAGAAGCATAAAAACACTTTTAAGAGAACAAATAAGAAAATAAATTAAATTAGCAAACAATGTATAACCCACAATGTGTATAAATATATATATATATAATGTGTAGATATCCTCGTATTAACCTATATTATTGTTTTAAGAATACTATTTTATGTTTGACGTTTTTATTGATACTGGTCTGCAAGATAAAAATTACCGGAAAATTAAGCAACATGAGAGCAATGGCGCGCTACTGGGGTGAAGACATGCATGAAGATGTATATTTATTCCGGTAGTAGACAACAAGGTAGCCAGGAAATATGTAGCTGTTTAATTAGGTGACGAGCAGGCCAGAAAGCCGACGATCAATGCTCATGTCAATAGGGAATGGAGAAAATGACACAGTTAAGGCTGATGAAGCGGAAAATCTGGAAGTTAGAGCGCACATTCTAGTTAACTACAACGTCAGCATGTAGCAAACGCCCCATGGACAAGTACTGTCAACAATTTAGTTTCTTCAAACGCACCAACGTACATGGTGGTCACCGACAACCATAGCCTTTGTTCGCCAAACATCTTCAGTTTTTCTGATTCATATCCGATGCAGTAGAGGAACATTTGCATGATTTATGTCATATACTAGCACAACGAACTCTTCGCTGCCACAATTCCACGGATCTAGCTTGAGGCAGGACAAAGGAAAACCCAATGTTTGCATGGGTGGATCAACAATGTGATCAGCATGTAATGTTGACCTAACATGATTTGACGACATTACAAAATAATCAGCAATGATGAAAGGGTTTTCGATGTCAAACATGGGAAGAATAACACCCTCAAACATCCTACATTCAACTGAAGCAGAACGACAAACAGGTGACTATGTGACAAGGCCTGAAGCACGGCATCACAAACATGGGACATGCAGTTCATGCAATTGTTTGATCAGAGCCAGGGAAAGTGCTGTGCAATGTGCTGCTGTCAATGAGTATTGTTTAACATCTCAACTGCGTTGAAGAAGTACTCGCTTCACTCACAACACAACATTCTGCATCATCACACATCACCAAAGCTAGATGACAAGGACAATACTCTCCAAACTCCCAAGATACGACTTATACTGGTTTCAATGATACCACCGCCACAGAGATTCATGATCCCAGCAACAGGAAGTAGTGATCCATTGTGGAATTGGAGACAGTGTGGCGGCATTGTAGGAGGATGAACGACACATTGGGAAACGTGTCGGTCCAGAAAAAATAACGAGAATCGATGTAAATAGCATGGAGCATTCCAACATGAATTACGTCAAATGTTTCTGATATTCAGTTCGCAAAGATCAGTCTGACACACCCAAAGCTGACCTTTTATATTAACATAGCAATACTGATCAAGGAAGACACTTCAAGACGTACGTGACACTGACTGCTGATTAGGATCAAATAGCCACAACGTGGAAATGGCTTCACAAATGATGTCCGTCACATGATTCGTTCATATTCATATATGATCACCCACTCTGTCTGCTCAGTGCAGACACCATTAGCCAGACACATAATTGTAACATCTTTCTGGACATCGCACTATCACAACATGTGACGTCAATGTGTGTGTTCTGCATGATGTCCGTCACGAAATATGTGAAGATTAGATTAGCGTATTTCGAGGACAAACTGGTTGGAAACCGTCAAAATGCAATATGTTTCAAACAGCAGCTTATTACCCAAGGTAACTGCACTGTAAACGCATGTATATAGTGTCGCGTCAATTATTTATGTTTTGCGTTTGCCCGTTAATAAAGTTATGAATCAATATAAACAACGTGTTTGTTTCAATGTAACCATGTATATTGTCAACAATTAGTGCTCGATGCCAATGGGATGCAGTAACATTTGCAACTGGTTCAGTTCCAGCGAAACATTCTTGAAATGTAACTAGAAATTAAAGCAACTTATATTTTATTTCGCTGTGAACAATACGTACGATGTCCGTCATATTTATATGGTCTGTTTTGCAACTGTCATTAATATATCCAGCTCGAATTAAATATGGTTTTAATGTACAAGATTTAAATATAACCACCAGCGATGTTGCCATACAGAGAGTGGCGAATGGAATTGTCAGCAGAATGTGCAAAAAAACATTAATAATGCAATCTAAAATTTTCAGTTGAGCCACATTGTTCCTAGATCCAACGCAAGCCACTGTTCGGTCAATATACGCTACACACCTTTAATGTTTCTTGCAGAAATGCCTGGTCAAGTAATCTTTTAGAACATCAGAACACTTTTTTCACCTAAAATTGGATTGGGAAAATGTTTCATGGCTTGGCCATTTTTTATATATATTGATCGTATTCAGATATGTATGGAAACGGGGATTGTTTACAGGATAAAAATAAAATATCAAATAAACGTGCGAGCGTGCATGTGTGTATACGACATATTTACCAGCATCTTGCGGTGTCGAATTTGGGATGATGGTCTCGTCAACAGTTGCCTCAGCTGCTGGACCTTCAGCGCCCGGCTGGAGAAACAAAATTATTTTCATAAACATTTATGGAATTGTTATATGCATTACTAATTATTTATTACTATTGCATAACAGGTTTACTATTATGTTAACGTAGTATTATCCTACCATCCATATTAATTAATGGAAAATATATGACAAGACTGATAATAACACACCGTAAACATTAGGTAGTGTGTAGAGAACGAAGCCAACAACCTATTTAAATAAACTGATAAAGCGTTCGTGGATGACACATACATAATTTACTTACTGTGAAAAGCCATTTTGCGTATTTATGTACAGAAATTAATTATTACAGCTGTTGTATTATGTTTAAAAGAACAAACCAATAAGAGTCAAAGGCCTTTTAAGTTTTTAAAGTAGCAATATTTTAACGGAATACCACACACACCATAATTTCTCGTTTCTACTAGCTATGTACGATATATTTTATAACACTACGTGTTATGAGTATGAATTCATTAAAATTATTGTCTTTTTTGGAGAGAACAACGTCTGATTAACTGAAAACGTATCATACAATACAAATACAATAAACCACGCCTAAGTCAAATTCTATCGGACAGAGATATTTAAACCGAGTTATGCAAAAAATCCGACTTAACCGAAGGTGATTATTATTTCCCTGCGCTAACACCTCTAAAAGCCCTTAGGTACATGTGAATGATGCCTGGGCGTGACTGGATAGTGCGGCTTCATTTTGGCACGAAACTTATTACTGATCGTGAAAATCGTTCATTTTGCCCTGCGTAATAGTCGTTGTTGCGACTGTCTCATGAGAATGGCCTCGCATGGCCTTGTTGCCGAACATCAAACCATCGTGTCTTAGCGTCCATAAAGCAGCATGGACGTCAATGAGTTTCGTTATCTTATCTTCAGACTCCTAGACTTCGTTGCCCTCATCATTGTTCAGTAAACAGTCGGGGTGTCGTAGGGTTTTGATGATCTACATGTCACTTAGACGTTAACCCTAACCCTAACCCTAACTCTACATGTCACTTAGACGTTAGAGTGGCCAAAGTGACTGTCTCGTCCACACCAATATAGTCGTCCATACTCCATCGTACATACATCATCTCCTACGTCTCGCTTTCTGGATGAAGCAGCTACTTGACATTCAAAAATTTCTGAATGAAGCAGCTACTTGACATTCGACACTTTCTGAATGAAGCAGCTACTTGACATTCGACACTTTCTGAATGAAGCAGCTACTTGACATTCAACACTTTCAAGCAATCCCACTTGTTGTATAAGTTCTGAAGTGTTTCCGGTTTCACTTTGTTCCACGCTGACTTCAGGGCAATAAGGCGTCCAAACTATTCCAAATGAATGGTGCGAGTCCTTCTGATGCCTCTAGTCTCCTGGTTGCTAGGGTGTACCGGTAATGGACGTTCTTGATAATACCAGCGTCCATCGGCTGGGTGACTCTAGTTGTATTAGGTGAGTGAAAACGTAACACCTACGTGAGTTATCATGGCTGTCCAAGTAACTTTCTTGGAATAGCAGTTTCATGTTTCAGTTCATCTTGTACTTGTATTGCAAGCAACCATGTGATTTTGTCAAATACTGCGATCCGACTTAGACTCGGAAAAAACACATTACCTTGCATCAGATGGACTGACCCAATTAGTTCGAATTAGACAAACATCCGACTTACATAAACCGACTTAGATATAGATTTTTATGGGAAATACATTACAAATCAATCGTTCCTCAGAATTTGTTTAGAGATGAACAAAGATCTGACACAGGCGAGGTTTACTGTAGGCATTTTTGCTGTTAATAGCACTCACTGTCATCATCAATTGTATAATGTTTAGCGTACTAACTTGTGAAATTTTTTTATCAAACCGGTGGCTGTTGGATAAGTGGATCATCGTGCTGCAGGTCTTAGAAAGAAAATAACTTGAAGGAGACAATGGAATTTGTTAAAATGCATGGTTTCAGTTTGGTGTACCTTCATGAAATGCAGCCTGTAGGTTCCTTACTATAGCCACTGTATGGAAAAACAGGACATTAATATTACACATTTCACTGTTTGACTACAATGGGGAAATGTATGTCTGCAAACATTGTTGCTCTCCTTTTCTACCTCAGCAGTTCGGGGGAGACATTTACGTGAAAATGCCCATAAAAGCAAACAACAGGCATTAAAATGTTAGTGAACCTATTGAATGAGCACCTCGTTTGTGGGCTGAACGTGATCCGCGGTGTCGTTCACAATCAGTCTCACGAAACCACATTGTGGGAACAAGCGACGATGTTCAGTCACTGGATTGTCATTCCGTTGCCATCTGTTCACGGGTCCTTCACAGCAGAAACAACGTACGACATCAGAGCCACCTGGTGCCAAAGAAAGCAATCACTTGTACAATACCTAAAACGGCAGAATAATTGGTAGATCCAACTTCCGAGGTTAAACATAAGTCGATATTTACATCAGTGGAACTAGTAATGTGCAGACTTATACTTCGGGGGTACACAAAACTTGTTCAGAGTCACTAAATACTCAAAATGTTGTTTACCAGCCTCGGTATGAACCCAGACTTCCTTGCATTATATACAGCATCACATATTTCATTCACATTTGTATTATCAAGTAATCAAATGGATAGGAAACAATACTTGAGTTAAAAGAATTGTTAAATATGATATACTTCCCTTACCTGTGTAGTAGAATCCGGCGCGAGCGAGAGTTACGGGAGTGACGGGACTGCTCCGAGGCCAGCGGTTGAAGGAGGCGAGTCGCGCTGCCTCCACCGCCATGGTCGGGTGTCTCGGACGGGCGGTCTCAATGCCCAGTTGTCTGTCGCTACCAGTGTTGGTAGTGTAGTCGGTGGCGTTCTGAAATGTAAGCAGCTGAACCAGTCAAGGAATTATTTATATACACAACATGATACGGCCGTATAAACACATTGCAAATTTTTCAACAAAACCCGTAGAAATGATTATGCTAACTAGTAGAGTACATAGGTGGATCTAGGAGACTAGGGGGTACATGCATGGTACATGGGGTCAAATACATTGAAAAGTATTTAAATGCAAATACTTTTGACCTTTCACATGCAAATTCAACTGCAAATACATTTTGTTTATGTCAAATGCAAATACTTTTCAAAAGTATTTCAAATACTTTTCAAATACTTTTCAAATTCTTTTGACGTCCTCGTGTCCGAGCACAATAAATAATGATAAAAAGAGCTAAACTTGACCATTGTTTATCCATAATTAAAGGAATTCATTGAGTCAATAGTACCATGCTCTAATTGGTCACACATTGTTAAATTGTTCCCCTGAGACAGGTTAATCCTGTATTCCATTTCCTGTGCCCACTGATGCACTAAACCATGACATTGTCTTTCAATAAAATTTGATTAAGCCACACACTATCAATTAAATGCTTGCTAAGCTGACCCTGTGGCAGACCTGCTGATACACTGATCATCCATCTGACAATGACCCAAGTTAAAGCTAAGTTAATGATCAAAGCATGCAACTGGCTGCAGTTGGTCAGCTAATAAAAGAGCTATAGGGTGGCCAGTTTTCTCTCAGTGAATGTCATGCCTCAGTGATCACATAAGTAACATGAGTGACCTGCATCAACTGCCCAGACCAAGCAACAATTTCATTAAGCACAGCTGTGATAACAGTTTTCACTAACAGAATTAAATGCTATGAGTATTTGGAAAAAGTATTTGAAAAGTATTTCATTTTTCAAATACTTTTAAAATGTATTTATATGCAAATATTTTTGGCTCCAAATTTTCAAATGCAAATACTGGATCAGTCGCATTTAAATGCAAATGCATTTGCATTTGACCCCATGTCTGTTATGCCCCCCTAGACGTTCTCAAATTATGAACGTTTCCACCCACATTTTCCAGTGTGGTACTGAGGCTCCATTCTTCAACAATTCTCCACCCATCTTCCGATGTCAAGTTCCAACAGCGGAGTTGTGCAGAAGCTCCTGGTCAGCCCACCCAATTTGAATCTGGTTCGGCTACCAGTGAGTTTTACGAACTTCAGGGGAGGGGAGCAATTGGAGGTTTTGGGCCCCCCTAGACTACCTTCTCTGGATCTGCCCCTGCAGTATTTGTGGTAAACACGTGCACTGTTTGAATTTAATTTGATGAAATGTAACATGTAGACAGTGATTGACAATGTTTTTCTACACCTGGGTACAAATGACATCACGTTATTTACACAGGTTCAGAGCTCGCTTCACAACAGTTCCATGCTGTATGTCTCGGGCAATTCTACAAAACACCTGATAAAAAACAACCAAAGAATGAATGAATTATTGAAAGTTGATTCAACAATAACAACATAATACGTACACAATATGGTGTGCTGCTGCTGCTGCTGCTGCTGCTGCTGCTGCTGCTGCTGAAAGGACATAGCTGAAGTCATAGACTTATATGTTGCTATGCCCTTCTAAAAAAAAACCTGAATAAATACAATACGAATTATAAATAAATTACAAAATAATATTCACAATTCATGTCTAAATTTGTTAGCATAGTGCTTGTGTTACTAATACATGGGTTTAACTAAACATCATCTTCAATTAACAATTCACAGATATGTACTCAAAACTCACCAGTACTTGTGTATGTAATGGTGGTTCCTCGTCAAGGGCCACATTGCCTGCAGCTCTGGGATCACGCAGGAACTGGCAGTGGGGAAAGTTACGTCGGTGCTCTCTCGCTGGCTCGTCCAACGGCTCCCAGTTGCGCAGGATGCCGCCACAGAAAGCACACTTGACACGGTCAGCCAGACCAAGGTAGAAGAGTCCCGCCTGGGCTAGAGCCTCAGGCGCGATGTCCACCACATCTCTTGGCCAGTCGGAGTACGTGGCCAGACGTCGTCTTTCATACTTCATTTCCACCAGATCGTTCCTTTCTGCAAAACTTGTAGGACTGTTTTCCGTGTCTGCTAATGATGGACCAACGTTTGTTGTGTTTGACATGATGTCAACATTGCCTGAGAGGTCAGCGATGACTAAGAAATCAGAAACGTTTGAGAGAGCAGCATGACTCGAGGCATCAGCAAGGCCTGTGAAATTAGCAATGCCTGAGTTATCAGCATTACCTGAGGTATCAACAATGTCTGGGTGATCAGAAATGTCTGAGATATCGGCAATGTCTGGCGGATCAGCAATGCCTGACATATTAGCAAAGCCGGAGGAATTAGTAACGCTCGATAGATCAGCGAATCCTGAGAGATCAGCAATGCCCGAATCGTCTAAAATATCAGTCGTTCTCACCGCAACCTGTGTTAGATTGTCGATGCTGTCGCGTTGCACTGAAGACGGTCGTGAAGACGACCGTTCACTGTCATTATAGGCTAACCAACTGTCGTCCCCAGCTGCCGAATCCAGTCTCCGGTTGTAGATTGCTGTGTTGCTAGATCTACGTCTACGAGACACAACGTTGTTGCGTTGCTCTGCGTCAATGGATGGGAGTCTCCGACGGCCGGTTACACCACCTCTGTTGATAGTGTTGCTAGTGTCGTCCTGAAATGTTCAAAACAGAATGATGCTAGCGATACTCCATCGGGGACATTTAATACAATGATTGTTTAATCATCAATGTTTTTAGAGGTACTGCAGTAAGTAGTTGCATTTAATAAAACTGTATTCCAAACCAGCAAACGCGAGATTACCAGTTGACGAAGAAACCAAACTAGGTAACTGGCTTATCCAACTATTTTTGTATGTGTACATGCATGCATGCATGCATGTTTGTACATGCTATTTGTTAAGATTGATTTATCTCCTGTAAAAAAAAGAACGGATATGTTCTCATATCCGGTATGTTCTTTTACAAATGTTACTTTGTGCCTTCCATTGCAACCATGTTCCTTAAAGGGAAACAAAACACATTGTCTGGGCCTGTACACCTAAAGAGATAATAAAGCGTAAACATTTGCATCTACAAACAACACTATCATACCAATGGTTTACCCAGAATGAGTTCTCAACTTAATATATTCTGGCGAAATGTCATAGTTCCCTATGGTTGACATATTGTGGTATGTCCCCAATAAGTGCCAAGCAGAGAATTTGTAGTCCTGCTAAAGGACTACAAACACTACTTGACATGTGTTACTCATATGGATGTGAGCATGACGTGCAATACAATGCGGGTAAATCCCTGGTCATGTACTTTGAATCGAGAATGTCAAATCTGTCTAAAGAAATGACATTAGGAGGAAAGAAGCTCAACTTTGCCACCTCTTGTAAATATCTTGGACATGTCATTTCTAACAACTTGTCTGATGAGTCTGACATGCAAGCCAAAGTGAGACTTTTGTATGCCAAGAGTAATATGTTACGTCAAAAGTTCCACTTTTGTTCAACTGCTGTAAAAAATAAGCTATTTACAGCGTATTTTGCTAATATCTACATGTGTGCGTTATGGGTGAACTTTAGAAAAGTAAATTTTCAGCAATTCGTTGTTGCATATAATAACTCTTTCAGAATATTGAACAATTTGCCCATGAGATGTAGCACTAGCCACATGTTTGCTACAGCTAATGTCAGCTCGGGTAAATGTGTAATCAGAAAGGCTATTTTTAGCTTAATGAATAGGATTGACATGTCTTTGAATCCCATTATTTATAGCATTAAAACTAGCGACGTGTATTGTACCTCGAAACTACGGCACCAGTGGGTCCGGGATTTATATAATTTTTAAACGTATTGTTCTTATTGATGTATTTTTATATTTATTTACATACTTTTATTGATGTACTTGTATATATGGACATGATGAGTGTCTGAAATAAATACATTATTATCATTATTATCTATGCGGCAGGTGAGAACTATAGACCAGTGAGTTTAACATCGGTGATTTGCAAATTATTAGAAAGACTAATTAAAGATCGCTTAACAAATATGTTGTTTTTTGGAAGACATCATTAAGTGGGTAGATGAGGGATCACCAGTAGATATCATCTACTTAGACTTTCAAAAAGCTTTCCACAAAGTGCCACATCAATGATTACTGCTTAAACAAAAGGCCCATGACATAGGAAAAGGTATAATTAATTGGATACAAAAATGGCTGATTGACAGAAGACAACGGATAGTAGTTGATGGGGAGGTTTCAAACTAAAAATCAGTTTTGAGTGGGGTACCACAGGGATCTGTACTGGGACCTATATTATTCTTAATATGTATAAACAATTTGGACGATGATATAACAAGCAAGGTTTTGAAATTTGCGGAAGATACAAAGGTGTATAGAAGGATTAAAAGTGATGGAGATAGACAGCATTTGGGGACTTTACATGTGCATGCAATAATGTGTGTTTTGATATATTAATTTTTTACAATTTATTGATTGGTTGGATGTTCAACGGAGGAGCCTAAAGACAATTTTCTGTTTAAAAGTGTATTGTTTTAGGACAGACAATAAAGTATTTTTGATTTGATTTATTTAAGATGAATTTGACACATTGATTAAATGGTCTGATAAGTGGCAAATGTTGTTCAATTTTTGGAAATGTAAATGCCTCCAAACAGGACTTGGGAAAGAAGATGTATAATATACAATGGGGGATACTGTACTAAGTACTACTGTAAAAGAAAAGGACTTAGGGTTAACCATTAGTGCTGATATGAAGGTTTCACAGCAGTGCGGAAATGTAGCTTCAAAGGGAAATCAAATCCTTGGATTAATTAGGCGAAATATAGCATATAAGGAAAAAGAACTAATACTACCGCTGTACAAAACAACAATTAGGCCTCAATTACAATATTGTATTCAAGCGTGGAGGTCATATCGCAGGAAGGACATAGATATGCTAGAAGGAGTACAGAGGAGAGCAACTAAAATGATACCAAAACCTATAGATCTTAGTTATGAAATACGCCTAAAAGAATGTAGTTTAACAGCATTATAGAGAGCAGGAGATTGAGAGGAGATCAGATAGAACTGTTTAAAATATTGAACGGTTATGAAAATATTGATACAAATATGTTTGTCTCAGTAGAAGGTAGAAGGACTAGAGGACATGAAGTTACATTAGTAAAGGAGCAGTGTAGATTAGATATAAGAAAGTTCCCATTTTCACAAAGGACTGTAAATAAATGGAACAGATTACCTGCTGATTGTGTGGGTGTTAGTAGCGTGAATGTTTTAAAATAAAATCGACACATACCTCAGACGGGCGGGATACACATAGATAAAAGGGTCGGACTCTCGATAAGCCAAAGGGCTTCCTTGCCCACCTGCCACCTAGAGTTAATTCTCTGGGTGTCAATCTTGCTAATTCTTGTTAAATCTTTTTAAATTTAAAATGTCTTGTCATCATTACCATACTATTTGTGATTTGCCAAAAAGTCTACTTACATAATTGTAAAGTCAATGCAATGCATCTCATAATTACGCATTTATATGTCAACAACAAAACATGTGTAGTTAAATACATGTCAGCCAGAAGTATATTTAATCACACTGAACGTCTTTTACACGAACACAACGTGAGCTATGTCCACTCTGAAAGGACTTTGTGGTTTTGTTCAATGAGGGGGTACGATAGGGTTACTGAAATCTCTATATAATTGTTCAAACATAACAAATAACAATTATTCGTTCAGTAAGCTGAAGTAATTGATCATTATAAACACAGACATCTGGTCTGTTGAGATGTAATTATATGTAAGGCATTATGTTGTAATGTATGTGATTTCGTTTACCATATCTCGACTGAAAAACTGTGTAATTCATACTTTACATAGACGAAAAGTAAATCCATACACGACTGATAATAAAAAATGCTTTGCATTATGTTATGAATGAATGAATGAATGAATGACTAACTACGTGAGATTATTTAGATGATTAAACAAAATAATGTTTGATTTAGAGCATATTGTGTGACGATTTGTCATTTCCCGCCATTTTCTCGATTTAGGGGGTAGGATTACATATATCATATGGGTATGAGTGTAAAACAAACGGAAGCACTATGCATATAAATTTTACTGAAAAAAGTGAGATGTTTTTACACAAAATGACTGAACGTATCATATTAATGATTGTAAGTTAAACAATGTTGTGTTACAGTGCTGTTTTATATTCATTTATATATCTACCCGTGAATTTTATTTTATTTATGGCATATTTTGTGATTTTAGCTATTTCGGAGAATTTGTGTCAACCACTCGTGATAAATGTCGTTTTTTTTATAAAACAGACACCTTAATTTTATTTTTGGTTAATGTTTGTAAATTATTAGTTTACAGTTCAATTAAAAAGAAAATATCAAAAAACCTATGTTAGCGGGGGGTGCAGTCAACTCCTGTATTAAGGCCCTTTTGGAAAGCAGCACCAGGACAAAAATATATGGGCTACCGAGCCTTGCATAATAAATTAATGTTCTTAATTATGTGTCTTCAATTAATACAAATACACTTAACTTCTCGCATATGACATCTGCTCCCTTTCTGTTATTCGTCTTAGTCGTAGTGTTGTCACAACAAATTATGTCAGGTATTTGGTTGCAGAACACAGTTCTTTGAGTTTTGGAATCTGGTTACATGCTCATTGTGCTATGACTAGCTGATGTGTCACCTTACGATATGGCATATGCTTGTGTGCAAATTCATTTTTTGCGATATATACCTCAAATACTTCAGCAACAGTTACCAATAAACTTAGTTAGTCACTTATACTTCAAACTCACCATTATCTGATCGTCTTCTGACTCCTCATCAAGTGCACCATTTCCTGCAGATCGGGGATTGCGCAAGAAAGGGCACAAGGGGAAAAGCTGACGATGTTTTCTCAATGGCTCCTCGAATGGCCTCCAGTTACGTAGGATGCCCCCACAGAAGGCGCACTTGACACGGTCAGCCCGGCACAGGTAGAACAGTCCGGCCTGGGCTAGAGCCTCAGGCGCAATGTTCGTGTCTCTTGGCCAGTTGGTGTAACTGGACAAACGACGTCTTTCGTATTTCATTTCCTCCACCAAAGTCGGGTCGTTGTTGTTGATCCTCTCCATCATACGTCTCGACGTGAATCTGTCGACGTTGCTGTAGACGTGGGAGGAGTTGATCGGTGAAGTAACAGATGACGTCTGGTTTGTGTTAGTGCCAGAAGACGCGAGGCGCGATCCAGCGACAGCTGCCAAGAGTGTGTAATAATCGTGTCTACTGTTGTAGCTGCGTCTCCGTCCCCGCTGACGGTTGTGACTTGGTGGTACTTGTGGTGATTCTCTTCCGTTTCTCGTTGGCGCACTTTGTGGCTCCACATCTTCTGTTGGCACTGTGTCTGTGTGTTGTGTGACCACTAACTGACACTCTGGAGAGAGTCGTCTGTGTACAGTCATTGGCTGCACACCAGGCTGCCAGTGGTTGAGTCGCAGGCCACAACTGTAACACGCCACACTGTCTCCTGGTCCTGTGTAGTAGAACCCAGCCTTTGATGCCATGGCTGGAGATAGTGATGCCGACTCAGGCAAGTTACGAAACGTTGCCAATCGCATCATATGACTTTCCATCTGGGGATTAGGGGAAATATGATCACCACCTTCCATTGTTTTAGTTTAATTTCGTCAATCGCAAAAGATATATTTCTCTTTCGTCAAACTGATGCGCTGAGACTCGATTGTCGGACTGTCCAGCCCACCGTGTGACAATTGTCTACACTGTGACCGAGTGACAACTCTGTGTAGCCATGACACGTGCAGCAGCAACTTGCCGATGATGGTTGATTGCCTGCAAAAGGACACACATAATTTCATAAGCCCAGTGAACATTGTTTTGCTTGAATTGTAGTTTGCTCATTGTAGTCCATATAAACACTTTGTTTTATATTTAAATGCTTTATTTTTATTATTAATATTATATTTCAAGTTATAGACAAACATGAGACACTACTTTTAGGAAACAATGAACTTGAAGTGACTGTTTTCGGCCAGAATCTGTTCATCAAGTTTTCGAAGCCTCTGCTTTCAAGAACTTGTCGGAAACAGGTAGGCAGTTTGAGCATTAAAATGACTTGGATGATTAACTCCAAACAGCCCAAACTTTAGCTAACGCAGGAGTTTTATGGTGCTTGTTTGTGTGCACGCATTGTGGGTAGTTTGTTTGTTTTACAGGCACTTTAGATGATTGGGTGTGGTGAAAGGGAGGTTCATGATTGCTGTTTGAAATGCTATGGGGTTTTCTAGTTCAGTAATTTGTGGTAGGATCATATTCCAGATTCGAACTGCTCGGGGGTAGAAAGAGAACACTGCTGCATTGATGCGGTACCTAGGGGCTACGTAGTAGCCACGGTTTTTTGACTGTGTTAGTAGACCTGGTGGGGGTGTGATGTTGATTATGTTATTTAATAGTTTGTAAAATGTCATGGTTTGTTTGATAATGCATCGTCGTTTAAGAGTTGACCATCCAAGGGCGGCTGTTAGGTCTGCTGAGTTTGTTTGGCGTCTGTGGTCATTTCTGACATATCTGGCAGCACAGTGTTGTACTCTTTCAACGTATTTAATTTGGGTGGCAGTGTGTGGGTTCCATATGGGAGAGGCATACTCGAGTTTATGTCGGATTAGCATGTTATAGGCTGTTTCTTTTACTTCAGGTTTGCATGGTCCGAGGGTTCGTTTGATCATGCCTAGGACTTTTGAAGATTTGTAAGCTATTTCAGTGATATGGTTTGCCCAGGTTAGTTTAGAATCTAATTTTATTCCAAGATATGGGTGGCTAGAGATGGTAGAGAGTGGCAAGCCAAAGAGTGAATATGAATGTAGTCTGGGTTTGGTTTGTTATTGGGAGATGCACACATTTAGATATGTTAAATTCCATTTGCCATTTGTCAGACCATGTTTGGAGTTTGATCAGGTCAGATTGGAGAATTTCGTGGTCAGTTTAGGATGTGATTTTGAGATATATAATGCTGTCGTCTGCAAAGAGACGGACGGGTGATTGGACATTTTCGGTTGTCATTTATGTAGAGTAAAAATAGGACAGGTCCTAGGACTGAGCCCTGTGGTACACCAGATGTAACATCTGTTTTGTCTGACAGGGCTCCACTGACTGAGACTCACTGTTTGCGATTGGATAGAAACAATTTGATCCAGTTTTGTGTGTTTCCAGTTATTCCATAGATAGCTAATTTGGATAGGAGGCATTTATGGGGGACTTTGTCGAAGGCTTTGGCGAAATCAAGTAGGATGGCATCTATTTGTATCTTATTGTCCATAGCAGTCATCCAGTCGTGGACTGTCTCGATGAGTTGGGATTCACAAGACAGACCTGGCTGGAATCCATGTTGGAAGTAGAGGATGATGTTGTGTTTGTGTAAGTGTTTCCACATATTGCTTAGAATGATGTGCGCCATAACTTTGCAGAGGATGCATGTTAGCGAAATTGGTCTATAATTAGTGTAGTGAAGTCTGATTTGTGGCTTTTTTGTGTATTGGTGTTACTAGTGCTTGGAGCCAGTCATCTGGGAGTTTGCAAGTGTTGTGACTGCTGGAAAATGTGTATGATGATGGGGGCAATTTTCACTGCAGTCTCTTTAAGGACTCTGGCTGGGAGTTCGTCGGGGCCTGTAGCTTTATTTTGGTTTAGGTTTTTCAGTTGCTTAATTACTCCGTCTATCCCGATTTCAAGGGAGAGGATATCGGGATAGATGGATCTAGTTGGGGGATGGGGTAGATTTCTTGAGAAAAACGGAACTGAATTGGTTGTTAAGTGTATTTGCTTTGTCGTGATCATTTGTGATTGGTTGATCGTTTGCTTGCAGTGTAGGGATGCCAATGTACTCTCGTTTGTTTGCTTTAATGAATGACCAGAATTGTTTTGGGTTTGTTTTTAGGCTGTCTCCAATGTGATTGTTTAGATAGTCTGAGTAGGATTTGGTTGCAGCTTTAGTGGCTTGTTTTTGGAGTTGCCTAAACCTTTCCCAGTCACTATTATTATGTCCAGTTTGTTTTGCTTTTTTTTTGGCTTTTGTTACGTTTCTTTGCATTCTTATTATTTCACGTGTTATCCAGGGGAGGTGGGTTTTTGCTTTGCGGTTGCAGCTGGGAATATTATTGTTAATTAATGAAGTAAGATTAATCCGGAAAAAGTTCCAATTTGTGTTGATATCTCTTGGGTTTGGGTTCATGTCAAAGTATGTTGGTGTTAATTATTTGATGTTGTCTTTAAGCTTATTCCAGTTTGCAGATTTCTATTGGAACATTTTGTGTGGTGGTTTACTGTTACGGACTGGATTTAGGTTTACGTTAAAGGTCACAGTGCCGGGAGTGGTGTGAGTGTTAGCAATTATCAATGGATTTGAAGTGAGTATGAGGTCAAAGATATTGCCTGAATCAACTCTTGTGGGATCGTTGACTATGTTTTGTAATCCAAATTCTCTCACTATTTCTAGCAGTTTGATATGCTTGCTGGCAGTTCTGCTGTCAGTGGTTTGCTGCTTGCCCCAGTTAAAATCAGGAAGGTTGAAGTCACCTGCTATAACTACATTAGGGGAAGTTTTTTGTGATCTGTACAGTTTTGTCAGGGATTTGTGGAGGGCTTCAAGGGATTGGAGGTGGTCACTGGAGGGTCGGTAGTAGGATACAAAGTAGATGGATTTGTTTCATGTGAAATGGATTTTTGTCCATACTATTTCACAGCTCGAGTTTAGATTTGCAAGTGGTTCTGCTACAGTATCATCGCGGAAGGCTATGAGAACTCCACCACCATGGGCGTTTCTGTCCTTTCGGATGGCGTTATAGTTAGGTGGTAGGAACGAATAGATAGGGTAGTTTTCATCTATTTTGGTTTTTACTAGGAATATGACGTCAGGATTATTTGACTGAATAGTTGTTTTTAATTGGGTTGTTTTTGCGATGCTTTTGACGCTGTTTGTGTTGATCAGAATTCTGCTAAGTGTGTTACATTTGGTTTTCTTACGACGTTCAGGGGTTGATGCATTTTGTGGGTTTGGTCCAAAGGTTGGATCCCAGGTTTGGGATGTACGACTCGTGTTTGTTTGAGAGGTCTGTTTGTGGGGGTCAATGTTTTGGTTATTTTGGTCTGTGTCACTAAGGCTGTTCTATCGATTGTAAGAACATTCCAATAAATGGTCTTTGAATAAGGAATGACTGTAGTTAGGATGGTCCCATTTCATGCAGTGCCAAGAACAGGAACTGTTAGTGTTACATGCAGAGTCAGAGGAGATGATATTGACCTGGACTTATGTCACAACATTTAATGTATCTGTATCTATCTGTATTTTGACTGGCAAAATGTCCTATGGACACATCACGCCAGTGCGCATGGTGGCTCTTATGGATAACATTTTTACATGTTGGGCTTGAACAATCTGGAATGAATTCAGTGATGTACTTGATACAATGCTTGGAGGTAGAGAATTCCACTCTTTTATTGTGACTGGGAAAAAGCTGTTTCCAAATATGTTTGTCGAGTGCCTGATTTGTACTAACTGTTTATTATGTTTACGTGAGCATCTGCTGTTGCGTTTGATGTATTGATCTAGTGGGATATCTATGAGGTTATGTTCCATTTTATATAATATGCTAAGTCTTTGGGTTTTTCTTCGTGATTGGAGGGTGTCCCACTGGAGATCTTTAAGGAGTTGTGTTACCGTTCCTGGCTCTCTAGAATAGTTGTTCTTACAAAATCTGGCGGCTTGTCTCTGGGTTCTTTCTATGAGTTTGATATTTCTTAGGCAATGTGGATCCCATGATGTTGACGCAAATTCAAGTATAGGGCGGACAAGGGTTGTGTAGGCTATGGACTTGATTTGGGTTGGGCATTTATTTAAATTTCTTCTAATAATTCCCAATGTCTGTTGTGCTTTTTTTGTGACTGAGTTGCTTTGTATTGTCCAATTTAATGTATTTGATATATGTATGCCAAGATAACAGTGTGATTCAACAGATTTAAGTTGTTTTCCGCAGAATGTGTAGAGATTTGGTGTCGGTTTTCTTGAGGCTATTGTCATTGTATAACATTTAGTGGGGTTGAATTTCATAAGCCACGTGTGTTGCCATTTCTCAAGTTTGAGCAGATCGTTTTGGAGGACAGATGTGGCTTGGTCAGTTTTAATCGGTGAATATAACAGGCAGTCATCTGCAAAAAGGCGAACAGTTGAGGAAAGATTGTCTGGCAGGTCATTTATGTAAAGTAGGAAAAGTAGGGGCCCCAGTACTGTGGTACTCCAGAAATGACTTGTGTTGATGTTGACTTAGATCCATTTATAACAACCTGTTGAGTTCTTCCTATAAGGAAGCTATTTATCCATGATGATATTGGGCCTGTGATGCCATAGTGTTTGAGTTTGTGGATTAGTCTTTTATGTGGAACTTTATCGAATGCTTTGGTGAAGTCAAGGATGGCCATGTATACAGATTTCTTCTCATCAAGTGATTTGCTTATGTCATGGATTGTTTGAATTAATTGTGTTTCAGTTGATCTTTTGGCACGGAAGCCATGTTGGTGGTCAGTTAGAATGTAGTGCTGTTCAAGGTGTTTCATAATGTGACTATGTATGATGTGTTCAAGAAGTTTAGAAACCACAGGTGTTAAGGATATTGGTCTGTAGTTAGATGTTTCTGTTCTACTTCCTTTCTTAAAAATTGCTGTTACATTGGCTTCTTTCCAGGTATTGGGGACTTGTTCAGAGTCAACAGATGATTGGAAAATGTCATGGATTACTGGTGCTAGATGAGAGGCTTATCTGTTTAAGAACCATGGTGGAATGCCATCTGGTCCTTGCGATTTAGAAATGTTGATTTTAGAAAGTTGATCAAGTACTCAGTGTGTACCCATTGGTTGCACTGGGTGATCATAGTGAACTTACTGTTGTATTAGACGGCTACAACTATTGTGTGTACGTAGCTTAACTCCGTAAAATCAGATTTAATCACCTTGTGAAGCGATGAACCACTTCACTGCTATAACCACGTTCGTGTTTATTATCAAATCGAAACGGGAAGCCACCTCACGTGGCGAACTCTTGCGAGAGAAGAACTAACTATTCATGTTCCGCGATGAGGCGCCACCTTTTGTCGTCCTGCGTTATATTTTTCATTCGTCGCCAATGGCATTGCGGTCACGCGTCGTCTCATGCTGAAGCTCAGTTGCATACATGGCATAACCACAAGAGACATTTGCCAGAAACGATCATGTTGTGTAATCTCAATTCAGCTGTGTACAACGGTGCGGTAGTTCAAAATTGGAGATGATGGAGATAGACAGCATTTACAAGATGATCTTGACAGGTTGATCAAATGGTCTGAAAAATCGCAAATGTTGTTCAATTTTGGGAAATGTAAATGCCTTCACACAGGACATGGGAACGAATATGTAGAATATACAATGGGGGGAATTGTACTAAGTACTACTGTAAAAGAAAAAGACTTAGGGCTGACAATTAGTGCTGACATGAAGGTTTCAGAGCAATGTGGAATTGCAGCTTCAAAAGGAAATCAAATCCTTGGATTGATTAGGCGAAATATAGCATATAAAAAAAGAACTAACAATACCGCTGTACAAAACAATAGTTAGGTCTCATTCATAATATTGTATACAAGCGTGGAGGCCATACCGCAAGAAGGACATAGATATGCTAGAAAGGGTACAGAGGAGAGCGACTAAAATGATACAAAAACTGAGGGATCATAGTTATGAAAAACGCCTAAAAGAATGTGGTTTAACAACACTAGAGACCAGGAGATTGAGAGGAGATCAGATAGAACTGTTTAAAATATTGAATGGTTATGAAAATATTGATAGAAATATGTTTTTTTCAGTTAAGACAGAAAGACTAGAGGACATGAAGTTACATTAGTAAAGGATCAGTATAGATTAGACGTAAGAAAGTTCTCATTTTCACAAAGGACTGTGAATTAATTGAACAGATTATCTGATGATTGTGTGGGTGCTAGTAGTGTGAATATGTTTAAAAATAAAATCGACACACATACATCAGAAGGGCTGGATATATGTAGATAAAAGGGTTGGACTCTCGATAAGCCAATGGGCTTCCTTGTCCACCTGCCATATAGAGTTAATTTTCTGGATGGCAATCTTGTTAAATCTTGTTAAAATTGTACTTCAAGGCGTACACGTCGTTATTTAACAGTGCATTTTGATAGTGTTTGGTTTTAGTTATAATATCAGTATATATCATACGTCAATCTATTTATGGGTATTTTTGAAAGCCGGAGCTACCCCCTTGTCACGTTTTTCATGCTAACATCACATGCATGCACACGACTCTAAAATTGTTTTCGTTTTGAAAACGATTCTCTATCTACGCCGACAATAAATATGATATCGTTGTATGTATATATTGATCCGTTGTTTACACGTAAAGTATACGTTTGTAAAAGTTAATATAAGTATACATTGCTGTTTTTCGCTGTAATGTTGTTAAAACTCAGCGAACTCCTACGGCCATATATAAAGCATCGTCACGCTTGCCCACATGGTAGGCATATACCGGGCCTAGTATATCCCAAGCGTGCCTTACTTTATGGATCACCCGTAATATTATATTCGCACTTATTTTGCAAAGTAAGTTTTACAGTGGTAATTTGTTACTGGCGAGGTGCCAGCTGTGGTGACAGCGGATTTTCTGGTTATTCACTGTAATAAACCATGGTAAAACGTGATATTCATCATAGTAAAATGAACTATTTACTATAGTAAACCAAACTATTTATTATGGTAAAACATGGTAAAATATTCCGCAAAAACACTGTAGTTTACTATAGTGTTTACTATAGTAAAATATAGTCAATTTACTTTAGTAAACTGTAGTATTTTTTTAGCAGGGAAGAATGCCATAGGATATCTTAGCGGAATCTAGCACGACGAAGCGAAGTGAAGCCTATAGGGACTGTGATAGGTCAGAAACCAAACCTAAACAACGATATGTTAACCCTCCCACTGCCGCGCCGGTGCACCAATTATAGCCGAGAGCAGCTGTGTGCCAATAGGAACTGGTCGCCCAACAAGAAGTAGAACATGCGCGGTAGACGCACATAGTTTGTGGTATTTATTACTCGACCTTCGCAACACACCAGACAAGAATCGGCACAAATATACCACGACAATATACAGGTGGGTAGACCACAATATTTTCTGTAGAGAGTTTAAAATATATTCACGTGTACGTGAATCAGTGAGTGAGTGAGTGAGTGAGTGAGTGAGCGAGCGAGTAAACGAGTGAATGGATGAGTGTAAGTACCTACTGTAGTCGTAGACCGGACCGTCTTTACATATGCTTTTCTTCTTGAAATCTGACGGATAACCAGGTTCATGGTTATCAAAATCAAACTGATATTAAATAAATCCCCCGTGGCGCCCTCTTGTGATTATTGTGGATTGTTGCGGAATGTATAAAGCAATTTGGTCATTACTAACTTGTTTAAAATACCATGCATTTTGTTACGTAATCCCACATGTGTTCCCTCATAGGCATGTAATATCTAAAAAAAATGCTTAAATTAGTTAAATTAAACTGTCGTAAGCAAGCTTTTGTGGATGTCATTTGTGTGCGCATTCCATTCTATTACACTAATTAAGGACGATGCACTGACTCATATTTCTTTTTTGAACATTTCACCCAAAGCTGAATAGAACACAAAGCTCACGCGTGAATAGCATTGAGAGCACAATGGATACTACTTGACATAATTGTGTAGGCCCTATCTACATATCTGCACCGGCAGCTTGTTGTATTGTTTTTCGTTTGTATACAAGATTTTAGTAATACGCTTCAACCAAATAAATTAGCTGCGTTTATTACATGAAATGCTTCACTTCACCTTCCCATAACCCTAAGGATCGATGAGTCACCACTGACGACTTTTTAACCAGCTCTCTCCACGTTTCCCTGTTCTTCACAGCCATCTGGGAGTCGGCGAACACCAGTCCTGACCACATTTTGATGTTGTCTTCCCACCTCTTTTTTCTGTCTACCTCTTCTTCTCCCCCCTCACGGTACCTTGCAAGATGGTCCTTGCAAGGCCAGATGATCGTGAGACATGGCCGGACCACTTCAATTTGCGCTTCTTGACCGTTGTAAGGAGGTCTTCGTATGGTCCGATGACTTGTTTGATCTTGTTGCTAACGTCTTCGTTAGTAACATGGTCTTTGTATGATATGCGCAAGATCTTACGAAAGCCCTTCATTTCCATGGCTTCTATCCTTGCTCAGGAAATGCATCTAGACTAAAAGTAATGCGTGGATAGACTCGTCCGGGTGTTACAAGGGGTAGAAAGTATTGGGGCCCTCAATATGAGAAATGGTGTGACAGTTTCGTGTGGGGAGGCATGACATAGTCACGCAGATCCTGAGAGAACACCGAGTTGTTTTGTCATATCTGTAGTCGCAAATGTCATACCTAAGTTCATTTCTCAACCCCAAAACTGCAATTTGTGGGTATAGCTTCTGCTGTTAATTTCGGAACTGCATAATATAATAACAGTCAGCAATAAATCCCAATACCACTATGTATAGTACGAAATATGAATCCACACGGACAATATAATTATACATTTGCAAGCTCGCACGCACATACGCATGCCCGCACAAATTAATTTTACTTAAAATGTTAACGTACATTTAGTGATATTCCAATTAAGCTCATTTGACAAAAGTATAAATTCTCGAATAACATCAAATGCCAATATGGCAGGGTCTATGATAGTAAGTATGATCAAATAAGTAAGTATTTATACTTTCTTACACATAATTTAAAACGGTTAGTTTAACACAGAATGCAACTTTCAGAAATCACAAGTAACCTGTAGTTGAGGGATATATATTATCACTCAACAGTGTCAATACGCCGTCTGCGTCAATTGCCAGTAAGTCGGTTTATATACCCCGTGGCGCGGCATTCTCGTAATTTGAAATGCCTTGCGGCATGAGTCACGCACAGTGGTACCGGCTTCATGGACACGGCTGCATGGCGAACACGACATGATCTGGAGTGTCACGCATGACTAGTTTTGTGCACCTGCTGATACAGTCATTAGATGTTCTGGGTGGGGGGAGGGGGTTCACTCATACACAGTATGCGTGGTTGTGTTGATGCGTATAACAATACCACTGCGGTCTTGCGTCGTCTCATGCTGACGCTCAACTTCATACATGGCATAACCACAACAGACATTTGCCAGAAACGGTTATGTTGTGTAATCTCAATTCGGCTGGTTACAACGGTGCGGTAGTTCAAAATTGTACTTCAAGACGTACAAGTCGTTATTTAATACAGTGCATTTTCATAGTGTTTGGTTTTATTTATAATAGCAGTATATATTATGCGTAAATCTATTTATGGGTATTTTTGAAAGCCGGAGCTACCCCCTTGTCACGTTTTTCATGCTAACATCACATGCATGCACACGACTCTAAAATTGTGTTAGTTTTGACAACGATCCCTGCTAAAAAATACTACGGTTTACTAAAGTAAATTTACTATAGTAAACACTATAGTAAACTACAGTGTTTTTGCGGAATATTTTACCATGTTTTACCATAGTAAATACTATGGTTTACTATAATAAATAGTTCATTTACTATGATGAAAATCACGTTTTACCATGGTTTATTACAGTGGATACCATATTTTACTATGATTTACTATGACGAAAGCATCGTAAAATGCAATATACTATGGTTTACTATAATTCACCATGATTTACTATGGATGCATGTATCATGGTTGACCATAATAAAATGTAGTGCATTTTTAGCAGGGATTCCCTGTGATGCATATCTACGGTGCGTGGATAGACTCGTCCGGGTGTTACAAGGGGTAGAAAGTATTGGGTCCCTCAATGTGAGAAATGGAGTGACAGTTTCGTGTGGGGAGGCATGACATAGTCACGCAGATCCTGAGAGAACACCGAGTTGTTTTGTCATATCTGTAGTCGCAAATGTCATACCTAAGTTCATTTCTCAACCCCAAAACTGTGCCATTTGTGGGTATAGCTTCTGCTGTTAATTTCGGAACTGCATAATATAATAACAGTCAGCAATAAATCCCAATACCACTATGTATAGTAAGAAATATGAATCCACACGGACAATATATACATTTGCAAGCTCGCACGCACATACGCATGCCCGCACAAATTAATTTTACTTAAAATGTTAACGTACATTTAGTGATATTCCAATTAAGCTCATTTGACAAAAGTATAAATTCTCGAATAACATCAAATGCCAATATGGCAGGGTCTATGACAGTAAGTATGATCAAATAAGTAAGTATTTATACTATCTTACACATAATATAAAACGGTTAGTTTAACTCAGAATACAACTTTCAGAAATCATAACTTACCTGTAGTTAAGGGATATACATTATTGCTCTACAGTGTCAATACGCCGTCTGCGTCATTTGCCAGTAAGTCGGTTTATATACCCGGTGGCGCGGCATTCTCGTTATTTGAAATGCCTTGCGGCATGAGTGACGCACAGTGGTACCGGCTTCATGCTCTGGAGTGTCACGCATGATACAGTCATTAGATGTTCTGGGTGGGGGGGGGGGGGGGGGGGGGGGGGGGGTTCTCTCATACAAAGTATGCGTGATTGTGTTGATGCGTGCAACAATACCAAGCACTGGTCTAGTATTCGGGCTCACCTCGATTTCGCCGTTATAATAATAATAATATATTTATTCGTACTAAAAATTGTACAATTCCATTGTGTGTGTGTGTGTGTGTGTGTGTGTGTGTGTGTGTGTGTGTGTGTGTGTGTGTGTGTGTGTGTGTGTGTGTGTGTGTGTGTTTGTGTTACACATTTTATTGATGTGTAATAATGAGTATAATTACTGCAAGCATGTAATAGAATGGAGGCTTTCAATTTTTTTAGTAATTGACCGGTGTGTCTGAATTAAAGCATCATACAACCTTAGAGTTATACAGAAGACGGACTTTCTAATAGTCTTCTTGTAGATTAACCGCCATATTGAATGGCAAATGTTAGTAATCAATACACTACTGGTAACATACACTTAACCATCCAAGCAAAGCCGGTGCTGGCCACAGCGTGCCTCATTCGTCAAAGGAACACATATTGCATACTCCTTGTTGACCTATCTACGAATTATGCCGTGTTTATTTATATTAGGGATGCTGTGCATTGTGCATTGTCTTATTATCTTTGATTGTATACACTCAATCTAAACGCACAACCGTTTTAACCATTTATCTGACAGACGTACACGGTGGGTGCCATGGACAGTTAATTGGCAATTTGCAACACATAAATACTGAACTTAAGTGTTAATAAAGTGCGCATACTTTCGTGACAACGAAGGAATTACCAGGTATTTTCAACGGACACTACACACAGCCCTGCAACACTTCATATTTAAAACAACAAGCGCGATCTTTTTAGTCAGACATGACCAAAAACGTACCAACATCGGAAACGGTTGTAGTGAAGACGTCAATTCCTGTCATAAGTGTTCGATACAAGGATGTTCAGTAAATGGAAGGTCTTAATCGTGCATTGCGCTGCGGTGGGCCGCCAGACTTAACGATAGAGAGCAGTTGTTTTTGGGGACTTCCCCCGGTATAGCGCACATATGTTGTTTAGTGGTTTACTTTTCCAACAGCCTTACATGCACCTTTGTAAGTCATGTAATATAAATGTGCAGAGACGTCTTAGAAATATCAAGCAACTGTATACGTCAGAAATGTCAAGGAAATATATACGCGAGATTCCATGTCAACATGACTGACGTGGACTCTGACGTACACATTCAAAGTACCTTACCTATCCTCTTCGGGCCTTGTGGCCCATAAGGCTGCTGTGCGACTCCGCCACCTCGCCCTGTCAACGGCTATGTGTCTGGCTTTGCTCCAAGTTGCCCAGCCCAGTTGCTTCCGTTCTTTTTCCACTGTGGTTCTCCACGTTGTTTTTGGTCGACCAACTTTTCTTGTTCCTTCCGGCGTCCATGTCAGTGCTGTCAGGCAGTGGTTTTGGTCCTTCTTTCTCAGC
Organism: Escarpia spicata; assembly: GCA_963995525.1. Lineage (NCBI taxonomy): Eukaryota > Metazoa > Annelida > Polychaeta > Sabellida > Siboglinidae > Escarpia > Escarpia spicata. The sequence goes on from OZ023218.1 coordinate 51,656,473, forward strand.
ACATGCCCGATCCAATTCCACCTTCTTCTCTGTACTTCTGTGCTGATCTTCTCTTCTGCTGTTATGTTCTCAATGTCTTTGTTCGAAACTATTACTGGCCATCTAACTTTAAAAATTCTTCTGAGACAGTTGAAATGGAAAATGTCAAGTTTTTTGTTGTCGCATTTGTTTACTTTCCATGTTTCACATCCATACAGTAACACTGATTTGACCAGAGTATTGTATAATCTGAGTTTAGTTTTTAATGTGTACACATTTGAGTTCCATATCTGCTTGAGTTTCATGAATGATGTCCTTGCTTTTCGTATTCTGTTGTTAATATCGTCATCCCCTCCTCCTTGTTTGCTGACGTTTGCGCCCAGGTATGTATATTTCTCTACTTCATTCAGTTGTTGATCATCAATCTGTATTCTGTTGTTGCATTTGCTGTTGATCCTCAGTACTTAAGTTTTCTTTTTATTGATTTTTAGGCCAGTTTTTGATGCGAATGCATTCATTTTTGTTGCCTTTGCTTGCATGTGTCTGTAACTTGATAACAAAAGCACAATGTCATCTGCGAAATCCAAGTCTTCAAGTTTTGACATGAATCTCCATCTTATCCCTGTGTTGTTTTCTTCAGTTGTTTTCCTCATTATCCAGTCGATTACCATCAAGAAAAGAAATCCGGACATTACGTCTCCTTGCTTAACTCCAGTTTTTACCTTGAACCACTCAGATTGTTCACCTTCATCTAACACTGCACATTCACTGTCCTCGTACAAAATCTGGACCATTCTGATTATCTTGTATGGGATTCCATAGCTCGCCATGATTTCCCAAAGGCTCTCTTGGTGTACAGAGTCAAATGCCTTTTCGAAGTCTACAAAAGTTACATATAGCGTTGCTTGCCATTCCACTACCTGTTCTATTATGTTTCGAAGGATGAATATCTGCTCAACTGTGCTTCGTCCTCTTCTGAAACCTGCTTGTTCATCTCTCAACTTGTTGTCAACTCCATCTCTTATTCTGTCTATTATCACTCTTCCGAACACTTTACTGGGGACAGATGTTAGAGTAATACCTCTCCAGTTACCTTTCTTTGGTATTTTAACAATCAGTCCTTGTTTCCACGTCTTTGGTACTTTTTCTTGTTCCCAAATTGTTTTGAATAAGCTTAGAAGCCAATTTTCTGTTGTCGCCATGTCTGCTTTCAACAATTCTGCTGTAATGTCATCTTTACCTGCAGCTTTCCCATACTTTAGCTTCCTCAGTGCTGATCTAATCTCTGTTTTTGTTATAGAGTCTGTGCTGATTTCATCTATGATTGGATCTAATTCAATATCTGTGACGTTAGTCTCGATCATCCTACCTCTCACTAGTCTCGTGAGATCACTGCTGATCTCGCGTGTCTTCAAATACAGCCATTTTGACATACATATGCGTTTGTCTCATTCTCTCATAATATATTACTGTTACAAGTGTATAACACAACAATATCTATAACGGGGTCACCGGGCATAGGTCTATTAAGGACTTCTTCAAAATGCTCCTTCCATCTTGTCCGCTTGGCTGGTCCTTCAGTTATTAGGTTTCCAGTTTTGTCTTTTAATGCATTCGCTGTTTTGTGTTTGTCGTTACTAAGTGTCTTTGTGATGTTGTAGACTTCTTTCATCCTTCCATTCCCGGCTGCTTTCTCTGCTTCTGCAGCCAGATTGTCTACCCACTTTCTTTTATCTTGTCTCATGTTTTTCTTTACGTCTTTTTCTTTTTGTTGATACTTATCCTTGTAGCTCTGCTTTATCCTTTCTGACTTTGCTTGTTCCATGTTGTTCTTGAGTCGTTTCCTGTCTTCTACCAGTTCATTCAAAGTACACCCATTGTGAATCTGTCAGCCGTGTGTACACGGAAAGTTATATGACTTAACGACCCAATTACAATCATAATATGTAATATATATGTAGTATATTATATAGTATATATATATATATATAGCAAGTTGCAAAAAAAAAATTAAATCTACTTGTTTGTTTTATCATAAAGTAGTCTTAGCCGTAACCAAATTGTCTTAGCCATAACATATTATTCGTGATAGAATAAAGACATTTGGTTGAATACCTAAATTGCATAGTAAAATTAAATATTTTCTTCACATATACACACACACGCGCGCACGCGCACTTTGTGTAGTGACTATATATATAATAGATGCATAATGTCATGCAAGGTAGCTTTGTTGACGCTTTTCCCTATTACAGATAAGTAATAATATAAGTATAATAATATAAATAATAAATAATAATAGTATAAATAATAATAAGATAAGTACACGAGGTTTTGCCTAGGCTTTTTCCTCTTACTGTGAATCAATAGTGTACTCGGGGTTTTTAGTGCGGTAAATAGAGTAGGTGTGTAGTGGTACAGGAGGGGGAGTGAGGCTTAGGATGAGGTGTGTAGTGGTACAGGAGGGGGAGTGAGGCTTAGGATGAGGTGTGTAGTGGTACAGGAGGGGGAGTGAGGCTTAGGATGAGGTGTGTAGTGGTACAGGAGGGGGAGTGAGGCTTAGGATGAGGTGTGTAGTGGTACAGGAGGGGGAGTGAGGCTTAGGATGAGGTGTGTAGTGGTACAGGAGGGGGAGTGAGGCTTAGGATGAGGTGTGTAGTGGTACAGGAGGGGGAGTGAGGCTTAGGATGAGGTGTGTAGTGGTACAGGAGGGGGAGTGAGGCTTAGGATGAGGTGTGTAGTGGTACAGGAGGGGGAGTGAGGCTTAGGATGAGGTGTGTAGTGGTACAGGAGGGGGAGTGAGGCTTAGGATGAGGTGTGTAGTGGTACAGGAGGGGGAGTGAGGCTTAGGATGAGGTGTGTAGTGGTACAGGAGGGGGAGTGAGGCTTAGGATGAGGTGTGTAGTGGTACAGGAGGGGGAGTGAGGCTTAGGATGAGGTGTGTAGTGGTACAGGAGGGGGAGTGAGGCTTAGGATGAGGTGTGTAGTGGTACAGGAGGGGGAGTGAGGCTTAGGATGAGGTGTGTAGTGGTACAGGAGGGGGAGTGAGGCTTAGGATGAGGTGAAGTGACATCCACCGGTGCGGTGTCAATTGTAAATAATATATTATGGTGTAACGATCTAGTTGGTGGTAGGCGAAGTGACCCCCACCGATACGGTGTCAATTGTAAATATAGTGTAATGATCTAGTTAGTGGTGGTTGGTTATTCTGCTAGGATTTGTAGGTATTGGTTAGCAGAACCATTGGGGCCGGCATGCCTGCTATGAACATGCATTTATGTATGTGTGGTGTTATTATAACCTACATGAAAAAATAAATTTAATGTCATTAAGTTGGCCTATTCCAATCTACACTTGACTTGCATTGCTGCATTGCATAGGAGGGTGTATGTGTCAGGGGCGCATACATATATATATATATATATACATACAGAAATTATATATATATATATATATATATATATATGTATGTATGTATGTGTGTGTGTGTGTGTGTGTGTGTGTGTGTGTGTGTGTGTGTGTGTGTGTGTGTGTGTGTGTGTGTGTGTGTGTGTGTGTGTGTGTGTGTGTGTATGTGCATGTGTGTGTACATGTGTTCTATCACTGTACGTTGTTATAATACCAGCATACTGTAAATACGCATAATATAATAAACTATGTCCACTTAATGAAACATCTTAGTGGCCATAGGCGCGGGACAGGGGGCGGTGGACAGCTCCCTCTGCAATTGTACTGGGGGCAGACATATGGTTCTACCCCAGTAAATGTGAGCGTGAGTGCTTGTTTTGTGGCGAGAGTCAAGGGCGGGTACAAATCGAGGTTTTATGAGAGGATTAAGATGGGATTTTTTTTTGCCGACAGTGAAAATGGGGTGCAGTTGGAGGACAGACATAATTATGTGGTTTATATATTATATTGCCCTCAATTGTCCATGAGTTAGCGAGTGAGTGTGCGAGTGTTTGCGTCCGTGATCGAGTGAGCGAATGAGTGCACGCGAATGAGAACGTGAGTAAGTACGTGAAAAGAAAGTGGCAAGAGTGAGTGAGTGAGTGAGTGAGTGAGTGAGTGAGTGAGTGAGTGAGTGACTGACTGACTGACTGACTGACTGAGCGGAAAGAGTGAGTGAATGAGTGAGGGGATCTATTGTAGTCGTATACCTAACCAACTATTTGCCTTTCTCCTTGAAATCCGACCAATAACCACGTTCACGGTTTTATAAATTATATAAGCGACATTGAAAAACCCACGTGGCACCCTCTTGCGATTATTATGAACTATTGTGGATTGTTTAGAGAACATTTGCAACAAACAATTCTACAAAAATGCGTTGCTGTCTTCGTTAAGATCACAAACATGTGCCATCAATATATTAAATAGAATCTATGAAATGCACTAAAATCACGTAAATTAAAGCAACAATACAAAACTGTTTTAGGCGGAGTAAAACCTAACGTATTTAGTTAAGCTACTAGCCAGAGAGGTTTCAATTTTGTACTGAGACTTTTGTGGATATCCTACACCTCTGTTTAGCGACACGGAAATGTAGCGCAAAGGTAGCGCTACAGCAGCACTATATGCTTAATATCATATATCAATGGATGAAAGATAGGTGCACTTGTTCATTTTCTTCTATTATTAATAGTAATTCACTAAAAGTTGAGTCATACAATGTTCAAGCTGTACACAAATAATGACAAAATAAATGGGAACTAGCAGAATGATACATGGACATCTCAAGGGACAACTTGCTATTTTTGTTGTCCACACAAACACGCACGCACGCACGCACGCACGCAAGCGCACGCGCGCACACACACACACACACACGAGATACAAGGTTGCCTATGTATAACACTGAATGTAAATTTTGAACGAAATATTAAGTCAGGCAACAACACTAGAAGGAAATGGAAATCCATACTAACAGTACACACTAGCATTCATACTCGCATGCACGCACGGATGGACGCTCGAATTTGTTCCGTCAACACTGTCTTTCAACCGGGTATTTCGTAAGCCACGACGTCCTGACCATCGTGTAGTCTGCCTCCACATTACGTCCCTCGTTCTTGTCTTTATATCTCTCCACATCAGGTCCTTCGTTCTTGTCCTTATGTCTCTCCACATCAGGTCCTTCGTTCTTGTCCTTATATCTCTCCACATCAGGTCCTTCGTTCTTGTCCTTATGTCTCTCCACATCAGGTCCTTCGTTCTTGTCCTTATATCTCTCCACATCAGGTCCTTCGTTCTTGTCCTTATGTTTCTCCACATCAGGTCCTTCGTTCTTGTCCTTATATCTCTTCACATCAGGTCCTTCGTTCTTGTCCTTATGTCTCTCCTCATCAGGTCCTTCGTTCTTGTCCTTATGTCTCTCAACATTAGGTCCCTCGTTCTTGTCCTTATGTCTCTCCACATCAGGTCCTTCGTTCTTGTCCTTATATCTCTCCACAACAGGTCCTTCGTTCTTGTCCTTATGTCTCTCGACATCAGGTCCTTCGTTCTTGTCCTTATATCTCTCCACATCACGTCCCTCGTTCTTGTCCTTATGCCTTTCCACATTAGGTCCCTCGTTCTTGTCCTTATGTCTCTCCACATTAGGTCCCTCGTTCTTGTCCTTATGTCTCTCCACATTAGGTCCCTCGTTCTTGTCCTTATGTCTCTCCACACCACGTCCCTCGTTCTTGTCCTTATATCTCTCCACATCAGGTCCTTCGTTCTTCACCACGTCCCTCGTGGAGTACTGAAGTACTTGTGTACTTAAGTACAGCAAGTACTGTACTTGTACTTGTACTTGTTCTTGCCATTGTTCTTTCGCCCAGACAGATGTAGGCTAACTGATGAAAAGTTTGAACGGATCATGTTTGTGCGGTGCAACAGGACTTGTACTTGGCAAAATTGAAAGTACTTGTACTTGTATTCAAGTACATTGTGCATGTACTTGACCCATCCCTGGTACTCATTCATGCAGCTGGGTAAGCAACGTGGAGCGAACGAACTTGCCCAAGGTTCCACACGGCAAACCCGGGTTCTCTCGATTGAGAGTCCAATGCTCTAGCCTCTGAGCGCTAGTGTGGAGGGTGTGTGTGCGTGTGTGCGTGTGTGCGTGAGTGCGTGTGTGCGTGTGTGCGTGTGTGCGTGTGTGCGTGTGTGCGTGCGTGCGTGTATGTGGATATTTTAAATGTATAGTAGATAGTTTAATTTAAATGGTTGAAAGAAATGACATTGTTCATCACACCTGTTAATGTGCTATGGTCATTAGCTGACCCGACAAATGGTCTACAGAATCACTTGAATTGATGTGGGAAAACACCAAACAAGTTATGGTGCGCGATGTCGTAGCAATTAGAGTAATCGAGAGATTCCGGGTTCAAATCCTCTAACAGCCGTTTCGAATTTTGAGCAAGGTCGTTCGTTTCACGTTGCTTCGCGCAGTAATTGCAGCGGGGCTGAATGTTTCCCAGAGAAGTTGAGATGGTGTTCGTTGAACAGGTCTGCCAGGGAATGAAATGTAAAGCGCTTTGAGCAGTCCTAATGACTGGATACGATGATATATAAGAATTTACCTCTACCTTTTACTTTATTTTTATTTTACATTAATAAATTGTGTGATAATTTAAATAGTGTGTGCTTAGCTAGCGTGTCATATATAGTGGATACTATTTAGATGTTTTTTTTCGCAAACTGATTTTGAAAAAAGAGCGAAAGTACTGAATTGGTCAGACACCTTTTATTTACTAAGCCATATAATTTCTTCTGTCCCAGCTGCATGTAACGCGTGCACCCCTTTCACCATAACAGTATTAAGACGTCCTAGCTGCATGTAACGCGTGCACCCCTTTCACCATAACAGTATTAAGACGTCCTAGCTGCATGTAACGCGTGCACCCCTTTCACCATAACAGTATTAAGACGTCCTAGCTGCATGTAACGCGTGCACCCCTTTCACCGTAACAGTATTAAGACGTCCTAGCTGCATGTAACGCGTGCACCCCTTTCACCATAACAGTATTAAGACGTCCTAGCTGCATGTAACGCGTGCACCCCTTTCACCGTAACAGTATTAAGACGTCCTAGCTGCATGTAACGCGTGCACCCCTTTCACCGTAACAGTATTAAGACGTCCTAGCTGCATGTAACGCGTGCACCCCTTTCACCGTAACAGTATTAACACGTCCTAGCAGCATGTAACGCGTGCACCCCTTTCACCGTAACAGTATTAAGACGTCCTAGCTGCATGTAACGCGTGCACCCCTTTCACCATAACAGTATTAACACGTCCTAGCTGCATGTAACGCGTGCACCCCTTTCACCATAACAGTATTAAGACGTCCTAGCTGCATGTAACGCGTGCACCCCTTTCACCATAACAGTATTAAGACGTCCTAGCTGCATGTAACGCGTGCACCCCTTTCACCATAACAGTATTAAGACGTCCTAGTTGCATGTAACGCGTACACCCCTTTCACCGTAACAGTATTAACACGTCCTAGCTGCATGTAACGCGTGCACCCCTTTCACCGTAACAGTATTAAGACGTCCTAGCTGCATGTAACGCGTGCACCCCTTTCACCGTAACAGTATTAACACGTCCTAGCTGCATGTAACGCGTGCACCCCTTTCACCATAACAGTATTAAGACGTCCTAGCTGCATGTAACGCGTGCACCCCTTTCACCGTAACAGTACTAACACGTCCTAGCTGCATGTAACGCGTGCACCCCTTTCACCATAACAGTATTAAAACGTCCAAACTAACTACCTACATCTAGTCGACGAACATCTTATTTCAACATGTCTCGACAGTGTCGATGTGTATAGTCTGTCTCCTAATGTCAAGTGGACTTATTATAGGCATCCTCACTTCGCGGTTGATCAAACTCCATTCAGAAAATTTTACAGTAGGCGTGTACGTCGAATGCATACGTGATTATATTAATCATTGCGTTTTGAAATACGAGACCGGAATCAGTGGAAATTTCCACTGAGCACGTCATTCATTGGTAGGCCTAATGTGGACAATCATGGTTGGTTTCTTACACGGTTGCGACTTGTGACCTTCATGCAGGAAGTTTGAGGTGCTGACGTGCTCGGTGCAGTTCACATTTCTCTTAACCATGCCCTTTATAAAGACAATCCAAATGGCAAAAACCTTTTCATGGTGATACCAGGCTTTAGCGATTAATGTACAACTTGAAACGTAGGTCGAGCTCTCTTTCTCTTAGAGAGAGCGCGATAGTGTAGTTAATAGCACATCCGCCTGACTTGCCAGCGCTCTGAGTTCAAAACCCGGAGCGGTTTTTTCTTCAAAACAACCACAGTGCAACACGGTGGAGCAAACCGGATGGTGGGCACCAGGTGGGGTGCGCGGACTGTGGTATGTTATTTAACGCACGGCCGTGCCGTGTTGATATAACTTAATGCATTCAGTTTTCCGAAGTTCTCCGGCTACTTGGACTAAAATGGTCCCCATCACGTACGCAAATGTAAAACCTTGAGTGTCCCAAAATCGTGTGCAAAATGTCGCCAATATACCATTATATATTATGATAACTAACCAGAAAGCTCAGCAACACGAAACATATGTAATTAAATTAATGTGTTTTTAATATGCTTTTGCAATTTGATATAATATTTTACTAAGACAACAAAATATCCGCGGCCGCGTATACATCGTAGGATTAAGCTTTTGCGATGTTTAAACAGATCGTAGGTACATCCAGCGCTGCGGCATATTTATAAATACGATTATTACCAAATGGACCTTGAGCACGGTGCCAGAGAGAGATAAAGAAATATTTGAATAGCAAGACACTATTTTTAGAGTACACTAATTCAGATTGGGAATAAAAAGAGGTTAAAGTCACTTCCAGAAAGAAAAAACGCAAAGGGAATGTGACGGACCGTATTGCCCCAGGTGGGGGGCAGTCTTGCTCATGGGATGGGGCAAGACATTTTGGGGGAACTCGTAATTAAATTCATATATATACATCATTTGGTTTGTCTGAAATGATGCGGAAATATTGAATGATGACATCGAGGTATACATAATTTGGCAGTAGGTAGTTGTATAATGGCGAAATCGAGGTTTGCCTGGATTCTACACAAAGTGCCGTTTTTTAAGGTTTTAGGGTTCGTTGCGTAGATACTGGGTGATATTAGACGGCATGTACGCTAGTATATCGACTGATTGTAAAGTTACGTGCATGTGTTGCGTGTTTGTCAGCTAGCCTTTCGCTTCCAGTGTGACCTTCTACGATTACGTTCGTGTGCTGCTTACGTACACCGCCGTCGTGTTCAATTCATTACAGCAGCAAGCGATTTGCAAAAGTATTCTTACAAAACATTTGAGATACGTTTAATGCAGATCGTAATACGATATTTTGAAAGATTGAGTAATTGCGCTGAGGTTGTTTTCTACGCTGTTGTTCCAGTAAGCTATAGGATTACGTATACCATCCATTAATCAGATTGGGGACGGTTTACACGTATAACTTGAAACAATATTGATTGTCCATAGAAAGGGTAGTATAACTTGTTGGCCTATTGTTAGGGCCTATGTAATGGTGTCGTAGATGGCACCCGAGATGCAAATGTCCTAAGAGGAAAAGCATAACATTATACATTTAAACGCATACATACACACTGGCTCGATCGTAGTTAGATTGGACAGTACAAGTCTAGGCCTCCGCTACATAAATGTTCCTCTCAGTGTTGTTATTATAGATTTATACGCATGAGTGCGTGCGTATATATGTGTGTGTTGTTTTGTAAAATGTTAATCCTCAGTTAAACGGTCAGCAACACAACTAAGAAACGTCGACCCAGATATGTGCACGTACACATCCATACGCGCGGGCACACACACGCACGCACGCACGCACGCACGCACACACACACACACACACGCACACACGCACACACGCACACACGCACTGTGCTCACACGAAACCACCTACGTATATATCTGTAATGGAAGGAAATCTGACTTACACTCTTTTGTATAACGCGAATGCGTGAAATAACCACGTCACTTTAAATATCAGCAGCGTACGTATATAAAATCCCCGGTTCTATATTTAGTATATATGCGTCACAGACCACGACACATGCTAGAAATCACGTGTCGACAGCTCTGACCGAAGTCAGTAGAGTGTGTCTATCGCGATATCTGTGAAACCTACGGAGAGTTACGCCGCGTTCCAATGGGCTCGTTTATATCTTAAATGCGACTTGGTGAACTCAAACATTTGAAAGCAGCGAGGTCGTTATACATGATATACACGAGCCCATTGGAACACAGCGAGGTCGTTCTACATGATATACATGAGTCCATTGGAACACAGCGAGATCGTTCTACATGATATACATGAGCTCACTGGAACACAGCGAGGTCGTTATACATGATATACATGAGCCCATTGGAACACAGCGAGGTCGTTATACATGATATACATGAGCCCATTGGAACACAGCGGGGTCGTTATACATGATATACACGAGCCCATTGGAACACAGCGAGGTCGTTCTACATGATATACATGAGCCCATTGGAACACAGCGAGGTCGTTTTACATGATATACATGAGCCCATTGGAACACAGCGAGGTCGTTTTACGTGATATACACGAGCCCATTGGAAAACAGCGAGGTCGTTTTACATGATATACACAAGCCCATTGGAAAACAGCGAGGTCGTTTTACATGATATACACGAGCCCATTGGAAAACAGCGAGGTCGTTTTACATGATATACATGAGCCCATTGGAACACAGCGAGGTCGTTATACATGATATAAATGAGCCCATTGGAACACAGCGAGGTCGTTATACATGATATACATGAGCCCATTAGAACACAGCGAGGTCGTTCTACATGATATACATGAGCCCATTGGAAAACAGCGAGGTCGTACTACATGATATACATGAGCCCATTGGAACACAGCGAGGTCGTTATACATGATATACATGAGCCCATTGGAACACAGCGGGGTCGTTCTACATGATATACATGAGCCCATTAGACCACAGCGAGGTCGTTTTACGTGATATACACGAGCCCATTGGAAAACAGCGAAGTCGTTATACATGATATACACGAGCCCATTGGAACAAAGCGAGGTCGTTTTACGTGATATACACGAGCCCATTGGAAAACAGCGAGGTCGTTTTACATGATATACATGAGCCCATTAGAACACAGCGAGGTCGTTCTACATGATATACATGAGCCCATTGGAAAACAGCGAGGTCGCTCTACATGATATACATGAGCCCATTGGAACACAGCGAGGTCGTTATACATGATATACATGAGCCCATTGGAACACAGCGGGGTCGTTCTACATGATATACATGAGCTCATTAGAGCACAGCGAGGTCCTTTTACGTGATATACACGAGCCCATTGGAAAACAGCGAGGTCGTTTTACATGATATACACGAGCCCATTGGAACACAGCGAGGTCGTTATACATGATATACATGAGCCCATTGGAACACAGCGGGGTCGTTCTACATGATATACATGAGCTCATTAGAGCACAACGAGGTCCTTTTACGTGATATACACGAGCCCATTGGAAAACAGCGAGGTCGTTTTACATGATATACACGAGCCCATTGAAACTCAGCGAGGTCGTTTTACGTGATATACATGAGCCCATTGGAACACAGCGAGGTCGTTTTACATGATATACACGAGCCCATTGGAAAACAGCGAGGTCGTTTTACATGATATACACGAGCCCATTGGAACACAGCGAGGTCGTTTTACATGATATACACGAGCCCATTGGAAAACAGCGAGGTCGTTTTACATGATATACATGAGCCCATTGGAACACAGCGGGGTCGTTATACATTATATACATGAGCCCATTGGAAAACAGCGAGGTCGTTTTACATGATATACACGAGCCCATTGGAACACAGCGAGGTCGTTATACATGATATACATGAGCACATTGGAACACAGCGAGGTCGTTATACATGATATACATGAGCCCATTGGAAAACAGCGAGGTCGTTCTACATGATATACATGAGCCCATTGGAACACAGCGGGGTCGTTCTACATGATATACATGAGCCCATTAGAGCACAGCGAGGTCGTTCTACATGATATACATGAGCACATTGGAGCACAGCGAGGTCGTTATACATGATATACACGAGCCCATTGGAACACAGCGAGGTCGTTATACATGAAATACACGAGACCATTGGAACACAGCGAGGTCGTTCTACATGATATACACGAGCCCATTGGAACACAGCGAGGTCGTTCTACGTGATATACATGAGCCCACTGGAAAACAGCGAGGTCGTTTTACATGATATACATGAGCCCATTGGAACACAGCGAGGTCGTTATACATGATATACATGAGACCATTGGAACACAGCGATGTCGTTATACATGATATACATGAGCCCATTGGAACACAGCGAGGTCGTTCTACATGATATACGTGAGCCCATTGGAAAACAGCGAAGTCGTTTTACATGATATACATGAGCCCATTGGAACACAGCGAGGTCGTTCTACATGATATACATGAGCACATTGGAGGACAGCGAGGTCGTTATACATGATATACACGAGCCCATTGGAACACAGCGAGGTCGTTTTACATGATATACATGAGCCCATTGGAACACAGCGAAGTCGTTCTACGTGATATACATGAGCCCATTGGAACACAGCGAGGTCGTTATACATGATATACATGAGCCCATTGGAACACAGCGAGGTCGTTATACATGATATCAAAAATAGATAAGCGATCGAAAAATGAACAACTCAGAACACGTCCAAAACATGAAATTCTACGGTCGCTAGCATCCTTACGGCTCGTCCTGTCCCGACGATCTTAGTATCATTTGAAAGGATGCATTCTAGCGTCATCTAGATTTCCAGTAACCGTTTAAAGAACACCGATAAACGGACCTACAATCACGCAATTTTCGGTGTTCTGTACGGTTCCGAACGATGTTGGCGGAGGGTACTCAGTACACTAAACTTCCGATTGCGTCGCTGTTTTCCTAATTTGCATAGGTTCAGACATGCGCACTTCACCATTTCTTGATTTCATGTTATAAGCTCCACCCACTTTTAAACCGCGGCGATATTGATGTGCTTTGATCGCAGCGAAACCGATATATATCTACGTCGGCGTGACGTCACAATAACGTACGCCACCCAACGGGTCTAAATTCGTCGCGTTGGTTGGTTGGTTGATATACGTGATTATGACGTCACGCCTACTTTGCGTATGTCATTTTAGCAGCCGTTTGAAAGTGGGTGGAGCTTATACCATGAAATCAGATAGTGGTGCCTCAATCGGTAGATTGGTGAACTGTGTCGACGAAACAACATGGTTCGCAGTGTCTAAGACACCGGAACGGGCCCGGTTGTAGGTCCGTTTTTAGTTAAGTTTAGGAATGATTATCAGGAAACCATTTATATATATATGAATAGCAGAAAGCTTAAACTTTCAAACAACATCAATATTGTTGGGATCCGACGAACCGTAATGGTACTAGCAGTTGTTCAAAAGGCGTTTTTGGAACATATTTGACAGTTGTTCTTTTTTCGCTCGCTTATCTATTTTTGATGATATACATGAGCCCATTGGAACACAGCGAGGTCGTTCTACATGATATACATGAGCCCATTGTAACACAGCTTTAATTGTAGGCGTCTGAACCGGGGGGAGGGGCTCAGCCCCTCTCCCAATGATTTAGGTGGGCGTAGGATTCTCCCCCCAATATTTAGGGAACGTTGATAAATTTGTATGTGTAATTAGATTAGAGGTTTTTGGTCAGCATTGGGGCGCAAATCGATGTTTTTGGACAGTTTCAAGATGTATGTTTTGGTGAGTTTCGGGAGGGATGTACAAAGTGAGGTTTTTGGAGAGCCTCAGCCCCCCAAATATTCACAATGTTCAGACGTCAATGTTAATGTACATTTGAATGCGTTAGTTGTATAATCAGCGTGACTTAATATCGCAAAACGTGTTTTTTTTAAGATATGGCGATATATGAGAGGAATATAAGGAAAGATTCAATTTCACCAACTATCAACGGTAATAACATATACAATAAGAACATATGTAATAAGAACATATATAATAAGAACATATACAATAAGAACATATGTAATAAGAACATATATAATAAGAACATATACAATAGCAAACGCAATATACGGACATATACACAACATGCAGACGTGTACACAATATGTAGACGTGTACACAACATGCAGACGTGTACACAACATGCAGACGTATACACAACATACAGACGTGTACACAATATGTAGACGTGTACACAACATACATACGTGTACACAACATACATACGTGTACACAACATACAGACGTGTACACAATATGTAGACGTGTACACACCATGCAGACGTGTACACAACATACATACGTGTACACAATATGTAGACGTGTACACAACATACAGACGTGTACACAATATGCAGGCGTGTACACAGGTATCAGCTTAATGACAGCGTTTACTCACCGTTATGCTTCACGACGGTCAAACGAGATTGGGAGTTGAGTAGCTATGCCGCTTAAAAAGCTGCTTGAACAGAGACATGATATGGATATACTAGAATGACGTGCATCATTGTAATGAGAGGGCATATCTGCAATTGGAATAACCTGTAGATTTATAGGGTTTAGCAAGGAAAGCGCGAGTAGTATGCCCGTATATGCATGTCGTTTCTAAAACAAAGGTCACGTACGGCTCGACTTAGCAGCACATGTTGGCTAATTGTGACAGGCAGTTTAACTGCACGATTGGATGTTTGTGTCAGTAATCCTAACTATAATTTGTTGCAGAAAGGACGGAAGGACATACACAACTGGTCAGCCAGTAGGCGTTATATCGCGACTATTGTGGAGCTGTTATCTGGTGACGACTAGTGCCACGTGGTTAGGGTGACAGTCCAACAGTGACGTGTCAACACTAGGTTGGTGGCAGAGAAATATATATTTGGAGCTGACACAGTTAAACTGAAAAGATGCACAGTGGGTCAATTTCCTCATATCCCCAGATGGAAAGTCATATGATGCGATTGGCAACGTTTCGTAACTTGCCTGAGTCGGCATCACTGTCTCCAGTCATGGCATCAAAGGCTGGGTTCTACTACACAGGACCAGGAGACAGTGTGGCGTGTTACAGTTGTGGTCTGCGACTCAACCACTGGCAGCCTGGTGTGCAGCCAATGACTGTACACAGACGACTCTCTCCAGAGTGTCAATTTGTTGTCGCTCAGCCCTCTGATAACGCGTCAACAGAGGAAGTTGTGACAGACACGAATAGAACATCTCCAGAAGGAGACAACCACCATCAGAGACGGAGACGCGGCTACAACAGTAGATATAATTATTATGCACACTTGGCAGCTGTCGCCGGATCGCGCCATGCGTCTTCTGACACTAACACCGACCGGACATCATCTGTTACTTCACCGATCAACTCCTCCCACGTCTACAGCAATGTCGACAGATTCACGTCGAGACGTATGATGGAGAGGATCAACAACAACGACCCGACTTTGGTGGAGGAAATGAAATACGAAAGACGTCGTTTATCCAGTTACACCAACTGGCCAAGAGACACGAACATTGCGCATGAGGCTCTAGCCCAGGCAGGACTGTTCTACCTGTGCCGGGCTGACCGTGTCAAGTGCGCCTTCTGTGGCGGCATCCTACGTAACTGGGGGCCATCCGAGGAGCCAATGAGAAAACACCGCCATCTTTTCCCCAGCTGTCCATTCCTGCGTGATCCCCTGGCGGCGGGGAATGTGGCGCTTGGCGACGAGCCGACAGCGGAAGGTGAACTTGTGAGTACTAAGCATAATTCTTACAAGTGCATAATACAAACCAGCTGCACACCCGAATGCGTGCGTGCGTGTATGCGTGTGTGTGTGTGTGTCTGTGTGCGGGGGTGCGTGTGTGTTTGTGTGTGTGCGCGCGCGCGTGTGTGGATGTGTGTGTGTGTGTGTGCGTGCTTGCGTGCGTGCGTGCGTGCGTGCGTGCGTGCGTGCGTGCGTGCGTGCGTGCGTGCGTGCGTGCGTGCGTGCGTGCGTGCGTGCGTGCTTGTGTCTGTGTGTCTATTTCAGGTTATTCGGGAAAAACAACGTACTGTACGAGATCCATCTGGTGTTATTACATAAACAAATACTGTTGTCATTATTATTATTACTAGCGTTGTCATAATCAAGTTTCATTAAATAACACTAGTGTGGTTACTATTATTTAAATGCAATAGTTAAAATGCATTAGGGTTCACCCGCCCATGACGCAAAACATGGAGAGCATCAGTGATCACACTGAACAACAAAAAACGTTTCGTCTGCTACTAAGGGACATGCAGGTGTTCTTGACTAAATTTGGGCCGCTGATTCCAAATCTGAAGTCAAAATTTAGGTAGCGCGTTAGGTTTTCAAATTATGCATATGTATTAATAATATCCGACATGCTATATGAAATACTTTATGACTGCATATCGTCATATTTTACATCTAACAACAATGCCTAGTAATTACGTTCACGTCATGTTTAGATAACAATGATAAATAACCAGTGTACAATGTGTAGTATACAGATAAAAAACATAAACAAGTTACAGAAAAAGAGCCTAATAAAATAATTATAACATGCTAACCTAAGTTCAATATATTCAGCGTAGGCACCGTTCAAAAGTGTTCAAATATGTGCGAGACACATGCTCTTGCCCTTGTGCGTGGAATTAGTTTACAGGAACCAGCAGTAATCACCCATCATGTTTGGGTTTAACTGCCCTTGATACCTAGTTACCATCACCGAAACGTCTTGATGGAACCTTTCGAAAGATACCCTACAGCCCATTCGCTGAGAGGCATTTAGCATGTTGTCATCTAATTCTGCATTGTTCTTCATCCTCCGAGAAGAGAAGAAGACCACATTTCAATATCGCCTACTGTCGGTGTCATTTTGGCGAGACTTTCTCTCGCTTCGCCTTTTTTGGCTCATCTTTGTCCATAGGACACAGCACCCGCATTTGTTTCGCTGGGCCACGTTTCTTAATTCAGCTAATACTTTTCAGCTGTATGGTTCCAAAGAAAGTTCTGCACAACTAACACAGATGCTTCCTAAGATGCAAACTCAAGTACTTCAGTTAATTTGTTTAACTATCGATCACAAATCACTCCTTGGATCGATCAGTTTAACACCAGTATTCTCTGCGCCAATCTTCTCACTGAGAAATTGGAAGCCACAACCGTCGTGATCCATCGGCTTTACAAATGTTTTTCATTAGGCCGAGTTTGATGTGAAAAGTGGAAAGTAGACTTCCTGAGGGTCCACCAATGTCTTATGCTACACACTGTACCGGCCAACTATGTGTTCATGTCTTTCAGGCCAGCCTTTTACAACACAATGATTGCTGTCATCACGGCTCTTCCATAGGCACAAGAAGCACTTGTGTTTTGCATACCCTAGCTGCAGTCCTAGGAGACAAATCACCTCATGATCTGAGTAATTAATCACTTCCAAAGTGATTTCCATTGACTCATACGTCTCCGTCATGCCGACTGCATGAACTACAGGAGTGGAAGGTTTCTTGTTACCAACAAAACAGTTTTGTGGCTTACTTTGCTGGAGTCGATGAAGAGTCCACATTCGTCGGGCCTATGGTTTGTTTCCTAGCTCATGCATGAGACCATTAACATCAGTACAGAAACAAAGATTAGGTTCTATCTTTAAAAGGCAGCTACGTTTGTGTGGCGACGGAGGAGGGATATTGCTGTATCTTCGTGTAGGAGATTCCATTGCTGTAGTCTGGAGCCCAACACTTTAACCTTCTCCTTTGAGAGTGACAGGTCTCTCACCAGATCATTCTACTCTTCTTGAGTTAGCAAGTGTGGCATCTTTTCCTCAGATTCAGGTTCGTACAGTTCATCCATATCATCCATATCAGCAGCATCGCACTCGTCATCAGAGTTGTCATCGTTTTCCACTGCAGCAACTGCTGGGGGAACTGCCACAGGGTTCTGCATGTCAAGGGGGACCGGCTTCAGAGCAGATTTACAATCTGGATATACAACGTTTGTTTTGTTTTTCTTTGAGAAACCAGCAATTCTTGTCATACAAAAGTAGCAATCAGAGTATTGATTCGTTGGTTCACGCCATACCACTGGCACAGCAAAATGCATTTCCTTCTTTTTACCACTCAACCAGTGCGTAAACGTGTTAACACTTTTAACATCAAGTAATTAATCAATTATAATAGATTAGCGCTAGGCAGCCTAGAGTAATTGGATCATATGTATGAACTTAAAATTCTGACGTGTTGGAAACATTCTGACTTCAGACTTGTAATCTGCATACTGGACGTAGTCTAGAACACATGCTTTTACCCAAGTGGCAAACTCTTTGTTGTCCAGTGTCATCATTGCAGTATTTATTTGATCTCAATCCCTTTTACATTGGTTCCACCTGAAGAGTTGAACATAATGCAATCCTCTTAGATACGATAAAGACCGTCTAGAACAGCGGTTCGTAACCTTTTTGGCTGGTCCAACAAATTCCAGCTTGGCGACCTATGCTTTCATACAATTAAATTACAATAAACATTATTTAATAAATAGGCACAACATAAAATATGATATAATGTTTTACATTTGTGCTAAGCTTCCTGCTGATCACGCAGAAGTCACCAAGGTATCGTCTTTCGACAACCAAAGAGAACACCTGTTTAAAATCGAATGCAAAAATGTCAGTCACAGTTGGGACGATTTCGACATTGTTTGAAGGATATTATTATAATATGCTTCATACCTGTGCTAATAAGGTGGCAGCTAATCTTATAGTGGGTATAATTTGCTGATTAGAGTGACACTAACTTTGTGTTTAAAAGTGTACTTTTAAATTAAAATATGGTGTGAATCGAGATCGGCATGACTAGATGGGCTGCCAAAGACGATAAAAATGCTCAGAAAAAGTTTCGTAGCCATTTTTGTTACACGCAGACAGCCATTTGAGATGTTCTCTAAATATGTTCCTGATAATGGTAATGGTACGGGTTGTTGGATTATATTATTTTTAGGTCAGAAAACGAGTTTTTATGTAACATTGATATAAATTTTATCAAAACCGTACTATGGCTCTATCAGACGTAATAGTAATGTTACATGTTTCCAAATCAGCTTACAGTTTCTATACATAGGCCACACATTACGCAATCGGAGTTTTTGTTGGTCTATAATTTTGAGTTTTGGCCAGATATGGGTAATTTCTAACCAAAAAAATTGCAAAATGTAGTTAAGCAACTATATTAACTATTATTTGTCAGAATGTAATCAGTGGGCTACAACTTTCCAACCACTTTAGTTTTGGTCCACATACATAAACGGTTATCGATTATGGCGTTTGCTAGACAAATTTAGATTTTTTTAATTATCGGTAATTTGTTGCTTAACATCAAATTTCAGACGAAATTAGTCTAAACAATATTTACATAAATAACTACTGCCTATCTTAAAATCGCCAACTAGGCAATGGTTCTTGACATAGGTCACTGGTTACACAGCAGACGGAAAATGTTTTGGAGTTTTGGTTAAAGATGGGTTATTCAACCAAATAACCACAATTGTGGTTATATGACTAAATATTTCAACTTGCCAATGGTAGTGTAACCTGCCAATCATATAACATGGCCACATGTTTCAATGCTTACGATGCGGGAAGCAAAATTGCCTCAGTGGAGGGGTACATACGCCCCCATTGCTCCATCTCGTAGCATACGGGCCTGCATTGGGCTACTCTGACTGCAGATGCAGGAGACAGTACTCCATTTTAAATCGCATCCCCAAGTTACAAGCTCAATAAACGTATCTGGAATTGCAAGAAATGTTTACCAAACACCCCCCCCCCCGGTATATGATGCTGATTCAACTATTTACATGGTTGTGTCTGCCTCAGCCCAGCGTTCTGGATAGCCGGACCTCACGTCTCACATCTTTCAAACAGTTTTTACACCGCAGATTTCTTCTTTTCTCCAAAATCCAATCAGTGTAGTTTGCTTAGATACGATGTCTGAAGAATTGATGGCGTATCTTTATATTTACCAAAATTGCATAACATCACCTTTACAGAGCTTTCAAATTGAATGAACCCAAAATAGGGAGATCTCCCTGTATTATCAAAACACAATAGGGAGATTTTACCAGTAATTTTTTTTTTAAGGGAACGCTTATCGAAAGCCACCTAAACTGAAACACACACACACATACCAACAAAACCTACAACATTAAAAATTGTAGATGTATAGTGCAGAACATGAAAAATGAGACAAACAAAAGACTGATCGCCATTCAATCGTCACTTTATTGCTTCTGCAACATAGTGTTGTAAAGGTGAGTCGTCTTTCCAACCGACTCCAGCAAATCTGGCGACATCTGCAACTGGTAGCATGCAGAGGAAACATTGATTTTGCACGCCAGCAAGGCACTCATGGACTGCAGTCCAATTAGTTTAAGTTTTCGAATAAAATCGGGAGATTTGTTTTATAATTCGGGAGATCGGGAGATTTTCTAGATTCCGTCAAAATTCGGAAGATCTCCCGCGAAATCGGGATACTTGGAAACTGCCTTTAGGTACGTATTGAGCGATTTATTAACGATATAATTCAGTAAACGTACGCACCGCATTTTGCGGTAACATTTCAGTGTAATTACTTTTTGTCAAGAATTTGGTTCTTACAAAGGCCAATTTTAACGATTAATGAATACTGCTATAAATGTGTTAGTTCCCCAAAATATAGACAGTCACACGGATCTGTAACTCCAAGTTACTGACCCGGCGGAAAATGGGTTGTCAGTGGGTGAGCGCATAGTTCAAACACTACCATAACCGGAAACTGTGGACGAACTAAGTGTAATCCAAATACACATTTTGTTGGTGGTAGCTCCTGGTGCCCCTTTCAAACATTATCCTATCCGGCTTGATTGACACCTCCAGGTGGACGTGGACAACGACACACAACCTGCAGTTGAACTCCTCTGTGTGATTCTGTGCCCATTATGAACCTTTTTGGTGGAATATCAAATTTGACACAGAATTGGGCCAAAGTGTTTGTGTGGTCTACCGCGCGTGTTGCCAATCTGTTTAACGGTTGTATACGTCGGTCACTGATTACATATTGAGATTTTAGCAGCCAATTCATTGTTATGTTTGGTCCAATTTGGAATATTGTGTCTAAGAATTTGCAAATTTCAACAAATGATTAAGTAACCATTTTAAACCTTATATGACAATGATGTAATCAGTGCTGTAACCAGCCAACCATATCAAATTGTTACATGAGAGGATGTCATCAGTGCTGTAACCAGCCAACCATATCAAATTGTTATATGAGAGGATGTCATCAGTGCTGTAACCAGCCAACCATATCAAATTGTTATATGAGAGGATGTCATCAGTGCTGTAACCAGCCAACCATATCAAATTGTTTATGACAGGATGTCAACAGTGCTGTAACCAGCCAACCATATCAAATTGTTATATGAGAGGATGTCATCAGTGCTGTAACCAGCCAACCATATCAAATTGTTATATGAGAGGATGTCATCAGTGCTGTAACCAGCCAACCATATCAAATTGTTATATGAGAGGATGTCATCAGTGCTGTAACCAGCCAACCATATCAAATTGTTATATGAGAGGATGTCATCAGTGCTGTAACCAGCCAACCATATCAATTTGTTATATGAGAGGATGTCATCAGTGCTGTAACCAGCCAACCATATCAATTTGTTATATGAGAGGATGTCATCGGTGCTGTAACCAGCCAACCATATCAAATTGTTATATGAGAGGATGTCATCGGTGCTGTAACCAGCCAACCATATCAAATTGTTATATGAGAGGATGTCATCGGTGCTGTAACCAGCCAACCATATCAAATTGTTATATGAGAGGATGTCATCGGTGCTGTAACCAGCCAACCATATCAAATTGTTATATGACAGGATGTCATCAGTGCTGTAACCAGCCAACCATATCAAATTGTTATATGAGAGGATGTCATCAGTGCTGTAACCAGCCAACCATATCAAATTGTTATATGAGAGGATGTCATCAGTGCTGTAACCAGCCAACCATATCAAATTGTTATTTGAGAGGATGTCATCGGTGCTGTAACCAGCCAACCATATCAAATTGTTATATGAGAGGATGTCATCGGTGCTGTAACCAGCCAACCATATCAAATTGTTATATGACAGGATGTCATCAGTGCTGTAACCAGCCAATCATATCAAATTGTTATATGACAGGATGTCATCAGTGCTGTAACCAGCCAACCATATCAAATTGTTATATGACAGGATGTAATCAGTGCTGTAACCAGCCAACCATATCAAATTGTTATATGACAGGATGTCATCAGTGCTGTAACCAGCCAACCATATCAAATTGTTATATGAGAGGATGTCATCAGTGCTGTAACCAGCCAACCATATCAAATTGTTATATGAAAGGAAGTCATCAGTGCTGTAACCAGCCAACCATATCAAATTGTTATATGAGAGGATGTCATCAGTGCTGTAACCAGCCAACCATATCAAATTGTTATATGACAGGATGTAATCAGTGCTGTAACCAGCCAACCATATCAAATTGTTATATGAGAGGATGTCATCAGTGCTGTAACCAGCCAACCATATCAAATTGTTATATGACAGGATGTAATCAGTGCTGTAACCAGCCAACCATATCAAATTGTTATATGAGAGGATGTCATCAGTGCTGTAACCAGCCAACCATATCAAATTGTTATATGAGAGGATGTCATCAGTGCTGTAACCAGCCAACCATATCAAATTGTTATATGACAGGATGTCATCAGTGCTGTAACCAGCCAACCATATCAAATTGTTATATGAGAGGATGTCATCAGTGCTGTAACCAGCCAACCATATCAAATTGTTATATGAGAGGATGTCATCAGTGCTGTAACCAGCCAACCATATCAAATTGTTATATGAGAGGAAGTCATCAGTGCTGTAACCAGCCAACCATATCAAATTGTTATATGAGAGGATGTCATCAGTGCTGTAATCAGCCAACCATATCAAATTGTTATATGAGAGGATGTCATCAGTGCTGTAACCAGCCAACCATATCAAATTGTTATATGAGAGGATGTCATCAGTGCTGTAACCAGCCAACCATATCAAATTGTTATATGAGAGGATGTCATCAGTGCTGTAACCAACCAACCATATCAAATTGTTATATGACAGGATGTAATCAGTGTTGTAGCCAGCAAACCATATCAAATTGTTATATGAGAGGATGTCATCAGTGCTGTAACTAGCCAACCATATCAAATTGTCATATGAGAGGATGTCATCAGTGCTGTAACCAGCCAAATATATCAAATTTTTATATGACAGGATGTCATCAGTGCTGCAACCAGCCAACCATATCAAATTGTTATATGACAGGATGTAATCTTTAACCGACTCTTTGGTGTATGTGTCACCTGGCTCACTCATGTCCCTAGATGAAAACAAGTCTCACCTGGCTTTCTCATGTCCCTAGATGAAAACAAGTCTCATGTGGCTCACTCATGTCCCTAGTTGAAAACAAGTCTCACCTGGCTTTCTCATGTCCCTAGATGAAAACAAGTCTCATGTGGCTCACTCATGTCCCTAGATGAAAACAAGTCTCACCTGGCTTTCTCATGTCCCTAGATGAAAACAAGTCTCACCTGGCTTTCTCATGTCCCTAGATGAAAACAAGTCTCATGTGGCTCACTCATGTCCCTAGATGAAAACAAGTCTCACCTGGCTTTCTCATGTCCCTAGATGAAAACAAGTCTCACCTGGCTTACTCATGTCCCTATATGAAAACAAGTCTCACCTGGCTCACTCATGTCCCTAGATGAAAACAAGTTTCACCTGGCTCACTCATGTCCCTCGATGAAAACAAGTCTCACCTGGCTCACTCATGTCCCTAGATGAAAACAAGTCTCACCTGGCTTTCTCATGTCCCTCGATGAAAACAAGTCTCACCTGGCTTTCTCATGTCCCTCGATGAAAACAAGTCTCACCTGGCTTTCTCATGTCCCTAGATGAAAACAAGTCTCATGTGCACTCATGTCCCTAGATGAAAACAAGTCTCACCTGGCTTTCTCATGTCCCTAGATGAAAACAAGTCTCACCTGGCTTACTCATGTCCCTATATGAAAACAAGTCTCACCTGGCTCACTCATGTCCCTAGATGAAAACAAGTTTCACCTGGCTCACTCATGTCCCTCGATGAAAACAAGTCTCACCTGGCTCACTCATGTCCCTAGATGAAAACAAGTCTCACCTGGCTCACTCATGTCCCTAGATGAAAACAAGTCTCATGTGGCTCACTCATGTCCCTCGATGAAAACAAGTCTCACCTGGCTTTCTCATGTCCCTCGATGAAAACAAGTCTCACCTGGCTTTCTCATGTCCCTAGATGAAAACAAGTCTCATGTGGCTCACTCATGTCCCTAGATGAAAACAAGTCTCACCTGGCTTTCTCATGTCCCTAGATGAAAACAAGTCTCACCTGGCTTACTCATGTCCCTATATGAAAACAAGTCTCACCTGGCTCACTCATGTCCCTAGATGAAAACAAGTTTCACCTGGCTCACTCATGTCCCTCGATGAAAACAAGTCTCACCTGGCTCACTCATGTCCCTAGATGAAAACAAGTCTCACCTGGCTCACTCATGTCCCTAGATGAAAACAAGTCTCACCTTGGTTACTCATGTCCCTAGATGAAAACAAGTCTCACCTGTCTCACTCATGTCCCTAGATGAAAACAAGTATCACCTGGCTTACTCATGTCCCTATATGAAAACAAGTCTCACCTGGCTCACTCATGTCCCTAGATGAAAACAAGTCTCACCTGGCTTACTCATGTCCCGAGATGACAACAAGTCTCACCTGGCTCACTCATGTCCCTAGATGAAAACAAGTCTCACCTGGCTCTCTCATGTCTCTCGATGAAAGCAAGTCTCACCTGGCTCAGTTCCTCACCCATTACATGATGGAGCACGGTAAACACCTGCGAGATGGATGTTAACTCGACGTAGGTGCGGGATTTCAAGACAACAAAAGCGCAAAATCAACTGTTAGAGATGTTGTGCATTTACGTAAGGAAGCAGACACGCGCCTCATATTACATGCATGTGGTGCAGTGACAAGCACGTTCAACAGGACAGTGGTAGTGCACATAGACATATGCGTTTCCTTCATGTTGCTTCTCTTTATTTGCGACAAGCAAGAATGGAACGTTTGGATGCCGAGAACGCCCTGAAGTAGAAGGCATAAATAGTTATTTTATAACGTTTTATTTATTTGGTTAAATGACCTATGTTAAACAAAAAATCCAAACCCTGACCGACAAAAGACCTACTGTGTAACGAGTGACCTATGTACAGAGCCATTACCTGATTGGCGATTAGTAACATAAATAGTAGGCCTCATGTGGCAAAAACAGCTTTTTGACCAATTTTGGGTCAACTTTTAAACAAAAAAAGACCTACCATGACCCAAATGTTAAGCAAAAAATGACCCATAATTAATAAAAAAATCCAAATCGTGTCTTGCAAACGCCACATGTACTATAACCAATGATGTGTGCACAAAATCTAAAATGGTTGGACAGCTGTAACCCACTGATTGCATCCTGAAAATAATGGTTACCATAGTTGCTTAACTTCATTTTAGTCAAATTTAGCTTTTTTCGGGACAAAACTGACCCATATCTGGCCATAATTCCCAAATCTGACCGGTAAAATCTCCGTTTGTTTAATGTGTGGCTTGTGTAGAGAAAATATGAGCTGATTTGGAAACATGTAACTTTGTCTGATAGGGCCATAATACAGTTTGGATCAAATTTATGTCACATTTTACATAAAAACACGTTTGCTGACCTAAAAATCCAAATTCATAAAGTCCAACAACCCATACAATTATCAGGAACGCATATAAAGGACATCTCAAATGGCTGGCTGCTTGTAGCAAAAATGCCTACGAAAGTCACAATTCATCGCCTTGCCGTCCGACTACGTAGTCGTAGACTTATACGTACCAAATTCATTCGAGACGTCACGAAAATGTCACGAGAATTTAAAACACTGTGACATATTATATCGTAAGTCGTTTCAAATGCAACATCTGACATGGTATTCTTCTCGCGTGCACCTGGGAAAGTAAAGGAAATGCCAGACTGCCACTGGATGCTCTTGGCGACCCGGTCAAAATCGCTTGGCAGCCCAATTTGGTTAAGAACAGCCTGTCTATAAAAGCATAGCTTATCACAAATACGTAAATAAATAACAACTCAAGACGACTATCGGTGTGTTTTTTATGAAATATAACAAAATATAACAAAGATCAGAGGTCAACGGTCCAAGGAAGCGGGAGAATATTGACAGGGACGAGTAGACATCGGTGCATCGCATGAGACGCTGTTACAATGCTACAACGTTAGCGCATTGAGAGATGACATGTACACATTAAAATGTTTGCGCAATGTAGTTACTAATTATGTATAGCTTTCATGTACATAACATGTACTTTATATGGTTACCCATTATATATTTCAGAATGTCACCAGCACCACGTCTGATGGTACTACTGCCGGACAACTGGGCATTGAGACCGCCCGTCCGAGACACCCGGCCATGGCGGTGGAGGCAGCGCGACTCGCCTCCTTCGACCGCTGGCCTCGGAGCAGTGCCGTCACTCCCGAGACTCTCGCTCGCGCCGGATTCTACTACACAGGTAATGAAGCGCGTACGTATTAAGGTGTGCTGTGTTTTATTCATTTGTTTGCAATGTGTTTTACTAACGTTTAGCTTTATAATTAATAAAACGGTAACAAATTAACAAGGTTATTGATTTGGAAACATACTACTGTTTGTTTATACGGTTGATAATTACGTATATATCAAACAAGGAAATATATAATACACGCTTCATTTAGGTATCCGTGCCCGTTCACAGGAAAATATGTAGGCAACAGACGTCATAGTCGAGAAATTAATTTGCTGTTAATTGTAGTATTGCCGTGAGCGTCCGAAAATGACCACTGCAGACCCTTGCAGAGCTTGCCGCCGGCGGACACGCCACATTTATTATCTATACCTGTTTTTTTTCTGGGAATCCTTCAGGGGAAGTATGTGAAAAGTTGCTTCCGTACAATCAATCAATCAATCAATCAATCAATCAATCAATCAATCAATCAATCAATCAATCAATCAATCTTTATTTCAGACAAAAAAGCATACATGTAATATGCACTATGTCCATAGTAAAAAGTACACTTATTTGTAGATCCAATAGCCATGCAGTGCATTCGATTTTTTTTTGTATGTGTGTTTTTGGTTTTACTGGGAGCTATGCTGTGTCGCCTATTGAATTACTGTGTGAGGCCGTACCTGACATTTCGCGACTCAAACAACTGGCCGCTGGATAATAATGGCGGCGCCCCGTGCCGATAATGGTCAGTTTTGAACAATTATTTAAAATATGTGCTAATCAAATCATGATGACAAGTACTGTAAATGGTATGTTTTTATATTTGGGCTTAGGTTGTTCAAGCACTTCATTCCCCCTTTAAAGTTCGAACATCAAAATGTACCGCAGTTAATTCAGCCCGACTCGGCTGTATTACCAAAAAAGCTTGTTTTGAAACTCGATGTAAAGAAATATAGGTAGAATCTTGCAAATTGTGTTCATTCCCATCTAAAAATTACAAAGAGTAAGAAACGTGATGTTGCCAATTTGTTATGATGGGTTGGGGCGATTTTGGAAGGAAATGTAAAAAAAAATCCTCAAATACAAACTCCTATTATGCATACTAAGTATATCACTTGTGACTCGTTAAAATGGGGAGATGTTTGACTGTATTTCACTAATATTTCCACTCCGATTACAGTTGCTATGCATGCTACTGTTGGAGTTATATATGTCATATATAATTCTAAAATGTAGTCAGCATAATGTGAATGTTTGGTCGGTATAATTTATGAAGTTTCATAATGGCAGCAGTGATGTGTAATTGATGTGTAGTTGATCCTGCCAATCGTTTCTTCTTCTCCGTCTTCGTGCCAGACTGGTATTTATGTTGGTGATGTGTAATTGATGTGTAGTTGAACCTGCCAATCGTCTCTTCTTCTCCGTCTTCGTGCCAGTCTGGTATTTCTGTTGGTGATGTGTAATTGATGTGTAGTTGAACCTGCCAATCGTCTCTTGTTCTCCGTCTACGTGCCAGTCTGGTATTTCTGTTGGTGATGTGTAATTGATGTGTAGTTGAACCTGCAAATCGTCACTTCTTCTCCGTCTTCGTGCCAGTCTGGTATTTCTGCTGGTGGTTCGCTCTCGACAAAAGGAAGTTTCGCACAGCGAATCATATTCATTAATATACTGTTTTGTTGGTCTTCAGATGTTTCTGATGAGGTGTGCTGCTTCTTCTGTGGTGGGCGTCTGAACAGATGGCAAACAAACGATGATCCAATGACGAAGCATCGTCTCCACTATCCCAATTGTGGCTTTGTGAAACTAACCACTGAGACTGTGGAAGATGATACATGCGACACTCAGCCGGAACACAAGGTGAGCTCTTTAGTGACGGCGTGAAACTAACCACTGAGACTGTGGGAAATTATACATGCGGCACACAACCGGAACACAAGGTGAGCTCGTTATTGACGGCGTCTCGTTCACTTGTGAAGCTAACCACTGAGATTGTGGGAGATGATACATGCGACACTCAACCGGAACAAAAGGTGAGCTCTTTAGTGACGGCGTCTCGTTCACTTGTGAAGCTAACCACTTCGCCAGAGCAGTTGCAGTATGACGTGTACGAAAGATGTTCTTTGTGGCAGCCACAAACCTCCGTGCTGTACTTCTTGCCCTGTGTCCTGTGCCCTACACTCACAATGAATCATAGCACACAGGAGTGGTGAATCTAGGTCACCCTGAGCAATAAAAGGAGAGGGGACGCCATCCCGGATCTCCCTCCCGAAGTAAGTGATATCGGCTGACTCATCGGGTGGGTCTTGCTGTCTGCCGCTTTCCACAGCATGACTTGCAGATGGGCCCGCAGCACGTGCAGGAACAGATTGGTGGATATTGGAGCAGGGCCTCTTGACTTTGGGACTATTGTTCTTCTTGGTGAAGAGTGTGAAGCGGGCAAATTCCATGGATGTCCCCAGTGGCTGACCATACACAGCGATGAAGAAGGGTTTCGCCGTCTCCGTCAGATACGCCTGTGTGGCGCCCACCTCCCCCAGCACATCATCAAAACCTGGGAAGACCCCTGTGAGCAAGGTGTTTAGTGCGTTGATCTTGCCTTTGGCAAATGGATATGAGGTGGTGTCGCACCCGATGAGGGCGTGCATGCCAAGCAGCTGCAGACACTGTGGCACTAGGTCAGCGCAGGTGGCGTTGGTATCCAGCACTGTCTCAACCCACCGCTCCATCTGCACCTTGCACTCCAGCTCTTCCCGACACACCGAATAGACCACTAGGACAAGCACGTCTGTGTCGTCGCTAAGTACACGGATCACTCTTTTGCCAGAGTTGGCTGCTTCAATGACACAGGAGATCATGGTGATGTCCGCCTCGTCATGACCAAACGCACCAGCGTCACGAGTCTGCATCGTCACGTTCTCTCCTGCACTGAAGGTAGACAACACGCTCGCCAGACTCCGCTTGTTGGTCTTGCTCTACAGGATTCTCTCCTGATCCTTGGTAGATACATCTTGGTACTTGTCAAAGACTTATTTTCTCAGTAAAATCTGGATAGTGACTCAGACGACCCAGGATGCGATCAGATCTAAGGGACGCGTGGCCACACGATACGGTAGAACAGCTGCTGAACATCCACGATGACAATTTCAGCAGCTTTTGGCGAAATCTCGAGCACAACCAGGCGCTTGGCCAGCCCAGACTTGTTGGCTTTGCGGAGACAATCATGTTCGTCGATGAGCGATGGAGGCACTGCGCATAGTTCGTAGTTGAACAGAGGCCCAAGCTCCATCTGCCGCTGCTGACCAATCGGCTGAGCCGGAGAAAAATGTTCTCAACATCGATGACTGGCCTGCCCTTGTTGCCCTTGTTGCCCTTGTTGCCCTTGTTGCCCTTGTTGCCCTTGTTGCCCTTGTTGCCCTTGTCCTGCTTCTGTAGAACGTCTATCGTCTTGATGGGACTACTGATAGGGTCGTAGAACCCATCGGGAAGACTGGCGATGTACTTGCTCTCCATCGTTTCTCCAAGGACAATCGAATCAGCCACATTAACTTCAGCAGGAGGCATTTGGCCGGTAACGGGATTGTATAGATGAGGGCGATGATATTCCAGTGGGTGAGGGTACTTCTCCACCTCAACGAGACCCCGATCATCCGCATCCAAGACACGCCGGTGCTTCAACTCCTCCTTGTGCTGTTTCTGTGCAGACTGCCCTGGTGGATCAGCAGAGTAGATGTAGTCCACGCGGTCTGACACGTGCACGGTGATGGGGAAGGCGTCAATCCACTCACAAACAAGGTCAGCAGACAGAGTCATATCCTTGAGAACTCCTTTCCGATCTTGATGGCAGTCTGCTCGCCAGATTGATCACCAAAGACAGTGTTCCAGTATCCCTCATGGGGTCGACAGACAAAGGCGCCGAACACAAGGTCCGCCTTGACCTCAGCAGGGAGTGCCCGCATCTCCAGCAGGTAATGAGTGAGATAGCGGGCGTACTGCACGTGTCCAACGAGGAAGATGTACTTCAGCATGCGCTCCGTGGTCAGCTGCTTGAAGTAAATGTCACCCTCTCTCTCTCGAACTGGTGGACGAGGAGTGTGGTGTGAAGGACGTTGTCCACCCAGTGCCTGCCAGTTGGATGGAGGCGAGCAGTGCCCAGATACAGCTCTATCTGTTCAAATGTCTTCGGCCCTGGTGATAGAAACCGCTTCAAGAGCGCCGCTTATACGCCCCGAAAGGACCGCATGGCTTTCACCCAGGACTTCCCTTTGAAGATACCTGTATGCCGCGGCCACGTACCCTTCAAACGCTGAACGTTTCATCAGCAACCAATGAACTACTGTGTAATATGCATCCCACCAGGATGGGCGATTACGTTCTGAACCTGCACGGCTGGTACCAGCACACCTGTTTGGTTACTACAAACAATTGCATGTCAATGGAAAGATGAACGTATGTCATCCCCATGTCAAGCAGTGCCATCTGCATGTACGTGAGTGTTGTGGGGATGGTGTCTGGATGGGAGGGTGGCGTGTCAATCAAAGGACCAAACATATACAGTGTAGGTGCCCGCAGGCTTGAGTACGCCCTGGCTCCTGGCTACCTGATTGTTGAAGCCATTCCACTCCATAGCATCTTGCCCCTGGCTCAGGCTGTTGAGCCACTGTGTGTCCTTTACTTGGGCAGCCATCAGACTGGCCTGTCGAGCACAAGCCTCGGAAATCAGAAATGGGTTCTACGCACCCCAACACCCCTTAAAAGATGCATTATACATCATTCTAGGACAAGTGGTTCAAATTTTTTTCAAGATATCGACCAGTGGCCATCTTGGATTTATGCAGAGTTGGCCAAAGTTGCTGTTTGGGCAACCAAGCTGAATTAGTTCTAGTACAAACCAACAAAAAAGTTCATAGGATAGAACATTTCTAGATTGGCTATTGAATACATATGAATGTCAAATGGACTGTATCATTGTTTTGAACTTGCAGAATGCAGCGAGTGGAGAGATGACGAGAGCGGTAGACCAAGGCCAACAACACGCCGGTTAGTACGACACATGGGCACATTTGTATTGTTCAATAATGGTCAATGATATGTGATCGTGCGCTGGTACAGTTGCTACAAACAACTGTTATCTCATAACAATTTGCATACTTACCACATGTTTAGCTCGAAATCCGTATTTTAGACTGGCCATTACGTGTAACGCCGTATAAATAACCTCTTGCACTGGTTAACCAATTTGAAGCGTTGCTATTCTGATCGAGAGTCGCTACGTGTCAGGCTACCTACGTCAAACCAAATCCGCTAGGTATTGCCTAGCATCAAAAGTACAATCTTCGAGTCCTGAAAATGTCTCGTTCGATTTTATACTAGTGTGACGAAAACAAGACAATAATGTACTTTATCGCGAGTTTGAAGTAAATCCCTACTTAACGTGATAACGGCTGTAGTCCTTCAAAAACCCAACTATTCCTTATTGTGTATGTGAAATCCCGACGATGTGGTATGTCTGTAATATATGTAACTATTGCAATGCAGCATGTCTATAGTATATGTAACTATTGCAATGCAGCATGTCTATAATATATGTAACTATTGTAATGCAGCGCAATTTCTTTTTTCTATTTCGGGGATACATCTTCAATATTCGGTTAAAAAACCCTGATTGCAGTACATTTATGTCGAAATTAGTAATATTATTTACGACGACTGATACTTGCGACTGATCATAAAGAGATTATATAAATGTTGTAGATGCATCATCGCAGAGAACCACATTGACGTGTGCGGTGTGTCTGTGTTCTCAAAAGAACATCGTCTTCCTACCGTGCCGCCATCTCGCCTGCTGCGACAACTGTGTTTCTACGCTCTCCAACTGCCCTATATGTCTGTCAAAAAAACTTGGCTATGTCCGTTCTTTCTTGGCATAAATAGTCAACGAAATGGTCGTCAAAATGACGGGTTAACGCCTACGTGTGATACACCGTTTGATTATAATGAACACTGTTACGAACACGATATTGATACTGATTGTTTGTTGTATAACGATTTGCCTATTCAATGTAAATACTACACCCCAGCACAATTTTCAACCAACTTAAGCAGTGCTGGCAAAAACCAGCCAAACAAACTGAGTATGATACTTTTTAATGCCCGGAGTTTAAAAGCTAACCTATCCAAGATTAAAGACACTATCCAAAGCATGGAGTATAAATTTCATATAATTGTTATATCAGAAACGCGGTTTAATGAGAACTGTTGAGACGGAAGTGAAGTAAACTGTCACGATGTCGCATTTTCAGGTTACAAACTGGACTGTAATTCCAGAAGAAAAAAAAACAAGGTGGTGGCGTTGCCATATATGTGTGTGAATCTGTACTTAACAACTGCCAGTCTTCTGATATTTGTTTAAGGAACATATCGTATACTGTTGATGACTGTTTTGAAAGCATCTTTATTGAGATACAGATTAGTAAACACGAAAAAGTCAATGTCTGTTGTATGTATAGAGCACCGAATACCAGCATCAGCAAATTTAATGACAATCTCTCATTCATACTGGGAAATCTCACCAATAAAAGTATTGTTTACATGTCTGGTGATTACAATATAGAAGCACTGTGAAGAGCAAGCTGAATCAATATATTTCATTGATCACATGTTCAGCTCTGGATTATATCCCTTGAACGCCAGGCCCACGGGAATAACAGGCACGACTGCTAGTATAATAGATAACATTTTCTGTTCAAAGCTGTGTAGAAACAAAATGTGCGGCATTGTTTTAAGCGATGCTACATATCATAATCAATATGCCAATTTTTGTCCTGTGCGACAACAGCACGCATATGGTTATTAACGATGATTCAACAGATAAGTGTAACAGAACGTTAGATGAGGACTCATTAAACGAATGTGAGCACGATTTAAATGATGCAAACTGGGACACTGTAATCAGCGAGTCAAACTGGGACACTGTAATCAGCGAGTCAAACTGGGACACTGTAATCAGCGAGTCAAACTGGGACACTGTAATCAGCGAGTCAAACTGGGACACTGTAATCAGCGAGTCAAACTGGGACACTGTAATCAGCGAGTCAAACTGGGACACTGTAATCAGCGAGTCAAACTGGGACACTGTAATCAGCGAGTCAAACCCTGATTTAGCGTTCTCGCGCTTTATGCAAATGCTAAGTAACACTTATAACGTCCAGCCAAAATGACAACGTATTCAGTAAAGACAAAATAATATAAACCTTGGTTATCAACAGGGCTAAAAACGCTTGCAAAAAGAAGAATAACCTGTACTTAGCGTTTCCAAAAATAGGACAGAATTAACAGAACGTCGCTATAAAAATAAGTTAACAAAATTATTACGCCTAGAAAAGAAAAACAATTACATAAAAAACTCGACGACTGAAAGACTAATACAAGAGAACTTGGAAAACTCTTAACAGTATAATAGGTAAACGGAAATCTGAAACCACATATTTGAACAAGCTTCATGTTGGTAAAAATATAATAGTATTATAAATTAAAGAAATAGCTAACCATTTAAAAAATGTCTTCGTTGACATACTTACCAAATTATCCAACCTCATATAACCCTGCCCGGGAAAAAAGCCAACCGACTTTGTAAAACGTACTGTATCACAATCAATACATATGTCCCCCGTTACTGAGCAAGAAGTACTCGAAATTGTGTCTGGGTGCAAAAGTAAGACTTCATACGGACACGATGAAATCTGCATAAAAACAGTTAAGCATGTAATAAAGCAAATTGTACAACCTATAACCCACATTTATAACAGATCTTTGATCAGCGGATCATTTCCAAATGATATGAAATTAGCAAAGTCATTCCTATATTTAAATTGGGAGATCGTTTTCGATTTTCTAATTATATACCTAGATCTCTATTATCCTAATTTTCAAAAATATACAACAAAAGGCTAACGTCTGTCATTGCAACACAACGCATGTTGACAGATGGGCAGTATGGCTTCATAAGTAATCATTCAACTTCACCAGCTTTAACAGAATTTGTCGAAAAGGTTACTTCCGCAATGGATAAATGCCGTACGATTGGTGTCTTTATCGACCTAAAAAAGCGTTTGAACTGTTGATCAGAACATATTGCTAAGTAAATTGCAGTGCTACGGAAAAGGGGTCTGGCTCTGGACTGGATAAAAAGTTACTTAACCAACCGTAGACAATCAGAACAAAAGGAAATCAAATGCGGAGTCCCGCAAGGTTAAATCCTTGGCGCATTATTCTTTATTCTGTACATAAATGACATGTGCGAAGTCTCAAAATTGCTTTATATTATTCTGTTTGCTGATGATAACAGTTTTATTTTGCTAGTAGTATTGATGACGTAAGCACTGTTGTTAACAATGAACTAAAAAAACTAGACCTGTGGTTCCGAGCGAACAATTTATCGCTCAATGTGAACAAAACACATTTTATAATGTTTAACAATAAAAAACCTAGAACAGATGTGAATATAGTTTTGAATGGGACAAACATTGAGCAGGTATCATATACAAAATTCCTTGGAGCAACCATTGATGACAATTTCATGGCGAAAACACATAAAAATGGTTGAATCAAAAAGCATAGCAGTTTTGTATAAAACTAAGCATGTTCTTGATTGTCAAGCGTTACACACATTATATAATTCACTTGTTGAACCACATATGTCATATTGCTGCGAGATCTGGGGAAATACTTATGCATCTAGATTCAGAAAATTATCTCTGCTACAGAAAAAAGCTATACGGATTATTTATAACCTAAATTACCATGATCATAGTCTGTATTTTTTTTCCATATGCTTAAATTTCATGATTTATTTAAATGCAAGACTCATTATACTTTATAAAGCAAACAACCACTCTTTAAATGGTCGTGTTCAGGCATTAGTTGAACCAACGGCAGCTATTCACATGCATGATACCAAACGAAGCAAACTGTTCTATGTTAAAAAGACAAACACCACCCTCCGACTGCTGTCACTCACCGCCAAGACAAACACCACCCTCCGACTGCTGTCACTCACCGTCAAGACAAACACCACCCTCCGACTGCTGTCACTCACCGTCAAGACAAACACCACCCTCCGACTGCTGTCACTCACCGTCAAGACAAACACCACCCTCCGACTGCTGTCACTCACCGTCAAGACAAACACCACCCTCCGACTGCTGTCACTCACCGCCAAGGGTATAAAAACGTGAAACAATTAACCAAATCTATTGACACAACTTGCAAATTTAACACAATTTTAAAAAGCATTCAAGTTGTCATTACTTTCTACATATTTGTGAATTGTTAATTGAAGATGATGTTTACTTAAACCTATTTATTAGTAACACAAACACTATGGTAACAAGTTTATACATGAGTTGTGAATATTATTTTGTAATTTATTATTATTTAATTCATGTATTTATTCTGGGTTTTTTTCTTCAGTTTGAGAAGGGCACAGCAACGTATAAGTCTATGACTTCAGCTACGTCCTTTCAGCAGCAGCAGCAGCTGCACACCATACTGTGCATGTATTATGTTGTTGTTGTTGAATAAACTTCCATTCACTCATTTATTCAGTCAGTCACCAACACGCTGGGAAGTAGGTCAATTGATTATACAAATAGTAGTTTTCCATATGAGAACGAGTGAATAGGAGGATGTAATGTAGATCACCATAATCAGTGATCCCGGACTTCACTCTAAGGGGACGCCCGTTGTTTGGGTATCAGTGGCGTTACCGGTCGTAGAGAACATCAGAGTAAAAAAGCGCATTGCTTAAGTGTTAAGCATAAATTGTGCTGTGTTCCTCGATCCCATTATGAGTAATATAATTGTTCAAGCTAAAAATAACCCGCAGCTAGCATAACTCGCATCTAATATATTTATTTATGTATATAATTGTAATGGAGATTGATGACATTACTTTTCGCAGTTGAAGTTTGACAATGATAATACAGAGAATATAACATAAGCTATACTGTCGACTGGAATCCATAGGCCTGTGGCTCTAGGCTGGGGCACGGGAGCGCGCTCCATACACACCCGTGTTCCTCGTACGACGTGATCATCAGCAACATGTATCAATGTATACTCTTCGTGGTATCGTCCAATGTTATAACGATAGCGGTAATTTATCTTAACGTACGGATACGACTTAATCCTACAAATCCCCCGTCAGTTTACTGAAATGCGTTACGAGTTCCCGCAACGTCACAAAAAAAACTAGGCCTAGGGCTGTGCCCTTGTGAGCCGCGTATATGTTCTGCCATTATTGCTGTGCCCTTGGGGGCCGTGTAAAAGTTCTGCTATCCTGGCTGTGTGCCCTTGGTGGCCGTGTAAATGTTCTGCCATTCTGGCTGTGCCCTTGGGGGCCGTGTAAATGTTATGCCATTCTGGCTGTGTGCCCTTGGTGGCCGTGTAAATGTTCTGCCATTCTGGC
The DNA here is from genome assembly GCA_963995525.1 of Escarpia spicata. Taxonomy (NCBI): domain Eukaryota; kingdom Metazoa; phylum Annelida; class Polychaeta; order Sabellida; family Siboglinidae; genus Escarpia; species Escarpia spicata. The sequence continues at coordinate 51,693,734 of OZ023218.1, forward strand.
TGTGCCCTTGGGGGCCGTGTAAATGTTTTGCCATTCTGGCTGTGTGCCCTTGGTGGTCGTGTAAATGTTCTGCCATTATGGAGATACCGTCGGTGGTTTTGTAATTATTTGTTCCGTTGCAATTCCTTAGTTACAGAGGTTGGCATTATTACCCATATGCTTTTGTGACTATCCTGGTTTGGGTTTTATGGTACAAAACATACTGTTGGAGGCAGTACATATTAATGCAATTGCAGTGTGTAACGTTTGTATATTTGGGTTTCTTTCCTACTTTGGCCTGCTTCCATATTAGCTAGTATGAATTTACCTAGCGGTATGGGTTAATTATAATTTGACCCATGTCTGTCCGGTTTTCCTTTCTCAATGTTTCAGAATGCCTCCAAAACGTAAACGTTCTGCAAAAGCGCCAGCTCGTTATTGCGAGACAGTCGTGGGACCTCCGTGGGACCTCCGGTCCGAGGAAAGAACAGCGGCGCATGAAACAACATATATGTCTCCAAATCTCACCTTTGACCAACCTCAGTCGCAGGTCATAAAGAAAATTGCTAACATCAAGCAGTGGTCAGATGCTTTCCTAATTTTCATGGCCATATATACCCAACACTGCCCATTAGAGACACAGGCTATCATGAAATACATGCAGATCATCCGGACCATGGCTTCCAATTCACCCCAAGGTTTTTCTTGAGTATGACTGGGACTTTAGGAAGTTGAGGGCACACTTCAACATGCCGTGGTGTACATTACATCAGGAACTCCTCCATACGGCTAGCAAGACCATAGGACATTAGAGTCCCATTCCCCAGTGGGGACAGCCCATAGCCAGACGACAGCCCTTTCCCACCGGCTACTGCTTCGCCTACTGCGGTGATGGGCGTTGCACCAATCAGAAATGTACCTTCGCACACCGATGCCCATCTTGCAATGGACAGCAAGCAGTGTCACAGTGCCACGGTAGTCGTCCGGCCACCCCATTCAAACGCCCTGTCACCCCCTTAAAACGGCCTGCTTTCACCGGCATCCAACCTCTCAACACCAATCCACGCCGCCCGGCTCTGGTAGCGCCTACAGGAAAGTAGGTATGAACCAGCCTTGACGGAGGAAATTTGCAAAGGATTTACCCATGGATTTTCACTTTCTTTTCAAGGCGATCTAAGCCATAGGGCAGTACCATGCAACCACCCATCTCTCCTAGCAAACCTTTCAGTGGCAAGGGACATGATTATCAAAGAATGTACTTTAGGTCGCATTGCAGGCCCCTTCGAATTAATCCCAATTTTTAACTTGGTCATATCACCATTAGGGCTTATTCCAAAGGCGGAGCAAGGCAAGTTTCGGATAATTCACGACTTATCATTCCCAAAGGGAAATTCAGTTTATTTTGGAATCCCAAAAGAGTGTTGTTCTGTAACATATGATGATTATGACTACTTTGTTTCATTGCTGACATCAGTGGGGCGTGGTTGTTTTATTGCCAACGCTGATATTGAATCTGCATTTCGGATTATTCCGGTTCATCCTAGCGATTATCATCTGCTTGGTTTTTCATTTCAAGGTCAATATTATTATGATAAATGCCTTCCAATGGGTTGCTCCATTTCGTGCAAATTTTTGAACAATTTAGCTGTGCCTTGCAGTGGATTCTACAAACAAATTTTCATGTTATGTATATGTCTCACATCCTGGACGATTAAATTTTTCTTTCGCCATCTCAGTCGATTTGCAACTTCTATCTGCAGCAGTTTTTCTTTATGGCTAATTGGTTGTCGATTCCGATCAAGCATAGCAAAACTGTGTTGCCATCTACTTGTGTGGTTGTTCATGGTATAGAAGTAGATACTGTAAAAATGGAGGCTAGGCTCCCACATGACAAACTTGAAGCAGCGATTAAGTTAGTCAAGTCCTTCAGTCACCGTAAAAAGGTTACCTTGCGAGAACTACAAAGTCTCCTTGGAACTTTACAATTCTGTTGTAATGTAATAATTTCCGGCAGCCCATTTCTCCGAAGGTTGTATGACTTAACCCAGGGCAAAGTTAAGCCTCATTTTCACATACGCCTGGGTAAGGAGGCACGGCTAGACTTAGCTGCGTGGTCTGTTTTTCTGGAGAACTTTAATGGGTCATCACTTCTCATTAATGATCAGTGGCTGTCTTCAGAAAAGCTTGAATTATTCACAGAGGCTTCAGGTTTGGGTTTTGCTGGTCTATTGGAAAGCCAGTGGTTTCAAGGTCATTGCATGGCCTTTGTCATGGCAGAACTTCAATATTGCCGTAAAGGAATTATTTCCTATCGTACTTGCCTTGTACTTGTGGCCGCAAGTTCTGAAAGATAGGAGACTGCTTGTGCTATGTGACAATGAAGCAGTGGTACATGTTATCAATAACCAAACGAGTAAAGACAAACAACTGATGTCACTTATCCGTAAGTTGACTGTAGCACTCATGAAAAACAACTTGATTTTAAGAGCAAAACATGTCCCAGGTAAACAGAATAGAATCGCTGATGCGCTGTCTCGGTTTCAGGACACACCAGAATTGCGCAGTATGGCCTCGAGCCAGTGCCGTCGGTCATCCCGCCGGATCTCCTGCCTTGGTAACTGTACGTCATGCAACACTTGTTAGATGCTTCCTTGTCTGACCTCACCACCCAGGCTTATCAAAAAAGTCTCTTACATGGGCAGGTCTCTCGACTTTATGCTATAAAGGTCATAGTTTTCGGATAGGCGCTGCAACAGCAGCTGCAATGCAGGGGGTCTCGGACGACGAAATCCAGTGCATGGGACGGTGGAAATCCCAAGCTTTTAAAAATATATTCGAATTCCAATGTTGCAGTTGCAATGATCTCTTTTTGTTTTGCAGTGGTTATGCTCACATGAGGTGGCAGGTGCACAAAATATGTTTTCTACTTAGGTGGGGCATATGAGGCAGCAATGCTTGTATTAATTCATTGCGGACAAAAAACGGAAAAACGTTTTCTACCGAGGTGGGGCATTCCATGTAATGTAAGCACCATTTCGACTACACAGTTAATATGTCAACTTAAACCGGTAAATATCAGTGTTGTGTTACACTACTGGTAGAGAAATACTCCTTGTTTTGGCTATGTTTCACGGGTGCTTTCTGCTCAGGTGGGGCATTCCGTGTGAAATAGAAATGTTTTGTATACACTCTCGGTGGTTAATATACACCAATACTATGTAGCACTTCAGTTACCGAAATGTGTGGATTCCTAATGTGTTAGGCGGGGCATTACACTTAGCCTTCACAGTAGTTGTTTCCAAACCGATGGTTATATTAATTATACGCATAATGCGTAACGCTTCAACTACACAATCATTGTAAGGTTAATATGTGGCACGTGCTTTCTGCTGAGGTGGGGCATTCCATGAAGCATTTTTTATTACACACATGATGGATATTATATAGCAATAATGTTTAGCACTTAAGGTGCCGGTATATACTTTCGTGTGGTTTTCATGTGTAGCATGAATGCTTTCTGCTTAGGTGAGGCAGTCTAAGTGGCAGTGACAGTGTTCGCAGTAACACAGGTTATCTAAGTGGCAGTGACAGTGTTCGCAGTAACCAGGTTATCTAAGTGGCAGTGACAGTGTTTGCAGTAACACATGTTATCTAAGTGGCAGTGACAGTGTTCGCAGTAACACAGGTTATCTAAGTGGCAGTGACAGTGTTCGCAGTAACACAGGTTATCTAAGTGGCAGTGACAGTGTTCGCAGTACCACAGGTTATCTAAGTGGCAGTGACAGTGTTCGCAGTAACACAGGTTATCTAAGTGGCAGTGACAGTGTTCGCAGTAACACAGGTTATCTAAGTGGCAGTGACAGTGTTCGCAGTACCATAGGTTATCTAAGTGGCAGTGACAGTGTTCGCAGTAACACAGGTTATCTAAGTGGCAGTGACAGTGTTCGCAGTAACACAGGTTATCTAAGTGGCAGTGACAGTGTTCGCAGTAACACAGGTTATCTAAGTGGCAGTGACAGTGTTCGCAGTAACACAGGTTATCTAAGTGGCAGTGACAGTGTTCGCAGTAACACAGGTTATCTAAGTGGCAGTGACAGTGTTCGCAGTAACACATGTTATCTAAGTGGCAGTGACAGTGTTCGCAGTAACACAGGTTATCTAAGTGGCAGTGACAGTGTTCGCAGTAACACAGGTTATCTAAGTGGCAGTGACAGTGTTCGCAGTAACACAGGTTATCTAAGTGGCAGTGACAGTGTTCGCAGTAACACAGGTTATCTAAGTGGCAGTGACAGTGTTCGCAGTAACACTGGTTATCTAAGTGGCAGTGACAGTGTTCGCAGTAACACAGGTTATCTAAGTGGCAGTGACAGTGTTCGCAGTAACACGTTATCTAAGTGGCAGTGACAGTGTTCGCAGTAACACAGGTTATCTAAGTGGCAGTGACAGTGTTCGCAGTAACACAGGTTATCTAAGTGGCAGTGACAGTGTTCGCAGTAACACAGGTTATCTAAGTGGCAGTGACAGTGTTCGCAGTAACACAGGTTATCTAAGTGGCAGTGACAGTGTTCGCAGTAACACAGGTTATCTAAGTGGCAGTGACAGTGTTCGCAGTAACACAGGTTATCTAAGTGGCAGTGACAGTGTTCGCAGTAACACAGGTTATCTAAGTGGCAGTGACAGTGTTCGCAGTAACACAGGTTATCTAAGTGGCAGTGACAGTGTTCGCAGTAACACATGTTATCTAAGTGGCAGTGACAGTGTTCGCAGTAACACAGGTTATCTAAGTGGCAGTGACAGTGTTCGCAGTAACACAGGTTATCTAAGTGGCAGTGACAGTGTTCGCAGTAACACAGGTTATCTAAGTGGCAGTGGCAGTGACAGTGTTCGCAGTAACACAGGTTATCTAAGTGGCAGTGACAGTGTTCGCAGTAACACAGGTTATCTAAGTGGCAGTGACAGTGTTCGCAGTAACCAGGTTATCTAAGTGGCAGTGACAGTGTTTGCAGTAACACATGTTATCTAAGTGGCAGTGACAGTGTTCGCAGTAACACAGGTTATCTAAGTGGCAGTGACAGTGTTCGCAGTAACACAGGTTATCTAAGTGGCAGTGACAGTGTTCGCAGTACCACAGGTTATCTAAGTGGCAGTGACAGTGTTCGCAGTAACACAGGTTATCTAAGTGGCAGTGACAGTGTTCGCAGTAACACAGGTTATCTAAGTGGCAGTGACAGTGTTCGCAGTACCACAGGTTATCTAAGTGGCAGTGACAGTGTTTGCAGTAACACAGGTTATCTAAGTGGCAGTGACAGTGTTCGCAGTAACACAGGTTATCTAAGTGGCAGTGACAGTGTTCGCAGTAACACAGGTTATCTAAGTGGCAGTGGCAGTGACAGTGTTCGCAGTAACACAGGTTATCTAAGTGGCAGTGACAGTGTTCGCAGTAACACAGGTTATCTAAGTGGCAGTGACAGTGTTCGCAGTAACCAGGTTATCTAAGTGGCAGTGACAGTGTTTGCAGTAACACATGTTATCTAAGTGGCAGTGACAGTGTTCGCAGTAACACAGGTTATCTAAGTGGCAGTGACAGTGTTCGCAGTAACACAGGTTATCTAAGTGGCAGTGACAGTGTTCGCAGTACCACAGGTTATCTAAGTGGCAGTGACAGTGTTCGCAGTAACACAGGTTATCTAAGTGGCAGTGACAGTGTTCGCAGTAACACAGGTTATCTAAGTGGCAGTGACAGTGTTCGCAGTACCACAGGTTATCTAAGTGGCAGTGACAGTGTTTGCAGTAACACAGGTTATCTAAGTGGCAGTGACAGTGTTCGCAGTAACACAGGTTATCTAAGTGGCAGTGACAGTGTTCGCAGTAACACAGGTTATCTAAGTGGCAGTGGCAGTGACAGTGTTCGCAGTAACACAGGTTATCTAAGTGGCAGTGACAGTGTTCGCAGTAACACAGGTTATCTAAGTGGCAGTGACAGTGTTCGCAGTAACCAGGTTATCTAAGTGGCAGTGACAGTGTTTGCAGTAACACATGTTATCTAAGTGGCAGTGACAGTGTTCGCAGTAACACAGGTTATCTAAGTGGCAGTGACAGTGTTCGCAGTAACACAGGTTATCTAAGTGGCAGTGACAGTGTTCGCAGTACCACAGGTTATCTAAGTGGCAGTGACAGTGTTCGCAGTAACACAGGTTATCTAAGTGGCAGTGACAGTGTTCGCAGTAACACAGGTTATCTAAGTGGCAGTGACAGTGTTCGCAGTACCACAGGTTATCTAAGTGGCAGTGACAGTGTTTGCAGTAACACAGGTTATCTAAGTGGCAGTGACAGTGTTCGCAGTAACACAGGTTATCTAAGTGGCAGTGACAGTGTTCGCAGTAACACAGGTTATCTAAGTGGCAGTGACAGTGTTCGCAGTACCATAGGTTATCTAAGTGGCAGTGACAGTGTTCGCAGTAACACAGGTTATCTAAGTGGCAGTGACAGTGTTCGCAGTAACACAGGTTATCTAAGTGGCAGTGACAGTGTTCGCAGTAACACAGGTTATCTAAGTGGCAGTGACAGTGTTCGCAGTAACACAGGTTATCTAAGTGGCAGTGACAGTGTTCGCAGTAACACAGGTTATCTAAGTGGCAGTGACAGTGTTCGCAGTAACACATGTTATCTAAGTGGCAGTGACAGTGTTCGCAGTAACACAGGTTATCTAAGTGGCAGTGACAGTGTTCGCAGTAACACAGGTTATCTAAGTGGCAGTGACAGTGTTCGCAGTAACACAGGTTATCTAAGTGGCAGTGACAGTGTTCGCAGTAACACAGGTTATCTAAGTGGCAGTGACAGTGTTCGCAGTAACACTGGTTATCTAAGTGGCAGTGACAGTGTTCGCAGTAACACAGGTTATCTAAGTGGCAGTGACAGTGTTCGCAGTAACACGTTATCTAAGTGGCAGTGACAGTGTTCGCAGTAACACAGGTTATCTAAGTGGCAGTGACAGTGTTCGCAGTAACACAGGTTATCTAAGTGGCAGTGACAGTGTTCGCAGTAACACAGGTTATCTAAGTGGCAGTGACAGTGTTCGCAGTAACACAGGTTATCTAAGTGGCAGTGACAGTGTTCGCAGTAACACAGGTTATCTAAGTGGCAGTGACAGTGTTCGCAGTAACACAGGTTATCTAAGTGGCAGTGACAGTGTTCGCAGTAACACAGGTTATCTAAGTGGCAGTGACAGTGTTCGCAGTAACACAGGTTATCTAAGTGGCAGTGACAGTGTTCGCAGTAACACATGTTATCTAAGTGGCAGTGACAGTGTTCGCAGTAACACAGGTTATCTAAGTGGCAGTGACAGTGTTCGCAGTAACACAGGTTATCTAAGTGGCAGTGACAGTGTTCGCAGTAACACAGGTTATCTAAGTGGCAGTGGCAGTGACAGTGTTCGCAGTAACACAGGTTATCTAAGTGGCAGTGACAGTGTTCGCAGTAACACAGGTTATCTAAGTGGCAGTGACAGTGTTCGCAGTAACCAGGTTATCTAAGTGGCAGTGACAGTGTTTGCAGTAACACATGTTATCTAAGTGGCAGTGACAGTGTTCGCAGTAACACAGGTTATCTAAGTGGCAGTGACAGTGTTCGCAGTAACACAGGTTATCTAAGTGGCAGTGACAGTGTTCGCAGTACCACAGGTTATCTAAGTGGCAGTGACAGTGTTCGCAGTAACACAGGTTATCTAAGTGGCAGTGACAGTGTTCGCAGTAACACAGGTTATCTAAGTGGCAGTGACAGTGTTCGCAGTACCACAGGTTATCTAAGTGGCAGTGACAGTGTTTGCAGTAACACAGGTTATCTAAGTGGCAGTGACAGTGTTCGCAGTAACACAGGTTATCTAAGTGGCAGTGACAGTGTTCGCAGTAACACAGGTTATCTAAGTGGCAGTGGCAGTGACAGTGTTCGCAGTAACACAGGTTATCTAAGTGGCAGTGACAGTGTTCGCAGTAACACAGGTTATCTAAGTGGCAGTGACAGTGTTCGCAGTAACCAGGTTATCTAAGTGGCAGTGACAGTGTTTGCAGTAACACATGTTATCTAAGTGGCAGTGACAGTGTTCGCAGTAACACAGGTTATCTAAGTGGCAGTGACAGTGTTCGCAGTAACACAGGTTATCTAAGTGGCAGTGACAGTGTTCGCAGTACCACAGGTTATCTAAGTGGCAGTGACAGTGTTCGCAGTAACACAGGTTATCTAAGTGGCAGTGACAGTGTTCGCAGTAACACAGGTTATCTAAGTGGCAGTGACAGTGTTCGCAGTACCACAGGTTATCTAAGTGGCAGTGACAGTGTTTGCAGTAACACAGGTTATCTAAGTGGCAGTGACAGTGTTCGCAGTAACACAGGTTATCTAAGTGGCAGTGACAGTGTTCGCAGTAACACAGGTTATCTAAGTGGCAGTGACAGTGTTCGCAGTAACACAGGTTATCTAAGTGGCAGTGACAGTGTTCGCAGTAACACATGTTATCTAAGTGGCAGTGACAGTGTTCGCAGTAACACAGGTTATCTAAGTGGCAGTGACAGTGTTCGCAGTAACACATGTTATCTAAGTGGCAGTGACAGTGTTCGCAGTAACACAGGTTATCTAAGTGGCAGTGACAGTGTTCGCAGTAACACAGGTTATCTAAGTGGCAGTGACAGTGTTCGCAGTAACACAGGTTATCTAAGTGGCAGTGACAGTGTTCGCAGTAACACAGGTTATCTAAGTGGCAGTGACACTGTTCGCAGTAACACTGGTTATCTAAGTGGCAGTGACAGTGTTCGCAGTAACACAGGTTATCTAAGTGGCAGTGACAGTGTTCGCAGTAACACGTTATCTAAGTGGCAGTGACAGTGTTCGCAGTAACACAGGTTATCTAAGTGGCAGTGACAGTGTTCGCAGTAACACAGGTTATCTAAGTGGCAGTGACAGTGTTCGCAGTAACACAGGTTATCTAAGTGGCAGTGACAGTGTTCGCAGTAACACAGGTTATCTAAGTGGCAGTGACAGTGTTCGCAGTAACACAGGTTATCTAAGTGGCAGTGACAGTGTTTGCAGTAACACAGGTTATCTAAGTGGCAGTGACAGTGTTCGCAGTAACACATGTTATCTAAGTGGCAGTGACAGTGTTCGCAGTAACACAGGTTATCTAAGTGGCAGTGACAGTGTTCGCAGTAACACAGGTTATCTAAGTGGCAGTGACAGTGTTCGCAGTAACACAGGTTATCTAAGTGGCAGTGACAGTGTTCGCAGTAACACAGGTTATCTAAGTGGCAGTGACAGTGTTCGCAGTACCACAGGTTATCTAAGTGGCAGTGACAGTGTTTGCAGTAACACAGGTTATCTAAGTGGCAGTGACAGTGTTCGCAGTAACACAGGTTATCTAAGTGGCAGTGACAGTGTTCGCAGTAACACAGGTTATCTAAGTGGCAGTGACAGTGTTCGCAGTAACACAGGTTATCTAAGTGGCAGTGACAGTGTTCGCAGTAACACATGTTATCTAAGTGGCAGTGACAGTGTTCGCAGTAACACAGGTTATCTAAGTGGCAGTGACAGTGTTCGCAGTAACACATGTTATCTAAGTGGCAGTGACAGTGTTCGCAGTAACACAGGTTATCTAAGTGGCAGTGACAGTGTTCGCAGTAACACAGGTTATCTAAGTGGCAGTGACAGTGTTCGCAGTAACACAGGTTATCTAAGTGGCAGTGACAGTGTTCGCAGTAACACAGGTTATCTAAGTGGCAGTGACACTGTTCGCAGTAACACTGGTTATCTAAGTGGCAGTGACAGTGTTCGCAGTAACACAGGTTATCTAAGTGGCAGTGACAGTGTTCGCAGTAACACAGGTTATCTAAGTGGCAGTGACAGTGACAGTGTTCGCAGTAACACAGGTTATCTAAGTGGCAGTGACAGTGTTCGCAGTAACACAGGTTATCTAAGTGGCAGTGACAGTGTTCGCAGTAACACAGGTTATCTAAGTGGCAGTGACAGTGTTCGCAGTAACACAGGTTATCTAAGTGGCAGTGACAGTGTTCGCAGTAACACATGTTATCTAAGTGGCAGTGACAGTGTTCGCAGTAACACAGGTTATCTAAGTGGCAGTGACAGTGTTCGCAGTAACACAGGTTATCTAAGTGGCAGTGACAGTGTTCGCAGTAACACAGGTTATCTAAGTGGCAGTGGCAGTGACAGTGTTCGCAGTAACACAGGTTATCTAAGTGGCAGTGACAGTGTTCGCAGTAACACAGGTTATCTAAGTGGCAGTGACAGTGTTCGCAGTAACACAGGTTATCTAAGTGGCAGTGACAGTGTTCGCAGTACCACAGGTTATCTAAGTGGCAGTGACAGTGTTCGCAGTAACACAGGTTATCTAAGTGGCAGTGACAGTGTTCGCAGTAACACAGGTTATCTAAGTGGCAGTGACAGTGTTCGCAGTACCACAGGTTATCTAAGTGGCAGTGACAGTGTTCGCAGTAACACAGGTTATCTAAGTGGCAGTGACAGTGTTCGCAGTAACACAGGTTATCTAAGTTCACGCTAATTGCCATTGGAAACACATGTGGACTAATGTGTTGTTACATTGGATACCAATGTTTTTACACGAAAGCTCATAGTTTTAGTAGGTAACATCCATGCTTTCTACTGAGGTGGGGCATGATAGGTACTGTTTTGATAAATAGTTGTTACATTCTGAGTGTAATTGCTGTAATGTTGCTTAGTGACACGGGATCCTGTGGGGTGGGGGGAGCCATTCTGAAAGTTAGTTATTACAGAATTGGCCTGGTGTGGTTGTTTCCCCCACCTTTGCTGTCAGTTTTGTGTATTTGTTATGACATGTATAACTAGGTATCGACATTGTATATTATTGTAGTTATGTAATCTAGTTATACATAAAGATTTGGCTTACTATTAAGCTCTCATACAAACATACATCTGACTTGTGTTATCAGCAAAGAAGCCACGTTTCCGAGTCATGGAGTCACAACTTTATTTGGTAGTGTTGTCCCCCATAAATATAATTACATTCCGCACACGATTATACTTTACTAATTAATCATCTACATGTGTGAAACATGTACATATGCTGTGTGTGAGTATGCGATACTATACTTTACGAAACGGCAATATGGCTTGGGAGAAGTTGGGCCTTCCAAGAGACACAATATGATGCAGAAGAGTGTCAGTCGAGAGGAAGCAGCACGTCTATGTGTCCTCCTGACATCCAGGACTATCACAAAGATCGCTACCTACAACGTCAGAACTATGAATGGAACTTGGAAAGCAGCACAGGTAGCAATAGAGATGAAGAAATACAATATAGACCTGCTTGTACTGTGTGAGACCAGGTGGCTACAGTCTGGCCAAGTGAAACTTATAACAGGAGATATGGTGCTATTCTCGGAACATGACGACAGGGATGCCCCACACTGAAGGTGTGGCCTTGATATTAACTAGAGAGACATAGCGAGCTGCATGGACTGAGTATGATCTTGGAGAAGATAGATGTGATGTGATTTGAACACCTGAGAGAGCAGATGAACATCAGGTTGGATTGGAATAATGTCATGCATACGGAAGACTTTGTGTATCTTGGGGGAATGGTTGCGGAAGACAGGCACACAGAGGTAGAGGTGCGACGCCGAATAAAAGCAGGAACGAATGCTTGTGGAAAGGTAGAGGGAGTAATGATGGGCAGACGAATTTCAAATACGCTGAAAGGGAAAGTTTTGAGAGCATATATTACACCGGCATGTCTGTATGGTATGGAGACAGTGGCGCAGACAAAACAGAAGCTGCAAGTTTTTGAGAACAACGGAGTTCGCAAAATCATTAGAAGAAAGACAGAAGAAGGATGGCCGACCTGAGGAGTGAGACCGAGTCGGAATGCAGTATAACGAGAAAACGGATGAGATGGGCAGGCGACTTGGCAAGGTTGAGTGCAGGCAAATGTGCAACGAGAGCAGAGGCGGAACAATACCAGGGACGCAGGAGAAGGCCACAACTGAGATGGGAGGACTGTGTGAGGAGGGACATGAGACGATCCAGTGAGGATGACAGATTGAGAGAGAGAAGGCTGTTGACAGGAAGCTATGGAGAGAACGAACAGGACGAGTGGTTCAACAATACTACACCTGACTTCACCTCTGCACAGGAACAAGGAGGAAGAACACCAGATGCTGCAAGAACTATACAACACTGAACTATAACCTAAGTGGCAACAAGCCAAGCAGATGTGGATGGGTGCTTGTGAAGATATGGTAGGCTTAAAGAAAGTACAGCACAAAGACTGGGTGACAGCTAACACATTACCCGTGCTGCAAGTACGAAAGGAGAAGGCAATACTAAACAGCAGACAAACTAGAGCAACAAAAGGTGAAGTTTAAGCACACACACTTAGCACAGCACATACACGCTCATAAGGAGGCCAAGCATCTGAAGAGACAAGAGAAGCAACAAATGTCTGCATCCAGGGTAGATACCAACTAAACAAACGAGAGGAGCACTTCAGAGAACTACAACACCGACCAACCCCAGATGATCCCCAGTCACCCTCAACAGACAGTTCCACTCTTAAACTGTGATAAACCAAGCATAACGGAAATCAAGAACCGTCCACTTCTGCTTTCAACCTCTGTAGTATCACTCTGTTCAGCACTTTTCCATGGACTGATAGTAACATTATTCCTCTATAGTGCTTGCAATCTCCTAGAGAGGTTGAAAGCAGAAGTGAATGCCAAGTTCCGAAAACAACAAGCAGGTTTCCGATAAGACAGATCTTGCACATACCATATTGCTTCTCTGCGCATCATATCAGAACACTCTTTGGTATGAAATTCATCGTTTTATGTCAATTTCATTGCATATGAAATAGCATTTGACAATGTAGATGGACAGACACTCTGGAATCTGATGCGACACTTTGGCATTCCAGAAGTTAATCTCCATGATCCAGAATACCAAGGTGGTGCCAGGTGGTGCCAGGTGGTGCCAGGAGGCCGGCTATCCGGTCGTTTCGAGGTTACGACAGGGGTTCGGCAGGGATATCTGTCGTCACTTTCCTGGTCATCCTCTTGATTGACTGGATTATGAGACCAGCACAGAAGGGTAACAAAATAAATGGCATACACTGGGCACAACAAGACTTGGACGACCCGGCACTGGACACAACAAGACTTGGACGTCCCAGTACTACCCAAAAGCAGATACAGGACAAACCGACCCTTTGGGAATCAACATCAGCAAAGGCAGGTCTGAGGATCAACAAAGGCAAAATCAAGGTCAATAAAATATGCGGTCGAAATAACAACTAAGTTTTTGCAGGGGGAGAGCCCCTGAGGGAAATTGATTCCTTTACCTACTTAGGGAGCGTGATAGACAAAGGTGGTACAGAGACAGATGTTACAGCAAGAGTGGACAAGGCAAGGACAGCATTCCTGATACTTAAAAACATCTGGAATTCCACAAAAACATAAAAATAACGTACTCATATGCGCTACTACACCGCAAGAACTACAAAACATGCTGCAGGAGCTAGTTGATGAAAGTGAAAAACAAGGTCTCAAGATGAACATCTCGAAGACAAGTGATGCTAGAAAATGACACACCAATATTTAGCAACACCACGCAGATAGAGAACGTTGAAAGCTACATTTATCTGGGACAACGATACAGTATCAGAGACAAAAATCAAGACAAGGAATTCAAAGAAGGATCACTGCCGACTGGACAGCATTCACCAAACACCGCAACATCTTCAAGGGTAACTTTTGAACCTGCTAGAAGAGACAAGTCTTCAACTAATGCGTACTTCCAGCGATGACATACGGCACGGAAACATGGGCACTCACCATCCAGGCAAAGAACAAGCTAGCAGCAGCACAAACAAAGATGGAAAGAAGTATGTTAAACATCACATATCGGGAGAGAAAAACAAACATCTGGGTAAGGCAGAAGACAAAGGTCATAGACGTGATAGAACAAATCAGAAGACAGAAGTGGACCTGGGCAGGGCACATCAGCAGACTACGAGATAACCGATAGACATCGCGTATCACAAGCTGGAGACCTTACGAAGGGAAACGATCTAGAGGGAGACCAGCGAGACGGTGGAGAGACCAACTAGACGAGTCCTGGAAGGGCACCATCTGGCAGGATAGCGCAAAGACAGGCAGATTTAGAAACGACATGCTGAGGCCTTCGCCCGACCATGGGATACTATGGCTGCACAATGATGATGATGATAAAATAACAAAATCAAGATTTTTAACACCAACGTAAAGCAGGTTTGTTGTACGGCTCCAAAACATGGAACATGGAAAAAACGACAGACTCCTCAACCTATGTCTGCAAAGAATTCTACATAATCGCAAGATATATTCAGGAACGAGACAAGATGGGAAAGAACTATGCAAGAATCGGTCACCAAGCAGATCCTGAGTAGAAAGTGGGGCTGGATTGGACACATTGAGAAAGCCTACAAAAAATATCACAAGACAAATCTCTGACTTGGAAGGAAACAGGAGAGGAAGGCCAAAAACATCTGGCGAGGAGATACAGATGCAGAAGAGGCTACAGATGAGAGGAGATGGAGAGGATTGCCCAAAGTCGTGTGCTGGAGAGTCGTCGTGGATGGCCTATGCTCCTCACATTAGAAACCTCACTTAATGGGCACCTCGGTAATACAGCCACACCACAATTAAGGTCACCCTAGGATACTCCCAAATTATTTCTGTGATAGTAAAGTATAGGAAATTAGTCTCGCTAATATGGTCACCTTGCAATTGTTATCACATTTCCAAGGGCATTAGGGACATGTAGGGCTATACGTTACAAGTTTGGACTACGGTACCTATCTACCGTAGGACAATATACTGCCAGGACCCATAACGATTTTCCAATAAGAAAAGCAAGTTACAGTTTTAATTGCAAGACACGTTAAAACAAGATAATGTAGTACGATAACTTTTATTAGACATTTCTCTACAACAAAGGGAAAATGGAAGGTATTGCAATCATTTTATATTGCTATTTGTTTAGTTTGCCACTGTTGTACAGCATGCCGTGTACACAACATTTCAAACAGTAATGTAGTAGTTTTGTTTAACCGATTGTTGTGTATTTTAATTCATAATTTGCTAATTTCAAAATTAAGTTTCTACAATATATGATGTAGGAGACTACTACTAAAACTAAATAATGGTCAAAATTACAAGCACAAGACACTAAATATAGCATTCTATAACCAGAATCCACATTATGTATGTACTGCAATTATTATTATATACTACAAGTGTTTTGTAGTAATACACACATTCATACAACAATTATACACCATAAGTTAGCACGTGAACATGTACAACTACTATTACTACTACTACTACTACTACTACTATTACTACTACACACATCTTATTTATTTATACAAAATGACTGCAACATGATTTGTTACCTTTCTTGTAATGACAGTACAGATACAAAGGTATGTCACATAATTAACCATCTTCTAACTAAAGATTATCATTCAATATCATATTTTTTCAAAACGTGTATATGTCAACATTTTTTTAGGTTGGTTCCTTTTTATTAGTGTAGTTACAAAATGTAAACAAAAAATTTGCAGTAAATACAACAAATGTAAGAATAAGAATTTCTTACACAATCATTCTGATACACCATCAACATTGTATGTATTGTTCTTTTGTTGGAAAAATAAACACACTTACATAATGAAAAGTGCGAGAAGAAGATTGTACACTACAGCGTGCTGTGTCCCCGAAGGTAGAGTATAAAACACATTATACAGAGTAAAACCAACATTGTAAACATCTGTACAAAACAAAGTATTCTTGATGAAAAGCAACAATTGGAGATTTTACATCCAACATAATAAGAAGGTCCTTAGACAAGGCAAAACTACAGAACTACAGAACAGTGATACAAAACTACAGAACTGAATAAGCAACACTCACATATCTTCAATAAACACAAAAACAGATTGTGAGAAAACATCATTTCTACAAGAGTAAAGGTTACTGGTTGCAGTCGTCTGTTGTTCCAGATCAATACAAGACTGGCTGCATCTCGCCATTAATCAAGAAGGCTGGACTAAATCCAGAATATTTGCAGAACTACCGACCTGTATCGAATCTGGCATTTCTCTCTAAAGTAATCGAGCGCGTTGTAGCAAAACAGCTGAACGTCCACATGCAAGAGAACAACTTGCACGACCAATTTCAATCGGCATATCGCCATAATCACTCAACTGAAACGGCTCTGCTTAAAGTACACAATGACATTCTGTCTGCAGTAGACCGTGGCTGTGTTGTTGTGTTGGTTATGCTTGACTTGACCGCCGCTTTCGACACCATTGACCACTGCATTCTAATGAGCAGACTCACTCACAGATTCGGTGTCACTGGCGCTGCGCTTGAGTGGTTCAGATCTTACTTGTCCAGTCGGCATCAAGTCGTTCGTATTGGAAGTGTCAAATCCTCCCCAACTGCTGAGCCGTTTGGCGTGCCGCAAGGCTCTGTGCTTGGGCCGTTGCTTTTTACGGCATATATCTCACCGCTCGGCGACATCTTCAAGAAATTCAGGGTGGACTATCATTTTTATGCAGACGACACGCAACTTTACGTCTCGTTTTGTCCTGGCGGAGATGACCAAGTTAATTCAATAGACAATCTGTGTAATTGCCTTGAGCATATAGGGGAATGGTTGCGGTCCAATTCACTGAAGCTAAACGACCAGAAGACGGATGTTGTGGTATTCGGCACCAAGCACAAGTTGCCACTGATGAAGGATATCCGCATAATCATTGGTGATGCAACTCTGAGCGCATCATCTAATGTTCGTAACCTTGGCGTCATATTCGACTCATCCCTCGGCATGGCGAACCATGTCTGTGCCATCTGCCGAACAGCCTACATGCACCTACACAACATTAGCCGTATCAGACGTTACCTTACCTTAGATGCGACGAAATCATTAGTCCACGCCTTCGTCATGTCCAGACTGGATTATGGGAATGCGCTGCTTGCTGGACTACCACTTGAACATTTGAATAAACTCCAACGCATTCAAAACATGGCAGCAAGAATCATTACTTTTACACCTCGCAGAGATCACATTACCCCAATCCTGAAAGAACTGCACTGGCTACCTGTGAAATGTCGAATCGAATTCAAGATTCTTATGCATGTGTATCGATGTCTGAACGGCACCGGACCATTGTACCTGGAGAACATGCTGAAGACACAGTGCTCTGCAGGGCGCACACGTTCGTCCCAACAATATCTGCTACACGTGCCGCGAACGAAGCTTGTTAGTTTTGGTGATCGTGCATTCAAAGTGATAGGACCTCGATTATGGAATCTGCTGCCGTTTCACATAAAATGTAGTGGAAACCTAACACTGTTCAAACGGACTCTGAAAACACACATGTTCAAAGCGGAATACTGTTGACATTTTACTTTCTTTGACATTTTACTCCTAAACTTATATTTTATTTATCTACCCACGATTGCATATATGTAAATATTATATCTATTATTTATTCTATATATACATAACGTATCTTATATATCTTAATAATGTTTAAATAACAGCTTTATATATACATATTTTTATTTATCTATTTTTTGTAATTAAATAAAATTGTTCTGTTTTTATAATTATTATATCAAATTTGTATTTTATATCTACTGTGCACATACCTTTGCTAAATTTTAATGTTTTATGATATTAGCTTCTTGTACAGTGCTCTGAGCATTTTATTGGAAATTGCGCTCTATAAAAAATTTATATTATTATTATTATAATGGATTAAAAAATACCCCTATGTATAAAACCTAATAACATATAAAATGGTATAACAAATAATAAATTAAATAATTACTCTGGTTAAGTGTTTCATTTCTCCTATTTCCAAAGTAAAGAAATAGTTATCAATTAAATATTACCTGGTATGTACAATCACAATTGTGGTTTAGACTCTTCACTAACAGCCCAACCACCAACCTAGAGGGCTGGTCAACTGACTTTTGCCTCGACTCTCTGCTTCAACATGGTTAGACCTGCCAGGAGCCGAGACTCACGCCGGCGTAGCTCTCAGGGTCACTGAGACACACAAGTGACCCCACCACAACAAGGTACCAGTCTCAATGGGGAGACACAAGTCACCCCAACATGACAAGGTGCCAGTTTCATCGGGGTGGGGAAAAGCTAAGAGATGTTCTCATGACATGAAGGTGCGGACCCGCCCCTCTATCCGGTGCCGACAGATAGGGCAGGTGGAGAGTGCTGAGGCGCAGTTGGCACAGCAGGCAAGATGTCCACAGGGCAGGATCACCGTGTTCATGTCAGCGTCGAGACAGACCTTACAGATCATCGACGGCCTCTCAGACGCTGCACCTACAAGACACACACTTCTACAGCCAGTGCTTACACAAACACACATGTCTCACTTTCATCGCTGAAATCTGTGTTAATCTATATTATATATATATATATATATATATATATATAGGGACATTCCATGCCAAATCAATCAAAAACAGGGTGAAATTTACATGTCTTTGATTTTTATTAAATTTGGTGTGTTGGTTTATGATCATGAGTCTATGTTACAAACCTAATTTTACGTCAATCTGACCATCTGATCCATTTAGTCAAGGATTTCATTTTTAAAGTATGTCTGGACAGAGGTCATCAAAATATGACCTGACCATGACTACCTGACGACCTTCCAGATGTCATAACTCATTTCCTAAGCAACCTATATGTTGGTGTGATTTTAAATATCTATTATAATTGTCTCTTTGTAGCCAAGGAAACAAATCATAATTTGAAAAGAAAAAAAAAAGAGAAAAAAAAAAAAGCTTCACCTTTGACCTGACATTGCAAATATTGTTTAAGCTCAGATCAATTTGAGAAATCATCCATCAGTCAGTCGATGAATTCATTCAAAGTTTCACTGACCATCTCCAGCGTCTCATCCTTCATAATTTCATTGCGAAAGTACAAACATCGTAGAACCAAGACCTGTGAGACAACATGCCGGGTGAAAAGGAGGTACTTGTGGGTGATTTTGCTGAGAACTTCACGTTTGTAATGCAAGATGAGGTCCAGTCATATCACTGGAACAATGCTCAAGCTACCGTCCACCCTTTTGTTTGTTACTGGTTGGAGGACGGAGTTTCAAAGCATGTGTCATACATTGCTGTTTCTGGGTGTCTAACACATGACACCATTACAGTCCACCTGTTTCAATGACATCTCCTGAAGTTGCTCCAGGTGATGTTTGGAGAGAAGCCAAAGAAAGTGTTCTATTTCTCAGGCAGTTGTGCAAACCAATACAAGAACTGTAAGAACTTCATCAACTTGTGCCACCATGCTGTGCAGGCCAATACAAGAACTGTAAGAACTTCATCAACTTGTGCCACCATGCTGTGCAGGCCAATACAAGAACTGTAAGAACTTCATCAACTTGTGCCACCATGTTGTGCAGGCCAATACAAGAACTGTAAGAACTTCATCAACTTGTGCCACCATGCTGTGCAGGCCAATACAAGAACTGTAAGAACTTCATCAACTTGTGCCCCCATGCTGTGCAGGCCAATACAAGAACTGTAAGAACTTCATCAACTTGTGCCACCATGCTGTGCAAACCAATACAATACCTCACCAGCTGTATGAGTTTGCAAAGCAAAATCTTGCGCTTGAATACTTCACCGTGGGAGATTGGGAAGCTGACGGGAAACAGCTTGAGAGCCGCTTTGCAAAGATGCAGACAGTGCCAGGGACATGACATTTGCACCTAGAAGGTCGTCAAGTATCAAGGTCGGCTGAAACTTTGATGACCATCTCTGGATAGGAAGGTAAGATTAAGCTGAAATGTGGTTGGTGACATAGACTCATGAACATAAACCAACACACAAAGTTTCATCAAAATCGAAGATGGTCATGTAAATTCTTGATTGATTTGATATGAATGCCCCTATATATATATATATATATATATATATATATATATATATATATATATATATTGATATGGTAAGTCTAAGGCACTCTTATTGCATCTTCTCCCATGTGCCATGGTCCACTTGCCTCTTCCTATATTCATTAGCCTCTGATCTATTGACAACAGGCAATGTATAAAAAAACAGATAGTTATTTAGTATTTATAATACACTGCCTCTTTACTTTTATAATATGTTGCCAATTTACTTGTTTCAGTGGACAAATTGAGTGGTCAGCCCATTTCCAGGTGGCGCCACTGTGTTGCATAAGATTTATCAGGGAATTATTATCTGCTGCATAGACGGCAGTAATTATTATCTGCTGCATGGACTGCAGTAAGTATTATCTGCTGCATGGACTGCAGTAGTTATTATCTGCTGCATGGACTGCAGTAATTATTATCTGCTGCATGGACTGCAGTAAGTAGTATCTGCTGCATGGACTGCAGTAATTATCATCTGCTGCATGGACTGTAGTAATTATTATCTGCTGCATGGACTGCAGTAATTATTATCTGCTGCATGGACTGCAGTAATTATTATCTGCTGCATGGACTGCAGTAATTATTATCTGCTGCATGGACTGCAGTAATTATTGTCTGCTGCATGGACTGCAGTAATTATCGTCTGCTGCATGAACTGTAGTAATTATTGTCTGCTGCATGGACTGCGGTAATTATCATCTGCTGCATGGACTGCAGTAATTATTATCTGCTGCATGGACTGCAGTAAGTATTATCTGCTGCATGGACTGCAATAATTATTATCTGCTGCATGGACTGCAATAATTATTATCTGCTGCATGGACTGCAGTAAGTATTATCTGCAGTAATTGGCGGTAGCAGAAATCAAATGGTCCTGGGAATGACATTAGTTTCAAAATACTGTAACATTTGTTAAAATTGCTGCCGTTGGTCTGTTGCCCCACAGCTGCGAGTCGGCTGAGATGTAAGTTATTATTGTTATTATGGTGGGTGTAAGATTATTATTATCATTGTTATGTATTTTTATGTGGCATTCTTGACACGACACCTGTCTTTCGTCATTCCACAAAGTGTACCATGAGTTTAATAAAGTTAACTAATAAACAGATAAATCACTAAAATGTCCATATAAATAAAAAGGTGTTTTAAACAAAATTAATAACACTCACAATGTTACTGAAAGGCCATAACTATCGATCACATGACCCGTTGTTTAGCAAAAGTTCTGCCAAACCATCTAACAACAGATGCCGAAGCATTGAGATATTCCTGTGTATATTTTGTTCAAATTCTGGCCCCAGAAGATTTTTCTTTATGGTAAAAACATAAGACATAGTTGTACAAGTGAGAACTGTATGGGGGAAAGGCTGACTTAGCAGATGTAAAGCTAAGCAAAATGAACCTAACCTTAACTTAGGTAGACACAACAAGGGAGACAAGACAAAGTGAACCTAACCCTAACTTAGCTAGACACAACAAGGGAAACAAAACAAAATGAACCTAACCCTAACTTAGCTAGACACAACAAGGGAGACAAGACAAAGTGAACCTAACCCTAACTTAGCTAGACACAACAAGGGAAACAAGACAAAGTGAACCTAACCCTAACTTAGCTAGACACAACAAGGGAAACAAAACAAAATGAACCTAACCCTAACTTAGCTAGACACAACAAGGGAAACAAAACAAAATGAACCTAACCCTAACTTAGCTAGACACAACAAGGGAGACAAGACAAAGTGAACCTAACCCTAACTTAGCTAGACACAACAAGGGAAACAAGACAAAGTGAACCTAACCCTAACTTAGCTAGACACAACAAGGGAAACAAAACAAAATGAACCTAACCCTAACTTAGCTAGACACAACAAGGGAGACAAGACAAAGTGAACCTAACCCTAACTTAGCTAGACACAACAAGGGAAACAAGACAAAGTGAACCTAACCCTAACTTAGGTAGACACAACAAGGGAAACAAAACAAAATGAACCTAACCCTAACTTAGCTAGACACAACAAGGGAGACAAGACAAAGTGAACCTAACCCTAACTTAGCTAGACACAACAAGGGAAACAAAACAAAATGAACCTAACCCTAACTTAGCTAGACACAACAAGGGAAACAAGACAGAGTGAACCTAACCCTAACTTAGCTAGACACAACAAGGGAAACAAAACAAAATGAACCTAACCCTAACTTAGCTAGACACAACAAGGGAAACAAGACAACGTGAACCTAACTCTAACTTAGCTAGACACAACAAGGGAAACAAGACAAAGTGAACCTAACCCTAACTTAGCTAGACACAACAAGGGAAACAAGACAACGTGAACCTAACCCTAACTTAGCTAGACACAACAAGGGAAACAAAACAAAATGAACCTAACCGTAACTTAGCTAGACACAACAAGGGAAACAAGACAAAGTGAACCCAACCCTAACTTAGCTAGACACAACAAGGGAAACAAGACAAAGTGAACCTAACCCTAACTTAGCTAGACACAACAAGGGAAACAAAACGAATCTAACCCTAACTTAGCTAGACACAACAAGGGAAACAAAACAAAATGAACCTAACCCTAACTTAGCTAGACACAACAAGGGAAACAAGACAGAGTGAACCTAACCCTAACTTAGCTAGACACAACAAGGGAAACAAAACAAAATGAACCTAACCCTAACTTAGCTAGACACAACAAGGGAAACAAGACAGAGTGAACCAAACCCTAACTTAGCTAGACACAACATGGGATAAAAGACCAGCTAGAAGTTCTTTTTAAATTATCAAATGTTGTTATGGATGTTGAAAGAAATATTGGAGGTATTAATAGAGGTATTAATGGAGGTATTAATAGAGGTGTTAAAGGAGGTATTAATGGAGGTATTAATGGAGGAATTAATGGAGGTATTAATGGAGGTACAACACAGCTTTAGTAAAAACAGTATTTACTAAAGCTATGTTGTCTTCATTCAGTTTTAAGGGAATAGTTCTTTCAATATCCATATATGTAGTAGTAAATACATAAATATTATAAATCTCAGTCACAGAGAAACATGAATTATTCAGTATAAACAAGTGACCTATACATCAGGTCTTAAAAGTACTTATGAAATGTGAACTACATAAAAGTGACATATTTACCATGGCCTGAAAGTACTTACGAAATTTGAATTACTACAAGTGACATAATTACCAGTGCCTTAATTTTTTTATATTGACATTCTATGAACTATGCACAACAATAAGCGGCATATTTACCAGTGTCTGTGTTTTCCGGTGTAACAGCAGCTGCTGGTGCTGCAGCAGCTGCTGCTGTTGTCACTGTAGCTGCTGCTGCTGATGTACCAGATGCTGTATCTGTCTGCAATCAAAACAGTAAAGATGCTTGTAAACATAACATTTTAATTTGAGTGTATGTGTGCGTGCGTGCGTGCGTGCGTGCGTGGGTGTGTGCGTGTGTGTGTGTTAGTGTGTGTGCATGTGAGTATGTGTTCACAAATTGTGACCACAAAATATTCAAACTGTAAAGAAAACAATCCAAAACTAACAAGCTGCCATCGCCTGCAACGGACACTTATGGCACAGGCACATGTCCCTTCCAACAAATACTTCTGAAGGTCCTGGTTTCCACACACCAAACCACAAGTGGGGCGAAATACAACTGACTCAGTACACTTACTGCTGATATAACTACCACCATCAGCTGGTTGTGGGTGGACTTGAGACGTGGGTTCATTCTCTCTCACACAGCCACACTGAGGGAAGTTATTGCTTACAGAGGTTGAGACTTGAGACGTGGGTTCATTCTCTCTCACACAGCCACACTGAGGGAAGTTATTGCTTACAGAGGTTGAGACTTGAGACGTGGGTTCATTCTCTCTCTCAAAGACACACAGAGGGAAGTTATTGCCTACAGAGGTTGAGACTTGAGACGTGGGTTCATTCTCTCTCGCAAAGCCACACTGAGGGAAGTTATTGCTTACAGAGGTTGAGACTTGAGACGTGGGTTCATTCTCTCTCACACAGCCACACTGAGGGAAGTTATTGCCTACAGAGGTTGAGACTTGAGACGTGGGTTCATTCTCTCTCACAAAGCCACACTGAGGGAAGTTATTGCCTACAGAGGTTGAGACTTGACACGTGGGTTCATTCTCTCTCTCAAAGACACACAGAGGGAAGTTATTGCCTACAGAGGTTGAGACTTGAGACGTGGGTTCATTCTCTCTCTCAAAGACACACAGAGGGAAGTTATTGCCTACAGAGGTTGAGACTTGAGATGTGGGTTCATTCTCTCTCACACAGCCACACTGAGGGAAGTTATTGCCTACAGAGGTTGAGACTTGACACGTGGGTTCATTCTCTCTCACAAAGACACACAGAGGGAAGTTATTGCCTACAGAGGTTGAGACTTTAACAAGATTTAACAAGATTGCCACCCAGAGAATTAACTCTAGGTAGCAGGTGGACAAGGAAGCCCTTGGCTTATCGAGAGTCCGACCTTTTTATCTATGTGTATCCCGCCCGTCTGAGGTATGTGTCGATTTTATTTTTAAACATATTCACGCTACTAGCACCCACACAATCAGCAGGTAATCTGTTCCATTCATTTACAGTCCTTTGTGAAAATGAAAACTTTCTTATATCCAATCTACTCTGCTCCTTTGCTAATGCAAGATCATGTCCTCTAGTCCTTCTATCTTTCTTAACTGAGAAAAACATATTTCTATCAATATTTTCATAACCCTTCAATATTTTAAACACTTCTATCTGATCTCCTCTCAATCTCCTGGTCTCTAGTGTTGTTAAACCGCATTTTTTTAGGCGTATTTCATAACTAAGATCCCTCAGATTTGGTATCATTTTAGTTGCTCTCCTCTGCACTCTTTCTAGCATATCTATGTCCTTCCTGCGATATGGCCTCCACGCTTGAATACAATATTCTAAATGAGGCCTAACTATTGTTT
Organism: Escarpia spicata; assembly: GCA_963995525.1. Taxonomy (NCBI): domain Eukaryota; kingdom Metazoa; phylum Annelida; class Polychaeta; order Sabellida; family Siboglinidae; genus Escarpia; species Escarpia spicata. The sequence continues at coordinate 51,718,704 of OZ023218.1, forward strand.
TGTACAGCGGTATTATTAGCTCTTTTTCCTTATACGTTATGTTTCGCCTAATTAATCCAAGGATTTGATTTCCCTTTGAAGCTGCAATTCCGCACTGCTCTGAAATCTTCATATCAGCACTAACGGTTAACCCTAAGTCCTTTTCTTTTACAGTAGTACTTAGTACAGTACCCCCCATTGTATATTCTACCTCTTCGTTCCCATATCCTATGTGGAGGCATTTACATTTCCCAAAATTGAACATCATTTGCCACTTTTCAGACCATTTGATCAACCTGTCAAGATCATCTTGTAAATGCTGTCTATCTCCATCACTTTTAATCCTTCTAAACACTTTTGTATCATCCGCAAATTTCAACACCTTGCTTGTTATTTCATCATCCAAATCGTTGATGTATATTAAGAATAATATAGGACCTAATACTGATCCCTGTGGTACCCCACTCAATACCGATTTCCAGTTTGAAGCCTCCCCATCAACTACTACACGTTGTCTTCTGTCAATCAGCCATTGTTCTATCCAGTTTATTATACCATTTCCTATGCCATGGGCCTTTAGTTTAAGCAGTAATCTTTGATGTGGTACTTTGTCAAAAGCTTTTTGAAAATCTAAGTAGACGATATCTACTGGTGATCCCTCATCTACCCACTTAGTGATGTCTTCCAAAAAACATAACATATTTGTTAAGCATGACCTCGCTTTAAAAAAACCATGTTGAGATGGGTTTATCAAGTTTTGTTTAACAAGAAAATCCACCATGTGATCTTTAATTAGTCTTTCTAATAATTTACAAATCACTGATGTTAAACTCACTGGTCTATAGTTCTCTGACTTGTTTCTCGAACCTTTTTTGAATAACGGTATAATGTTTGCTTCTTTCCATTCTAAAGGAACCACTCCCTCTTCTAATGACAAGTTGAAAACTGTTGCAAGTGGTATGCTAATTTGTTCTACAATTTCCAATAGTAGTTTGGGTGGAATACCATCCACTCCAGGTGATTTATTATCCTTCATAGCCCTTATTTTCTTAGCTACCATTTCCGGGGTTACAATTAATTGTCCTAAATAGTCTGAATCTGCCCCCTTGAACTTAGCCTCTGGTATTGGCAGTGAACTAATATCTTCCCTGGTAAACACTGAACTAAAGTACTCATTCAGGTCTTCTGCCATTATGAATCCCTCTGATATTATATTTCCAGCACTATCTTCTAGAGGACCGACCTTATCTTGAACTTTCTGTTTGCTTCGAACATACGCATAAAAACTCTTGCTGTCATGTTTTATATTACTAGCTAATTGTTGTTCATAGCTTCTCTTTGAATTTCTAATTTCAGCTGTAGCTTGGTTAAGTGCTTCTTTATAATTGTTGTAGTCTTCATCATTTCCAGTACATCTATATGACTTCCACATCATTTGTTTATACTTAATTTTTCTAATGGCTTCTTTCGATAAGTGTTTCTTTTTGGACCGTTTTCCTTGTTTTTTGAAGGGTACAAATTTATCGATTATGCACTTAATTTCACTCTTTAATATATTCCAGCATTCTGTTGCCGTCTTATTTGTCAGTGTCTTATTCCAGTCTATCTTTGCTATCTTGACACGTGGGTTCATTCTCTCTCACAAAGACACACAGAGGGAAGTTATTGCCTACAGAGGTTGAGACTTGAGACGTGGGTTCATTCTCTCTCTCAAAGACACACAGAGGGAAGTTATTGCCTACAGAGGTTGAGACTTGAGACGTGGGTTCATTCTCTCACACAGCCACACTGAGGGAAGTTATTGCTTACAGAGGTTGAGACTTGAGACGTGGGTTCATTCTCTCTCACACAGCCACACTGAGGGAAGTTATTGCTTACAGAGGTTGAGACTTGAGACGTGGGTTCATTCTCTCTCACAAAGCCACACTGAGGGAAGTTATTGCTTACAGAGGTTGATACTTGAGACGTGGGTTCATTCTCTCTCACAAAGCCACACTGAGGGAAGTTATTGCCTACAGAGGTTGAGACTTGAGACGTGGGTTCATTCTCTCTCACAAAGCCACACTGAGGGAAGTTATTGCCTACAGAGGTTGAGACTTGAGACGTGGGTTCATTCTCTCTCACACAGCCACACTGAGGGAAGTTATTGCTTACAGAGGTTGAGACTTGAGACGTGGGTTCATTCTCTCTCACACAGCCACACTGAGGGAAGTTATTGCCTACAGAGGTTGAGACTTGAGACGTGGGTTCATTCTCTCTCACACAGCCACACTGAGGGAAGTTATTGCTTACAGAGGTTGAGACGTGGGTTCATTCTCTCTCCCAAAGCCACACTGAGGGAAGTTATTGCTTACAGTGGTTGAGACTTGAGACGTGGGTTCATTCTCTCTCACACAGCCACACAGAGGGAAGTTATTGCCTACAGAGGTTGAGACTTGAGACGTGGGTTCATTCTCTCTCACACAGCCACACTGAGGGAAATAATTGCTTACAGAGGTTGAGACGTGGGTTCATTCTCTCTCACACAGCCACACTGACGGCAGTTATTGCTTACAGAGGTTGAGACGTGGGTTCATTCTCTCTCGCAAAGCCACACTGAGGGAAGTTATTGCTTACAGAGGTTGAGACTTGAGACGTGGGTTCATTCTCTCACACAGCCACACTGAGGGAAGTTATTGCCTACAGAGGTTGAGACTTGAGATGTGGGTTCATTCTCTCACACAGCCACACTGAGGGAAGTTATTGCTTATAGAGGTTGAGACTTGAGACGTGGGTTCATTCTCTCTCTCAAAGACACACAGAGGGAAGTTATTGCTTACAGAGGTTGAGACTTGAGACGTGGGTTCATTCTCTCTCCCAAAGCCACACTGAGGGAAGTTATTGCTTACAGAGGTTGAGACTTGAGACGTGGGTTCATTCTCTCACACAGCCACACTGAGGGAAGTTATTGCTTACAGAGGTTGAGACTTGAGACGTGGGTTCATTCTCTCTCTCAAAGACACACAGAGGGAAGTTATTGCCTACAGAGGTTGAGACTTGACACGTGGGTTCATTCTCTCTCTCAAAGACACACTGAGGGAAGTTATTGCTTACAGAGGTTGAGACTTGAGACGTGGGTTCATTCTCTCTCTCAAAGACACACTGAGGGAAGTTATTGCTTACAGAGGTTGAGACTTGAGACGTGGGTTCATTCTCTCTCTCACAAAGCCACACTGAGGGAAGTTATTGCCTACAGAGGTTGAGACGTGAGATGTGGGTTCATTCTCTCTCACAAAGCCACACTGAGGGAAGTTATTGCTTACAGAGGTTGAGACTTGAGATGTGGGTTCATTCTCTCTCACAAAGCCACACTGAGGGAAGTTATTGCTTACAGAGGTTGAGACTTGAGATGTGGGTTCATTCTCTCTCTCACAAAGCCACACTGAGGGAAGTTATTGCCTACAGAGGTTGAGACTTGAGATGTGGGTTCATTCTCTCTCACAAAGCCACACTGAGGGAAGTTATTGCTTACAGAGGTTGAGACTTGAGATGTGGGTTCATTCTCTCTCACAAAGCCACACTGAGGGAAGTTATTGCTTACAGAGGTTGAGACTTGAGATGTGGGTTCATTCTCTCTCACAAAGCCACACTGAGGGAAGTTATTGCTTACAGAGGTTGAGACTTGAGATGTGGGTTCATTCTCTCTCACACAACCACACTGAGGGAAGTTATTGCTTACAGAGGTTGAGGTTTGAGACGTGGGTTCATTCTCTCTCACACAGCCACACTGAGGGAAGTTATTGCTTACTGAGGTTGAGGTTTGAGACGTGGGTTCATTCTCTCTCCCAAAGCCACACTGAGGGAAGTTATTGCTTACAGAGGTTGAGGTTTGAGACGTGGGTTCATTCTCTCTCACACAGCCACACTGAGGGAAGTTATTGCTTACTGAGGTTGAGGTTTGAGACGTGGGTTCATTCTCTCTCCCAAAGCCACACTGAGGGAAGTTATTGCCTACAGAGGTTGAGGTTTGAGACGTGGGTTCATTCTCTCTCCCAAAGCCACACTGAGGGAAGTTATTGCTTACAGAGGTTGAGGTTTGAGACGTGGGTTCATTCTCTGACAGTCTCACAAAGCCACACTGAGGGAAGTGGCGGCGATGCTCTGTCATTGGGTCATCTCCTCTCTGCCAGTTGTTGAGATGTCCATCGCAGAAGAAACAATAAACAGTGTCAGTATCTCCTGGGGACAAACAAAACACTTCCTTGTACAACACCTCAAAATGATCAAACCACGCCAATGCAACAATCCTGAAAGGTCAGGAGCAATTTATTGCTACATGTATGATATTCACTGCAATAACCTCTAATATCCCACTGGCGTGAAAGTGAGTGTACAGTAGCGACATCTAGCGACCACTTTTGAAGATAAATGGTTGCTACAGACCTACATTTCTTTGGCAACTCCAGATACAAATCGCTCCCTAAACCAGCTCAGCAATTGTCTCCAAGATGCCTGTATCTTCCATGGGATGAATGACAGCAAATTAAAATTAAATGCAGATAAAACTGAATTTCTTATCATTGGTATTCCAAAGCAGCGTGGTCAATTTGATGGCTTTTTCCCCCAACACGTATCTTGAGTCAAAGTATCACACCAGCTGCCTCAGTGCAGAATCTCGGAATACTTAACGTTTCATGAAAACTTAAATTTTAAACACCACGTATCTAAAACATGTCGCTGCTGTGTTGACCATATCTGCGATCTTCGCTGTATTCGCTGGTATATCTCACTTTCCGTCCCCAAAACTATCGCAACAGCTCTTGTTGGCAGCAGACTCGACTACTGTAATTCTCTCCTTTATAATAATTGTTTGACAAGGGTAGTCAAGCGTTTTTCTCATTTTTCTCACTCAGTGCCGTTTCTTAAATCACCGCATTGGCTCGCTGTGAGATATCGATTATTTTTAAGGTTTGTATAATTGCCTATCAAGCCCTTTCATCCAACAACCTGCATATCTACATTCGATGCTCACTCCACCAAGAAATCTCAGACAGCTACGGTCGACCAGTCTTCTTTTCATTCCCCAAGTAAAGATGAATGCTGGAACTCGAGCCTTCTCAGTTGCCGCACCATCTCTGTGGAATTCACTTCCTGTCAGCGTTAAATTAGAAGGAAATATAGTTTCATTTCGCTGTTGTCTAAAAACCTATCTTTTTAATATTGCCTAACCTCCTTAGCCTCCTAGCATTTTCATCCATCTGGTGACGACTCACCCATTGTATACGATAACGACATTGCTTAATCCTTTGGTTTTGTTACTCCACTGAGCTTGATTTTTGAGGATACTGTCACATAAGAAGTCATTATTATTGTTATAGGCATGGGAACTGGGGGGTGAGCCCCAAGTATTTTTGGTGGAGGGCTGGAGATATGTTCAGCCCCCCAATATTTTGGCAGAGGGTGCGATTGGCAAGGCAGTAGAAGTTGTGAGTTTTATAAATGTATGTACATCTCTAAATGGTTATGTATCATACATCACAAATACAAGTATTTATTTACACTTTTATACTTTTTAAAACATTTAAATGTTTAGCAATGTGAACTGCATTGGATGTGATGCTACTAAGTAACATAAATTTTACTACTATTTAACAGAATAGTACATTTCTATTTGTGGTAAAGAACGTGTTCATGACCATGTTAAATAGCTTTGAACAGTTTATCCTCTCACCTGCGTAACAGAATTCTGTAGCTTTAGTTTATCCTCTCACCTGCGTAGTAGAATCCTATAGCTTTAGTTTATCCTCTCACCTGAGTAGTAGAATCCTATAGCTTTAGTTTATCCTCTCACCTGCATAATAGAATCCTATAGCTTCAGTTTATCCTCTCACCTGAGTAATAGAATCCTATAGCTTTAGTTTATCCTCTCACCTGCATAACAGAATCCTATAGCTTCAGTTTATCCTCTCACCTGAGTAATAGAATCCTATAGCTTTAGTTTATCCTCTCACCTGAGTAGTAGAATCATATAGCTTCAGTTTATCCTCTCACTTGCATAATAAAATCTTATAGCTTCAGTTTATCCTCTCACCTGTGTAGCAGAATCCTATAGCTTCAGTTTATCCTCTCACCTGAGTAATAGAATCCTATAGCTTTAGTTTATCCTCTCACCTGAGTAGTAGAATCATATAGCTTCAGTTTATCCTCTCACTTGCATAATAAAATCTTATAGCTTCAGTTTATCCTCTCACCTGTGTAGCAGAATCCTATAGCTTCAGTTTATCCTCTCACCTGAGTAGTAGAATCCTATAGCTTCAGTTTATCCTCTCACCTGCATAATAGAATCCTATAGCTTCAGTTTATCCTCTCACCTGTGTAGTAGAATCCTATAGCTTTAGTTTACCCTTTCACCTGCATAGTAGAATCCTATAGCTTCAGTTTATCCTCTCACCTGCATAATAGAATCCTATAGCTTCAGTTTATTCTCTCACCTGTGTAGTAGAATGCTATAGCTTTAGTTTATCCTCTTACATGCATAATAGAATCCTATAGCTTTAGTTTATCCTCTCACCTGAGTAGTAGAATCCTATAGCTTCAGTTTATCCTCTCAGCTGCATAATAGAATCCTATAGCTTCAGTTTATCCTCTCACCTGAGTAGTAGAATCCTATAGCTTTAGTTTATCCTCTCACCAGCATAGTAGAATCCTATAGCTTTAGTTTATCCTCTCACCTGCATAGTATAATCCTATAGCTTTAGTTTATCCTCTCACCTGAGTAGTAGAATCCTATAGCTTCACATTATCCTCTCACCAGCATAATAGAATCCTATAGCTTCAGTTTATCCTCTCACCTGAGTAGTAGAATCCTATAGCTTCAGTTTATCCTCTCACCTGCATAATAGAATCCTATAGCTTCAGTTTATCCTCTCACCTGAGTAGTAGAATCCTATAGCTTTAGTTTATCCTCTCACCTGCATAGTAGAATCCTATAGCTTCAGTTTATCCTCTCACCTGAGTAGTAGAATACTATAGCTTTAGTTTATCCTCTCACCAACATAGTAGAATCCTATAGCTTTAGTTTATCCTCTCACCTGCATAGTAGAATCCTATAGCTTCAGTTTATCCTCTCACCTGAGTAGTAGAATCCTATAGCTTTAGTTTATCCTCTCACCTGAGTAGTAGAATACTATAGCTTTAGTTTATCCTCTCACCAACATAGTAGAATACTATAGCTTTAGTTTATCCTCTCATCTGCATAGCACAATACTATAGCTTCAGTTTATCCTCTCACCTGCGTAGTAGAATCCTTTTGCTTCAGTTTATCCTCTCACCACCTGCATAGTAGAATCTTATAGCTTCAGTTTATCCTCTCACCAGCATAGTAGAATACTATAGCTTCAGTTTATCCTCTCACCTGTGTAGAAAAATCCCGCATGCGCAAGGCTGTCTGGGGAGACAGGACTACTGCGGGGCCATGCGTCCAGGCTGGCCATTCGTGTAGACTCCACCCTCATGGATGGATGTCTTGGTTGACCCATCTGAATGCCAAGCTCATCGGCAATGGTAGCACGTGACGTCGTACTGGTGGCAACATTCTGAAAGATGACAAGGTAAAGCAGTCAAGTTATGTTTGAAATGGTCATGTATCAGTTACATATTCATTATATAATAGGTGTGCAAATTTTTTTGGTGATTTGTAAAATTATCATGTTTGTTCGATATTTACTGGCAAACAGTTAGATCTGTGTAAATCAATTAATGCAAATTCAATTAATTGTGTGACTTTGCAGCTAGCAATCATACAACGTAAATTTATATAGATTCAGAGCTGTTTTCACTACATTTCCATGGTATGGCAAACCTCACTGGGTGCAATGGTGTAGGGCCAGAGCACTGAACTCTCAACTGAGAGATTCCGGGTTCAAACCTCACTGGGTGCAATGGTGCAGGGCCAGAGCACTGAACACTCTACTGAGAGAATCCGGGTTCAAACCTCATTGGGTGCAATGGTGTAGGGCCAGAGCACTGAACTCTCAACTGAGAGATTCCGGGTTCAAACCACACAGGGTGCAATGGTGTAGGGCCAGAGCACTGAACTCTCAACTGAGAGAATCCGGGTTCAAACCTCATTGGGTGCAATGGTGTAGGGCCAGAGCACTGAACTATCAACTGAGAGAATCCGGGTTCAAACCTCATTGGGTGCAATGGTGTAGGGCCAGAGCACTGAACTCTCAACTGAGAGAATCCGGGTTCAAACCTCATTGGGTGCAATGGTGTAGGGCCAGAGCACTGAACTCTCAACTGAGAGAATCCGGGTTCAAACCACACTGGGTGCAATGGTGTAGGGCCAGAGCACTGAACTCTCAACTGAGAGAATCCGGGTTCAAACCTCAATGGGTGCAATGGTGTAGGGCCAGAGCACTGAACACTCAACTAAGAGATTCCGGGTTCAAACCTCAATGGGTGCAATGGTGTAGGCCCAGAGCACTGAACTCTCAACTGAGAGATTCCGGGTTCAAACCTCATTGGGCGCAATGGTGTAGAGCCAGAGCAATGAACACTCAACTAAGAGATTCCGGGTTCAAACCTCAATGGGTGCAATTGTGTAGGCCCAGAGCACTGAACTCTCAACTGAGAGATTCCGGGTTCAAACCTCATTGGGTGCAATGGTGTAGAGCCAGAGCACTGAACACTCAACTAAGAGATTCCGGGTTCAAACCTTAATGGGTGCAATGGTGTAGGGCCAGAGCATTGAACTCTCAACTGAGAATCCGGGTTCAAACCTCATTGGGTGAAATGGTGTAGAGCCAGAGCACTGAACACTCAACTAAGAGATTCCGGGTTCAAACCTCAATGGGTGCAATGGTGTAGAGCCAGAGCACTGAACACTCAACCGAGAGATTCCGGGTTCAAACCTCAATGGGTGCAATGGTGTAGGCCCAGAGCACTGAACTCTCAACTGAGAGATTCCGGGTTCAAACCTCATTGGGTGCAATGGTATAGGCCCAGAGCACTGAACTCTCAACTGAGTGATTCCGGGTTCAAACCTCATTGGGTGCAATGGTATAGGCCCAGAGCACTGAACTCTCAACTGAGTGATTCCGGGTTCAAACCTCATTGGGTGCAATGGTGTATGGCCAGAGCATTGAACTCTCAACTGAGAGATTCCGGGTTCAAACCTCATTGGGTGCAATGGTGTAGGGCCAGAGCACTGAACTCTCAACTGAGAGATTCCCGATTCAAATCCTCTTGATGTTGTCTCAAACCATGGACAAGTTTGTTCACTCCACGCTACTCCAGATAGTTCATTCAGGTGTATTCATGAAGAAGTACCTGGCTGTAGACAGCTGCTTCCAAAAGAAGTCAAAATGGTGTCTGATTGAAGAGGTCCACCAGGGAAGAAGTTTGAAGTGCTTTGAGCAGTCCTACGCTATAAGAACTAACTTTTACATTTTACCCGATAAAAATAAACAAATTACCCACCAGTATTTGTGTCAATTATTAAACATAATACATGCACAGTATGGTGTGCTGCTGCTGCTGCTGCTGCTGAAAGGACATAGCTGAAGTCATAGACTTATATGTTGCTATGCCCTTCTCAAACCAAAAAACTGAATACATACAATACGAATGATAAATAAATTACAAAATTATATTCACAATTCATGTATAAATTTGTTACCATAGTGCTTGTGTTACTAATACGTGGGTTTAACTAAACATCATCTTCAATTAACAATTCACAGATATGTACTCAAAACTCACCAGTACTTGTGTCAACGGTGGTTCCTCGCCAATGGCCACGTTGCCTGCAGCTCTGGGATCACGCAGGAACTGGCAGTGGGGAAAGTTACGCAGATGCTCTCTCGCTGGCTCGTCCAACGGCTCCCAGTTGCGTAGGATGCCGCCACAGAAGGCACACTTGACACGGTCAGCCAGACCAAGGTAGAAGAGTCCCGCCTGGGCTAAAGCCTCAGGCGCGATGTCCACCACATCTCTTGGCCAATCGGAGTACGTTGCCAATCGTCGTCTTTCATACTTCATTTCCACCAGCAGTGTTGGATCATTATTGTTGACTCTTTCTGTGAAACGAGCAGGGCTATCAACCATATCTGCAAAGCCAATATTTGTTGCACCTGAGAGATCAGGAAAGTCTGCGATGCCAAAATCATCACTTATCATCTGCATATCTGTGATACTGTCCACGGTGTCCCGCCGCTGTGAAGAAGTGCGTGAAGATGATTGGCCAGTGTCCACATAAGCTGACCAATTACCTCCACCTGCTACAGAGGCCAGCATGCTGAGATAATGCGGCTGTCTGTTGTTACTGTTAGGTCTGCGTCTAGGGCCACGACGACGACTGCGACTTTGCGAATGTACTTCTTCTGGTACTGCATTCGCGAGAACTTCTTGTGACACACGGTCTGCAGATGTCACCTGCACTGGGGCCCTAGACCCAGCATTTGACATTTCACTCATTGACATCCGCTCTGGTGCTCTAGTGCTTGCTGCGGCTTGTGACACTTGCACTGGTGCTCTGTTAACTTGTGTTGTGTCCACCTCCATTGGGACACTACGTGACTGTAGTGTGACCACTAATTGACACTCAGGAGAGAGTCGTCTGTGAACAGGCATTGGCTGTACACCAGACTGCCAGTGGTTGAGACGCAGACCACAACTGTAACACGCCACGCTGTCTCCTGGTCCTGTGTAGTAGAACCCAGCCTTTGATGCCATGGCTGGAGACAGTGATGCCGACTCAGGCAAGTTACGAAACGTTGCCAATCGCATCATATGACTTTCCATCTGGGGATTAGGAGAAATAGGGTCACCACTTTGCATTTTATCGGTAGCGGTTAAGGCAGTTCCAGTGCTTGCTCCACAGTTACACTTACAGGTTGACACTCAGTGGTTGACTTGCTTCAAGCTGGTCTCATGGTTGTGGTAGTATGACCAATGTCCTTGTCACTTCTGTTCCACAGACATGAATGTCATAGTCCAGTCAGCATCTGTGTAAGAGAAGTGATTCTACAATACTTATAATAACAATAAGGTAACTTTGCTCATTGTTCATAGGCAAAATGGTTATTCAATCTTGAACTGATTAGCAGTATTCAAGTTGTCAGTCAGTGGATGGGTAATAGCACATTTGTTCTATTAGTATTACTACTAATATAGTCATTTATATTTTTCTGTTTGATACATATCTACTTGCATTGTAAATATGCAACATAAAATTGTAACTGTGATAAGTAATCATGACTATGATTACTTTGGAAATGTAATTTAATTTCATTTATTGACCTTTCAGACAAATGCAATCGAGTACGAGCATGATTACTCAAAAAGTTGTCCACAATTATGATTAGAGAGTACGATTAGAGGGTACGATTACAGAGTGCGACTGCAGAGTACGACTGCAGAGTACGATTGCAGAGTACGACTGCAGAGTACGACTGCAGAGTGCGACTGCAGAGTACGATTGCAGAGTGCGACTGCAGAGTACGACTGCAGAGTACGATTGCAGAGTGCGACTGCAGAGTACGACTGCAGAGTACGACTGCAGAGTACGACTGCAGAGTACGATTGCAGAGTACGACTGCAGAGTACGATTGCGGGAAACGATTGCGGAGTATGATTGCGGAGTACGACTGCGGAGTACGACTGCAGAGTACGACTGCAGAGTACGACTGCAGAGTACGACTGCAGAGTGCGACTGCAGAGTACGACTGCAGAGTACGACTGCAGAGTGCGACTGCAGAGTACGACTGCAGAGTACGACTGCAGAGTGCGACTGCAGAGTACGACTGCAGAGTACGACTGCAGAGTGCGACTGCAGAGTACGACTGCAGAGTACGATTGCAGAGTGCGACTGCAGAGTACGATTGCAGAGTACGACTGCAGAGTACGATTGCAGAGTACGATTGCGGGAAACGATTGCGGAGTATGATTGCGGAGTACGATTGCGAAGTATGATTGCGGAGTGCCATTGCGGAGTGTGATTGCGGAGTGCGATTACGGAGTACGATTACAGAGTACGATTATCGATTACAGAGTACGATTACTAGTACAGAGTAAAACTGCCCACCTCTGAGGTCATGTGCCATCAATGCTGTGATTTTGGCATATATGCATACAACATGTACACTGTAGGGAGGCAGAGTTAGTTGAGCCATTTTTCATTATTTTTAATATCTAAGAAAAAATGTAATTCTTAGTCAAAATTGTGTTTAATCACATAAACTATGATTATTTGTAGATATTTACGATAAATAAAATATACGTCTAAGTTGACGGTCTAACACAAATAGTTAACAAGATATAGGCCAATTGAAAGAAGACTAGTCAAGTGGCTCAACTAGCACTGTGTGGGGTAAGTTGTGCCAGAGAGTGTGGCAAGTTGTGCCAGAGAGTGTGGCAAGCTGTGCCAGAGAGTGCGGCAAGTTGTGCCAGAGAGTGTGGCAAGCTGTGTCAGAGAGTGTGGCAAGTTGTGCCAGAGAGTGTGGCAAGTTGTGCCAGAGAGTGCGGCAAGTTGTGCCAGAGAGTGTGGCAAGTTGTGTCAGAGAGTGTGGCAAGTTATGCCAGAGAGTGTGGCAAGTTGTGCCAGAGAGTGTGGCAAGTTGTGCCAGAGAGTGTGGCAAGCTGTGTCAGAGAGTGTGGCAAGTTGTGCCAGAGAGTGTGGCAAGTTGTGCCAGAGAGTGGAGTAAGTTGTGCCAGAGAGTGTGGCAAGTTGTGCCAGAGAGTGTGGCAAGTTGTGCCAGAGAGTGTGGCAAGCTGTGTCAGAGAGTGTGGCAAGTTGTGCCAGAGAGTGGGGTAAGTTGTGCCAGAGAGTGTGGCAAGTTGTGCCAGAGAGTGTGGCAAGCTGTGTCAGAGAGTGTGGCAAGTTGTGCCAGAGAGTGTGGCAAGTTGTGTCAGAGAGTGTGGCAAGTTGTGCCAGAGAGTGTGGCAAGTTGTGCCAGAGAGTGTGGCAAGTTGTGCCAGAGAGTGTGGCAAGCTGTGTCAGAGAGTGTGGCAAGTTGTGCCAGAGAGTGTGGCAAGTTGTGCCAGAGAGTGGGGTAAGTTGTGCCAGAGAGTGTGGCAAGTTGTGCCAGAGAGTGTGGCAAGCTGTGTCAGAAAGTGTGGCAAGTTGTGCCAGAGAGTGTGGCAAGTTGTGCCAGAGAGTGTGGCAAGTTGTGCCAGAGAGTGTGGCAAGTTGTGCCAGAGAGTGTGGCAAGCTGTGCCAGAGAGTGTGGCAAGCTGTGCCAGAGAGTGTGGCAAGCTGTGTCAGAGAGTGTGGCAAGTTGTGCCAGAGAGTGTGGCAAGTTGTGCCAGAGAGTGTGGCAAGCTGTGCCAGAGAGTGTGGCAAGCTGTGCCAGAGAGTGTGACAAGTTGTGTCAGAGAGTGTGGCAAGTTGTGCCAGAGAGTGTGGCAAGCTGTGCCAGAGAGTGTGGCAAGTTGTGCCAGAGAGTGTGGCAAGCTGTCAGAGAGTGTGGCAAGCTGTCAGAGAGTGTGGCAAGCTGTGCCAGAGTGTGGCAAGCTGTGCCAGAGAGTGTGGCAAGTTGTGCCAGAGAGTGTGACAAGTTGTGCCAGAGAGTGTGGCAAGTTGTGCCAGAGAGTGTGGCAAGTTGTGCCAGAGAGTGTGGCAAGTTGTGCCAGAGAGTGTGGCAAGTTGTGCCAGAGAGTGTGGCAAGTTGTGCCAGAGAGTGTGGCAAGTTGCTAAATGCTTTAGTTTATGCAGGCCATCTATTAAAACTTCATAATTCAGCCAACACAACTAAGATATCTACCCAATGAGTACATAACAAGCACAGGCAAGTCAATACGCATCAATATTAAGTCAACACACTTATTTAGAAGACCACTAAAGTCCCTTACAACAACAGTGTAACTAACTGCATGTATGATCCTCTACAGTTAACCGATGTCCCAATTTCCCAACTTTCATGAACACATGAACTATGTGATGTATTTTCTAGTAAAACATCACACATCTTCATTCCTTAACATATATATATATATATATGTATATACATATATACTTAGCCACCCCCCTCCTCTATGGCTCACCTAACTCCATTTTGACATTAAGTTTATTATAGCAAATTTCTCATTAATATATGAATAAATGAAAAATAAACTGTAGGTTAAACCGTTAGTAACTGCAAGAACAATGAAGTCTGGTGACAGGCTGCCTCAACTAACACCGCCTTCCCCTACCTTTAGTTATAATCTCACCTTTCAATGACCAGTTTATCTTACTCCATAAATAATACAAAACTAATGACACACATGCATCATGCCTCGACATTAACACTGGTCTGCTGGCCCGGCACCTTTTTTGAAGCTATTGGGCCAGTTCGGGCCACCAGTTTTCATATTTGACTGACCCGACGGGCCACTCGTTTCAATTCGACATTGGTCAGTCGTTTTAAATCATTTCTATCACGTTACAATTAAACAAAATCTGCATCTGACGTTGCGTTCTTGCTTAAAACAGTGCACCGTTCAGTCTCAGTTGAAGTTCACATATTTATTTTGATATTATTATACCTTGAATCGCACTAACTTCTGAACATCACTGCGATCCATCCAGTATCTTAGCATGATCATCCTGTAAGCATTCATCTCTGAATCTATGGTCATCCTTAATTCGCAGCATGTTGATTATGACTGTCATAAATAAACTGAATCACATGTGAAGAAAACAATATGGACGCTTGCGGGTAACCACACACATGGAGAAAGAGCAGATCTGATTGTTTGATTCACGTGGTGACATCAACGATTATGTCCGTTGCACTGATCTATACACATGGACAGGAAGTGTAGGAGGCAGTTTCAAACTAAATTTGCGGGAGCATCATGTAAAAGTCGTAATTGTGGATGCAAATGCACACATTCATCAAGCAGATACGTTAGAAAACGAGAGTGTTGCATGTGGACGCTACGCGTAACATGGTTGAACTGATACAGCAGTGAAGTTATTGTATATAACAATAGGAAAAGCAATATGGTGGCTTTGCTTCACGTCAAACAGACCTTTTAACGTTAGGCTTCCTATCCATGTACATACAGATCAATGGTCCGTTGCTATTTCGTGTGGCGCCATCTACTGAACTGTGATGTCACAAGTTTCATGTCTTTATTTTTAAAAAGCGTAACATATATATTCCCACAAAACTCGGGCCAGTTACTCTTTTTGGCGGGCTAGTAACTTTTCAAATCTACTGGCCCGCTTCAGCCTTGGCCAGTGGACACAAAACCTTAATGAAGGCACTCTGCTCGTGCTTCTTGACCCGAGTTCAGCTTTTGACACAACTGACCACACTATTCTACTCAATCGACTCAGCAAGCGCTATGGTACTCACTCCAGTGGATGGAGTCATATCTGCTAGACCAAATATGCAAGCATCACGCCACCGATCCAAGACCTACATTGGCTGCCGTTAGGGGAACACGTTCGTTTCAAGGTGGTGGTACTCGAGCACTGAGCTGTCAACAAGTGTGGGCCCGTGTACCTGACAAGGTCGTCTGCCTCTATGTGCCAAACAAGTCTCTTCGGTCAGTGGGAAATCATCAACTCGCGAGACCATGAACAAGATGCAAAGTCGGAGACGCGAGTTTTATGGCAGCAGCAGCGATTTACCTGTATCAATGCGTGAACTAAATAGTGAAGCAGCTTTTAAGAGCGCATTAAAAACACTCTATTTTAATCAATATTTTAACTCCAGTAGCCACAGCAGTCCCGGATCTACTTGTTTTCATTGCATGTAATGAACAGTGAGACAACTTTTAAGAACACTTTTAAAACTCTCTTTTAATCAATATTTTAACTGCTATAATGACTTTTAGACTTGCATTAAGCTTTTATTAATTATCGTTTGTTTATATAACATATATTTTTGTTATACTTAATTAATTACTTTTTGATGTATTACTAAATTACATGTAAAGCGCCTTGAATGGTTTCTAACTTGAGTTGGCACTATATAAGTTTATTTATTTATTTAATGTCAAGGCCTGCTGCATTTATGAACCCATAAATTAAATACCACAAAAAATAGGAGTCAAAATATTAAAATGAAATTTCTTAAAACATCAATAAATCAAAAACTACTGTTCAAAGGTACTATCAGTACTTCAACAAATGAGGTATCATTTTAAAGTTTACCATCCGTGCAATCAAAAAAGATACAAAATTTAATTTCACAATTTTGCAAATTCATGCATTACGGTGCAGAGCATGAGAGCAAGGATGTGACGCTTGGTGATATTATAATTATTGTACATCTATAATATAAAACAGTTCGTTCTGTTTGTATGTGCCCCCACATCTTCGTCAGAAAATTAACTCTAGATGACAGGTGGACAAGGAAGCCTTTTGGCTTATCGAGAGTCCAATACTTTTTATCTACGTATATCCCGCCCAGGTATGTGTCGATTTTATTTTAAAACATATTCACGCTACTAGCACCAACACAATCAGGAGATAATCTGTTCCATTCGTTTACTGTCCTTTGTGAGAATGAGAACATTCTTATATCTAACCTACACTGCTTCTTTACTAATGTAAGTTCATGTCCTCTAGTCCTTCTATCTTTCTTAACTGAGAAAAAAATATTTCTATCAAAATTTTCATAACCATTAAATATTTTAAACACTTTAATCTGATCTCCTCTCAATCTAGTGTTGTTAAACCACATTCTTTTAGGCGTATTTCGTAACTAAGATCCCTCAGTTTTGGTATCATTTTAGTTGCTCTCCTCTGCGCTCTTTCTAGCATATCTATGTCCTTCCTGCGATATGGCCTCCACGCTTGAATACAGTATTCTAAATGAGGCCTAACTATTGTTTTGTACAGTGGTATTATTAGTTCTTTTTCCTTATACGTTATATTTTGCCAAATTAATCCAAGAATTTGATTTCCCTTTGAAGCGGCAATACCACACTGCTCTGAAACCTTCATATCAGCACTAATGGTTAACCCTAAGTCCTTTTCTTTTACAGTAGACAGTGATACTTAGTACAGAACCTCCCATTGTATATTGTACATCTTCGTTCCCATGTCCTGTGTGGAGGCATTTACATTTCCCAAAATTTAACAACATTTGCCATTTTTCAGACCATTTTATAAAACTGTTAAGATCATCTTGTAAATGCTGTCTATCTCCATCACGTTTAATCCTTCTAAACAATATTTTGTATCATCC
The DNA here is from genome assembly GCA_963995525.1 of Escarpia spicata. Taxonomy (NCBI): domain Eukaryota; kingdom Metazoa; phylum Annelida; class Polychaeta; order Sabellida; family Siboglinidae; genus Escarpia; species Escarpia spicata. The sequence goes on from OZ023218.1 coordinate 51,735,851, forward strand.
GCAAATTTCAACACCTTGCTTGTTTTATATCATCATCCAAATCGTTGATATATATTAAGAATAATATAGGTCCCAGCACTGATCCCTGTGGTATGCCACTCAAAACTACTACACATTGTCTTCTGTCAATTAGCCATTTTCCTATCCAGGTAATTAAACCATTTCCTATGCCATGGACCTTTAGTTTAAGCAGTAACCTTTGATGTGGCACTTTGTCGAAAGCTTTCTGAAAATCTAAGTAGATGATATCTACTGGTGATCCCTCGTCTACCTACTTAGTGGTGCATGAACAACAATAAAACGGAATATCTTCCCGTAGTGCCAAAGACTGCCGCTGCGCTTATTCACGGCAGTGTGATACACGTAGGAGATGTTACGATTACTACCTCAAGATGTGTTCGTAACCTTGGTGTCGTTATGGATCGCCACCTCGATTTTAAGAAGCAAGTTTCAAGCATCGTCAGTGTGTGCTCATTTCACCGGCACCATATTAACCAGATGAGTCGTTATCTCCCAACGACGACAAAGGAACTTGTCGTCAACGCCATTATTACATCACGGCTTGATTACTGCAATTCACTTCTATACGGCACTTCTGTCAACAACATCGCGAGAATGCACAACTCTGCTGCTAGGTTGATCCTACGCTGCCCACGGAGTGACAGCGCCATGCCTTTGTTGTGCATTCTTCACTGGTTGCCTGTAGCACACAGAATCGACTTTAAGCTATTAGTGTTTACATATAAAGCTGTGCATGGCGATGCCCCGAAATATTTATGCGACCTTGTATGCCCATACAAACCAACAAGAGCCCTGCGCTCTACCAACAATAACATGTTAACGGTCCTGCGGACTCATGTTAAAGCTGGGGACAGTTCGTTTGCGGTCGCCGCAGCGACTTTGTGGAACACTTTGCCTAATGACATTAAAACGTCTGATTGTCTCTCTACTTTCAAGGCACACTTAAAGACTCATTTTTTTAGACTCTCGTTCTTGTCCAATGTGGCATAGTTTACTCTCTGCATTGATTTGTTTTATATCTCTTATGTATTAATTAACCTATTTATATATTTATTTTATACCTACATGTATATTAGTTCAGTTAAATGAATTGACAATGTCTTATTTCTACATAGAACTGTAGCTATGATCATTATTTTAGTATATTTATTTAATTACTGTATTTATTTGTATTTTACTAATATTTATTTTTTAAGATTTTTTTTATAGAAAATGCATGTTTATTTAGCCATCATTATTACCTCTATCTGGGTTCAACATGTTGTAAAGCGCCGCGAACAATTTATAATTGGATCTGGCGCTATATTAAATAAAACATATTATTATTATATCTTCCAAAAAACATCTACCAGGCCCATTGAGATGGTTCGTAGATTTAGACATTTTCGAAATTCATCTGGGGCGGTGGAGAACTTGGGGGCTCAATATTTCAAAAGGGTGTACACGTGGAGTTCCAGCTGTGGAATTTAGTGTTTTTCTACATCATTGGAAAGATAATTATGCCATCTACAAATATGCCGCTGGTTGTATGCAGAAATTTTGAATAGTTTTTAAGTTACTGACGTTTGAATATCCTCAGCGCTTAACATACATCAGGTCTACCTGTCCCTGGTCACGTAATCATTTCGCCGCGTCAGCCACATGCTACTTCTGGCAAACAACACACTGCAACAATTCCAGTTCCAGCCACAGAATTTAATGTTTTTCTATATCATTATATACTTTAAAATGTACAGGTAATTATTCAATGTACAAATGTGTCACTGGGTGTATGCAGACATATGTATTAGTTTTTATGTTATTAACGTTACAAAGAGTAATCATCAGCATAAAGAAGATGATCCAAGTTATGTCTTTGTATAACAGAGCTTAGTGGCGTGGTGTATAGAGTAAAAAGCAAAGGCCCAAGAACAGAACCCTGGGGAACACCAAATAAAGCCGGCAGTGCAACTGAAAAGCAGTTCCCAATATTTATACAGACTGTAGTTTGAAATCTATCAGTTAGATATAAAAAAATATGTGTCAGATATGCCATACCACTTTAATAGGCGTTCAATGAGAATGCTGTGATCAATCGTATCAAACGCGGCAGAGAGATCTAGTAAGGTATATACAACCGATCTCATTTACACTGTTCTGTTTTCATAGGCAGTTAATGTGGTGGGGAAACTGTTACAAGTAGGTAATTTTGTTCACTGTAAACGTGCGTATTATCAGCCTTACGTAAAGTCATCAGCCGGGCTGTATTAGGTATCCAGCTATAATCACCGATAAGACAATTACCGTAAAATGTTTACTTAAGAAACTTCCCCCATCGCTTTAGCTTAATTATATCAGTCAGAAACCAGAACTATTATCAGTCTTCATATAGCATCCATGTGATTACACCCCAAAATAAAAAAACAATCATAGTCCCTAGACAGGCGCTGAGTTACTTCCTGTCGCCAGTCGGCTCCACTCGTGCGGAATCTCGCCATGTATCGTGACACACACAGGCCCTATTGGCGATGGAGCGATAGACTTTTTTTCATCATGTACCCAGAAGTATGCCAGACAGAGAAACTATAACTCAAACAGCAACAATCAATTTGTACACTAGTTTCAGTTTTGAAGGAATTGTGCATGATAAAGATTCAGATAATGATTCAACTGGCATTAACAATGTATGTCCTTTGTCCAGAGTTGAGACAGGTAACTATTGTTTGTCAATGGCAATATCCAACATCTGACTGTGTGGAAGTAAATGATCAGCAACTGCTTTCTATAAACCAACTAGGGACTAGGTGGTGTTTTCTACAACAAATATGATCCTTATATTACCCTAGATGGCAATGACATCACAAGTGCTGTCAACATGCTTTGCTGTGACTGGCAGTAGGCCTATCTAGGCATATCTACGTAGACACCGAACCAAATTGTCACTGTTACATACATATATATATATTTACTAGGTCACAAAACATGTAAAGATGTGAGTGGACTAGTTATGTTAAAGGGTATCTAAATCAGTGAACAAGGTTCTCATGATTAAAAACTATTGTTATAGAAAAATATGGTGAAACCTATTTTACTCGACAAAAGCCTATTTTTCAATATAAAATGAATTTAACATTTATAGGCTTTTGAATATGGTTTTAATGATTCCTTTTATCTAAAAACATTGGAATGGATAGTTAAATTATGATTGTAGCCCTATAATTGATCAATGTAACCTAAAAACTGGTTTTTTACTTAAAAATCGCACTTTGTGACTTTTATTCACAAAAAAGTAGTCACACAAAATTTTAACCGATTTAAAAAAATTACATTTACTTTCTCCTGACACATATGGCCATCAAATAAGATAAGAGCTCCCAGTATTTGACATCACCAAAAAAGTTAGTTCCCCCCAGGTAAAGTGGTGACCTTAAATTCCAAGTTTTATATTTACATGTATAATTACTTTTTAAAACCTATGGATTTTGTTATACCTTTTTGTATATATACCAGTTTATGGGTGTTTACAGGAAATGTGTTTGTATTATTTGTACGTGCATAAAGTTGTGACTTTCACAAGATTGCCATCCATTGGCAGAGCGAGAGAAGAAGCCCAAGATTGGCAAGAGACATTGTCTCCGGATTAACTTAATCCCACCAGTGATGCTATTTAATAATAATAATGTTATATATATAATATATATCAGTTGTTCTTCAGTAATGGTGACATGTGAGGGTATGCCCACTCAGATCTATCCATTTTGTAACTGTGTGACTATAACACCCCCAAACATGGGGAGTGTGAGAGAATGTGATTTCACTTTTCAGAGGGAAACAGCCTTGGTTATGGGAGTTTCACCCACAATTGGAGAAACTATGGGAAAGTAGTTGAATTGTAATTAAACAATTAAGACAATTACAATGGCCAATTACAATTACGAAACACACACAATCAGTTACAATTACAATTACGATACTTTCAAATATTTCAATTACAATTACATCATAATTGTAATTAATGACACAATTACGAATTATAATTGACCCCAACCCTGAATCAGGTGTAGTTTTTTTTAATATGCTGTATTATTTTGTGGCAAGTTTAGGTATAAGAAATGTCACAAATGAAAAAAATTATTTTTAAAAATTAAGAAAACTCCTTTAATTTTGTTAAGAAACCCAAAAAACATTTCATGATTCTTGTGTTTTAATTTCCACACAGTAACGGAGGTTACAAATTAGATTAAACAAATTGTATATTCTAAAACTGAGCTCAGCTGAGATAACTTCCAGCCACACGGTTCTTTTAGACCATTATCAACTCTTGATATTATTAGTTTAGCTGAACTTGTTTTATCCATGTTCTGACAAAATGTTATGTCATCAGCGTAACCTGCGCTACGATGTCACAACTTGAACATTCCCACAACAGTACCATACTGAAGGATAAGTATGAACAAAATATATGAATACTTTGGTAACAAGATTTATGAACAATGACATAGTGATACTGCATGTATAAAACTTTTCCAGGCTTTTGGCAGTGATTATGGTGTGACAGTGTAATGCAGGTTACACGCCACGGATCCATCTCGTTACATCCAGATTATGTAAAGACCGTGTACACAAGTTATTTTTTATTTTACAATTCATATACAAAATGTTTCTACTTTCCAAAAAGATATAGTTCAAAACCAAATTTGCTGATTTAAGCTTTGACCAGTTTTCCCATTTTCTGTAACCATTACTGAAGAACAACTCTTATATATGTAATATATATATATATATATATACATACATATATATATATATATATATATATATATATGTATATATATATATATACAATGTTTGAGATACATAAAATACTTATTATGTCAGAAAAAAGGGTATACTGAAGAAAGTTTTTCTAGTTGTATACCCCTGTACAGTTTTCTAGAGATATTATTAAAATTAATATTTTAGTGTTTGATACAAAATATTGCACGAATACCTGGCAAGTGCCGGCAAGCACTGGCTTTGATAATATATAAGTTAATTACAAATATTCAAATGCAGCACATTATAATACAATCATACATTCTTTTGGATATTTTCCGAGACATTTAACTATGGAGAAAAGTGCATATTTAAAGTTAGTATTAAAGTTATTTTTTTTTTAAATATTGAATGAACATATTGATTTTTTATTTTTTATTTTGATGATGTCTACCATATTTTGTAGAGATGATTACGTGCAAAATTAATCATAATTGATTATGCTTATTTTCTAAATGTAATTACTGTGAATCTGGATAGTGGACACTTTTTAAGTTTTTAACAATTTATAAGATTTTTAAGTGGCTAATTTACATTTTAGTTCTAACATTTTATTATGTATATATCCTAGGTACATATGTACGAGCGAGAGGTTGAAATGAATAGCAATATATATTATGTGTTATTACAAGTTTCTTTACACTTGTATACATGTCGAAAAGGCAAGAAGACATGAATACTGTTTATAATATTTTCGTTTACTGGTTGAATTTGCACATCATGTGCATGTAATGTTGTTGTGAGGTTGTAACATGAGTGACGTAACGTGAGTGACATAACATGAGTGACGACATTTTTTCTCTCTTATGTGCAACTAAAATATATCACAGAAGGAAGTTAAACTGTACTTGTTGTTTAGCTTAAATTCACACCTAAACAAATAGTCAGGTGATTTTAGGCCAATAGTTTTAGGAGAATTTAGCTGCAAAGCTGATGAAAAATACTGATGTCTTTTTTTGTAACGTGAGTCATGGCTACTAAATTCCATGTATTTACAAAAAAATCTAATATTTTGAATAATTGCCTATGTAGTGATGTAGACCATAACCCCAAGTCACTGTATATGCTTTAAATGTTTTAGATTGATCAATCATATTTTCAGACATGATGTGTTGAAAGACCAAAAAAGTATAAATGTACTGTGAGTGATGGTGGAATTGCCCACTGGTTGTTTGACAAAACATTATTTTATCAATAAATTGTTCTAGCCTTTTATTATAGAGTTTTTTAAGTATCTTTGAGAATTTTTGCAGCTAATTTCTTACCAATATTTGCAAAGAAGATATTAAACCCATTTGCCATGTCATTCTCTTTTCGAATCTCCTCTTTTTGAGGATTGGGTCTTTAGGGACTAGGCTAGCCTAGGGCCAGGCGACCACCTCTCGTCAGTCTCGATATCCCGCCTATTATCGCCCAGGAGGCAGGCGCAGCCTCGAGCAGGCAAATCCAACTAGTTTAGGCTTTCGAATAGTTCATCCAAATAGTTAACATTCCATATTAACAAAACGTGCGTGCGCATGTCGCGAGGACTGCGATCGGGTGGCGAAGATGTGGCCATCTTATGAAAATTTGTTGGCATTTTTCTTGCATTGGCATACCATCTTCGTCATGGACGGTCTATACTATAGTAGGGAAACAGTCTCTCTACGTCGAAAAGAAAAACTTGTAGTCCGAACTGCGGCCTAAAGCACAGGCTGCATAGACAATATCGAAGACCTAAGACACCCGGACAGATACCCCACAACTACTCAGTAAAAAATATGCACATGTCACAGTGACAAAGAAAGGAATCCAGAACAAGTTACACAAATGTCAAATGAAATATAAATACCGACAATATCACATCCGACGTCGTACCTGTCATAAAACGGCCTAATTAACTTGGCCTGGGGTTAAAATAGCAGATGCAGGAAGGTTGAGCCCTTACTTGGTCGGTGCAGTTCCACGTTCAAGTACACATATACTTGAAAGGCAGTTCAAATGTTAAACCGTTTCCGTGGTTATACAAAAAGGACCAATGAACAACCCGAAAAGTAGGTCGAGCTGTGACCATTTATCGGGTCTTGGTCTGTATTGTGTACTGCCCACCTGGCACTTAAAATTATGTAGAATCCGGACCCACCTCGATTTCGCTGTTATAACTTGTGTTTTACCTAACTTTGATACATCAGAGCGTTAGTTCCATCATTCAACATCATCCTAGGCATATTTATATTACGATCTTAGCGCACTTTTGAAGCCCAAATAACGCACTGATATGCCTGTTATTTTCTTGAAATCCGGGAGAGTTTCATCAGCGGTTCAGCAGCCTTCCCGTGTCGTGCGCTGTGTCGTCGCGTTGTGCCTGATCTTGACATTGGAACTGGAAGACGGGGAGGAGGAATTCAATTGGAGATTTTCAGCGGAAATTCGGGGAGATTTGCCTGTATTCAAGGAGACACATGATCCTGTGCCATGAAAGCCCTTTTCTTTTCATTCAAAGTGTTTTTCAGCTCGTTTGACACCCAGGGCTTGTTGTTTGCGAAGATCCTGACTTGTTTAGTTGGAATGATCATGTTCTCACAAAAGTGGATATAGTCCGTAATCACATCAACAGCCTCATCCAGTGATGAGCTGGAGTCAATAAAGACATCCCATAATGTGCAATCACAGCAACCTTGAAGTGTTTTTGTTGCATCTTTAGTCCATGTTTTCATTGTTTTCCGCACCGCCTTCTGTCTCTGTAGCACTGTTCTGTACGCTGGTATCATATACACTGCATTGTGATCAGCTGTGCCTGGGGGCGCTTTCTTCACAGATTTGTAAGCGTGTCTGATATTACCATAACAAAGGTCCAAGGTGTTACTACCACGTGTGTGGCACGTCACATACTGCTCGTACGTGGGGAGTGTTTTGTCTAGCCTACAGCTGTTGAAATCACCGAGAATCAGGTTTGGCGAGTCTGGCAGTTTGCAATGGCTTCAGCTGCACGTGCACAGTTAGCACGTAAACAACAGTCAGAAACAACTGGCCAAATTATCTGGGCAGGTACGTGGGCCTGAGTGACAGTGACAATAATTCAAGGTCGGGGGTGCACAGCTTCTCCCTAATGGTCACTGACTTCCACCACCGTTCGTTCCCATAAACACACAGCCCTCCCCCTGATATTTCCCACTTAGATCTTTGTCTCTGTCCAACCTGACTGGCATGCCAAACCCATCAATTTGCTGTCTGGCAAAGTTCCGTCAAGCCATGTTTATGTTGCACACAACAAACACGCGTCTTTGTAGGCCCACTTTAGTGCGACATGTGCATGCAGTTCGTCCACTTTCGAGCGTAATGATCGAACATTGGCGAGTATAACGGAGGGGAGGGGTAGAGAGCGTACCTGGTTTTTCTTGAGTCGCTGTCGAACTCCGCCTTTCTTGCCACGCTTACGCCTGCCAGTCATGGTAGAAGTTGTGCCTGGCGACACTAAAAGTTCTGGTATTTCAAGCAAGGTATTCGAGAAGTGGATACTACCAGGCCGAAGAGCCAGCAGTGCCTTTCATAAAAAAAGTTCTGAAGACGCCATCTTGCCGCTGTCCCCACGCGGATACTCCACTCACACACAGCAAAACCAACAGCACAGATAATAAAAGGGAATACAACTTGACAAATTCTGTGCAGTACATCTTCAAACACACATTCAGCACTCCAGTAACAGTTCCATCACGTAAAAGACTAAGAAAACAACAACCAAAGCAGAGTTCAGCGAACACCATAAGTTGCCATGACAGCGTCACCTCAACGATGTTTGTTGGAAAATGAAAAAAGAAGTCCTTGACAGAGCCAACACCGCGAGCATCGAAGCCAAGAGCCCAGCCTCGACTATCCGCATGGACGATTCCAAGGCAACTGCTCTACGAGATGCTGGCACACGGAATCTGTAGAAAAGGACGACCTATGAAAGGGGAACGTGAAATTAGCTAATCTTCAACCTCGACAGTTGGAAAAAGACGCTACTGATATAGGACCAACTGGCGCTCACTGTCCATGAGAGCAACATCAACCTTTGAGGATGGCCGTCACTGATGACGCGCAGCTGCACGCGAGACGCGTCACAGAATGAGAGCAGCATCATTCCCTTCTTGGTGTATAGATGTTCCTACATGCAACCGCCTGTGAACATCGGACTTTGGGCTCCGGAGCCACATGCGGACCCACAGATGATTGCCCAGCACAATTCGAGACTGTAATGTAAGGATTGCACAGCTAACATGTCGGTTCCCTATGACTGTATTCATTATTATCATCACCATTCAACATTGACAGTGGTATTGCACCAGAATGTCTTAATCTGGTCGCCATCGCCGCACGCGATGTTCCAGTGAACCCAGAGCGCCTTCGGTTGAGAGGGTGTTTTGACCTTGTATGAGAATATTGACACATCAAACAACAGTGCCAGGCAAGCTGGTGCAGATCGTGTAATTGGAAGCCATTGAGAACAGTTGTGTCCTTAGGTAACTTCAATGGTTGTGTATTGTTGAACAAGACGAGGCACGATCGTAAACAAATCCATTCTTCATGCTAGAGTTCTGATTCAAACCATCTACCTAGCACGCCGTGTATCGTATAAATTCATCCACAATGGCGACTGTAGATGTATAAAATCTGGCTCTTATATAAACATTTCCACCCCGAGAAACATTAGTTTCGCTTTCAGTTTGTTCTCGGTCGCCTATGTCATGCACGGTCATGTTGGTATTGTTATGTCCAAAACAAGTGTTCCATTTGATCGTTAATAGCCGATGTGATTTATATGTTTTGTTCTGGTTGGCCGACTCCGCAAACTGTGTCAGGTTTTGCATGTTCAGACGTATTAAATGTTCTAGATTTGGTGCGCGTATTTAATCAATGCGCAGAACACAAAACCTTAGACATCGCTTTGCATAGCGACTCATGCATGTCTGGTGTGATTTAGCGTAGCTCGATGCAAAGCGTGCGAACACGTTACAAATCTGATATATTCTAGATGACTGAAATTGTTTTCTTGCGGTTTGCGGCGTATACGATTTTATATGTGCGGCTCGGAGAAAACGAAACTGAACCGGTGACACATTTACATCGCAAGAGCTTCTCGAATTACATAAAGATATGTATAGTCTAGTGATTCTCCAGCAACACAAGACTGTATTTATATCAACGCAAATAGTTCCTATCGAATACGTAACCAGCAGTCCGTCAGGACGTCAAGCAAAGTAGACCCGTGAAATAATATTGTTAGATAAATTATTCCAATTAGCCATGTTTTGTGGCAAACAATATCATATATATATATATATTTATATAATATTTATATATATATATACAAATATATATATATATTGGTTTATATATATATATATATATATACATGCCTTAAACCAAAACAATAAAATTATGGTAATACTGTGTCTCATGTGGATTCATTTTTTAGAAAACATCTGTATTTAAACAAGGTCAAACATATTGTACTTGTTATAACCAAACGGTTGAGTAACAGTCGTCTTGCACGTTAGTGGCACGTTGCGATTGTATTGCCGTTTGAAACAGCACGCGAGCCACCGTCTACTTTTTGAGGTCTTAGTGGCATTACACAGCCAAGCGACTGCCCACTGAATGTTGGTTTAACCCCAACAATGCCATCATCACGCGGCGCCGTCTCCGTTTAGAGGGTCGGCTGTCGTGGCTCATCACTCCTCTCATCACTGTCTTGTTTCATTCTGATTAGATAGTCGTATTTCTTGTTCACCATGCGTCGCCATAGTCCTCTGTCTCTGCCATCTGTCCGTGTGGCTCCTGCTTGTCCCTTGTCTCTGTTATCTGTCCATGTGTTGTCCTCTGTCTCTTTATCTGTCCGTATGTTGTCCTCTGTCTCTGCCATCTGTCCGTATGTTGTCCTCTGTCTCTGCCATCTGTCCGTGTGGCTCCTTCTTGTCCTCTGTCACTGTTATCTGTCCATGTGTTGTCCTCTGTCTCTTTATCTGTCCGTATGTTGTCCTCTGTCTCTGCCATCTGTCCGTGTGGCTCCTGCCTGTCCCCTGTCTCTGTTATCTGTCCATGTGTTGTCCTCTGTCTCTTTATCTGTCCGTATGTTGTCCTCTGTCTCTGCCATCTGTCCGTGTGGCTCCTGCCTGTCCCCTGTCTCTGTTATATGTCCATGTGTTGTCCTCTGTCTCTTTATCTGTCCGTATGTTGTCCTCTGTCTCTGCCATCTGTCCGTGTGGTTCCTGCTTGTTTGCTGTCTCTGTTATCTGTCCATGTGTTTTCTTCTATCTCTGTTATATGTCCACGTGGTTCCTGCTCGTCCTCTGTCTCTGTTATCTGTCCATGTGGCTCTTGCTCGTCCTCTGTCTCTGTTATCTGTCCATGTGGCTCTTGCTCGTCCTCTGTCTCTGTTATCTGTCCATGTGGCTCTTGCTCGTCCTCTGTTTCTGTTATATGTCCACGTGATGTCCTCTGTCTCTTTGTCTGTCCATGTGTCTCCTGGTTGTCCTGTGTCTATCTTATATGGCCATGTGTTGTCCTCTATCTCCGCCATCTGTTCGTGTGGCTCCTGCTTGTCCCCTGCCTCTGTTATCTGTCCATGTGTTGTCCTCTGTCTCTTTATCTGTCCGTATGTTGTCCTCTGTCTCTGCCATCTGTCCGTGTGGCTCCTGCTTGTCCCCTGTCTCTGTCATCTGTCCATGTGTTGTCATCTGTCTCTTTATCTGTCCGTATGTTGTCCTCTGTCTCTGTTATCTGTCCACGTGGCTCATAATTGCCCTCTGTCTCTTATCTGTCCACGTGATTTCTCTGTCTCTGTTATCTGTCCACGTGGTTCCTGCTTGTTTGCTGTCTCTGTTATCTGTCCATGTGTTTTCTTCTATCTCTGTTATATGTCCATGTGGTTCCTGCTCGTCCTCTGTCTCTTTATCTGTCCGTATGTTGTCCTCTGTCTCTGTTTTCTGTCCGTGTGTTGTCCTCTGTCTTTTTATCTGTCCGTATGTTGTCCTCTGTCTCTGTTATCTGTCCATGTGTTGTCCTCTGTCTATGCTACCTGTCAGTGTGGCTCATTGTTACCCTCTGTCTCTGTTATCTGTCCATGTGATTTCTGATTATCATCTCTCTCTCTCTCTCTCTCTCTCTCTCTCTCTCTCTCTCTCTCTCTCTCTCTCTCTCTCTCTCTCTCTCTCTCTCTCTCTCTCTCTCTCTCTCTCTCTCTCTCTCTCTCTCTCTCTCTCTCTCTCTCTCTCTCTCTCTCTCTCTCTCTCTCTCTCTCTCTCTCTCTCTCTCTCTCTCTCTCTCTCTCTCTCTCTCTCTCTCTCTCTCTCTCTCTCTCTCTCTCTCTCTCTCTCTCTCTCTCTCTCTCTCTCTCTCTCTCTCTCTCTCTCTCTCTCCCCTCTCTCTCTCTCTTTCTCTGTTGTCATCAAATAAGTCCCGTTAAATTCCTTCTCAAACTGGGCATATCATTAATGTGTTATCAAATGTTGTATCATTATAAAAACAGCTAAAATGTTCTTATTGTTGGTGGTGATGATGATTATGATGGAAACACGTCAGACCCACTGCAGTACGCAACAGTTCAACATGTCAGTTTCATGATTGTGTGACTGTGAGCAGGTCATTCATAAAGTACAACCGTCAGTTAGTTCTTACATAGCGCGGTAATCAGAAGTTACGCAAACGTTGACAGCCATGGCTGCGTTTTCATAGAGGCAAGAAGAAATGGACATACCTAAAATAACATGGCGACGAACCATGGAAGATGTATTGAAGGTTGCTTGGCTGATGTAGGACACAGCGGCGAGAAGGACGAAAACACAAGGAACAGGAGAAGAGATCGTGCCTCAGGTGTAGTCCCTAGGGGAATAGAGAGAGAAATTAAGTAGGTTAGTAAGTGAATTGGGTAGACGCCCACGCTTGTGTGTGTGTTGTGCGTGTTTGCATGTATGTGTGCGTGTGTGCGTACGCATGCGTGACGAGAACATTTATGTGTTGTGTGTTTATGTGAAAAAAAATAGTATTTAGTCCTTACCGTACGTTCTTGTTCTTACCGTGCGTGCCTGTCTGCGTGCGGCACGCAGACAGGCACGCAGTCGACGACTGACATCCATCGGTGTGAAGCATGCGTTATATCGTTGCTCCTCGGCCTCCTGGGCGTGTCAGTCGTACAAGTCGCAGTGGTGAAATGAAGAGATCCTCCCAAGATACATTCGACCGCACACTAGAAGCACAGTAAGCAAAACTAAATATACTGAAATTTAATAGTCACATGCACGCACGCACGCACGCACACACACATTCAGTCCTTGAGACCGCACAAAGTGCTTTACGCTATACACCCTGGCAGACCTGTTCAATCGAACATCAGCTGGACTTCTCTGGTAATAATTCAACCACGCTGCATTTACTGCACAAATACTACTCGTACACATATATGTTCACAACTGTATATAGCTAGGTACTCATTCATGCTGCTCGATTCACCTCTCTCTACTATACGGCTGTGAAACATAGATTCTATTCCGCAGGCACATTAAGCAGCTCAGCTAAGAGCAGTTCCATATACACTCCCTTCGCTCCATAATGCCGATATTCTGGCAGAACAGGACCACTAATCAAGAAATCCTTGACAGAGCCAACACCGCGAGCACTGACGCCAAGATCCTAAGAGCCCAGCTTCGATTATCCGCATGGACGCAGCAATAATTCCAAGGCAACTGCTCTACGAGATGCTGGCTCACGGAAGCTGTAGAAAAGGACGCCCTAAGAAGAGTTAAAAGTACAAACTCAAGGGAATCTGAAATGAGCAAATCTCCAGCCTCGGCAGTTGGAGAAAGACGCTACTGGAGGACCAACTGGCGCTCACTGTCCATGAGAGCAACATCAACCTTTGAGGATGGCCGTCACTGATGACGCGCAGCTGCACGCGAGACGCATCACAGAATGAGAGCAGCATCATTCCCTTCTTGGTGTATAGATGTTCCATGTCTTACATGCAACCGCCTGTGAACATCGGACTTTGGTCTCCGGAGCCACATGCGGACCCACAGATGATTGCCCAGCACAATTTGTTCCTCGGCCGACGAGAGACTACTACTACAGCTACTACAACTACTACAACAACAACTAGTATTACTACTACAACTACTAGCACTAACATTTAATTATATGAAAATTACTGTATCTACGGGGTGTTTCAGAAGATGTTGGTCTCTTTAAAATTGTGCGTGCAAAATAGTCACATTTTATCCCTTCTTCGCCGTTTATACCGTCCGAAACCAGTTGACGCCTTATTGTTTCTGCACCCAGTTGTCTCGCTTGTATTGAAGCGTCGAGAGATCGCACTGGCGAATGATTGATTGTTACCTGTGTAGTTCCACTCGCGCAGGGCTGTGGCTCCTCCCGCGTAGTAGAAATTTTGTAAGATTTTATTCTCAGCCGAAGTTTATGTTTGTATGAGCTGAGCGTAAATATGCACGTCTTCCCTCTGAGGATGCACGTCTTCTCTCTGAAGATGCACGTCTTCTCTCTGAAGATGCACGTCTTCCTTGTGTAGATGCACGTCTTCCCTCTGAAGATGCACGTCTTCTCTCTGTAGATGCACGTCTTCCCTCTGTAGATGCACGTCTTCCCTCCGAAGATGCACGTCTTCCCTCTGAAGATGTACGTCTTCCTTCTGAAAATGCTCGTCTTCCCTCTGTAGATGCACGTCTTCCCTCTGAAGATGCACGTTTTCCCTCTATAGATGCACGTCTTCCCTCTGAAGATGCACGTCTTCCCTCTGTAGATGCACTTCTTCCCTCTGTGGGTGCACGTCTTCCCTCTGTAGATGTACGTCTTCCCTCTGTAGATGCTTGTGTATACTTGCGTGACGAGTGCGTGTGTGTGGTGTTGTGTGTTCTTACTCTACCTTCTTACCACAGGTCGACGACTGATCGACATCCATTAATGTGGAGCATGCGTTATATTATTGTTCCTCGGCGTGTCAGTCGTATAAGTCGCAGTGGTGAAATGAAGAGATCCTCCCTAGATATGTTCGACCGGACACCAGAACACAGTAAGCAAAACAAAATCTACTGAAACTTAATAGTCGCACACACACACACGCACGCACCCACGCACGCACTCACACACACACACACACACACACACACATACACACACACACACACACACACACACACACACACACACACACACACACACACACACACACACATACACACACACACATACACACACACACACACATTCAGTCCTTCAGACTGCACAAAGTGCTTTATGTTATACACCCTGGCAGATCTGTTCAATTGAACAAGAGCTGGATTTCTCTGGTAATCATTCAACCATGCTGCATTTACTGCACAACTACTACTCGTACACACACACACACACACACACACACACACACACACACACACACACACACACACACACACACACACACACACACACACACACACACACACACACACACACACACACACACATATATATATATATATATATATATATATATACCCACCACGGTCTATAGCTAGGTACTCATTCATGCTGCTCGATTCGAAACGGCTGTGAGAGGATCAAACCCATACATTGATAGTCCGTTGCACTAACACATCGCCACTGCACACCACTAATACAACAACAATAATCGACCCACCTTAAGTCAAAATTAACGTCCACTCGCCTGGGACACAAAGGCTTTGTGTAACCTACAAACATACATGACATATTTCACAGAATAGGATACAATTAAGTGATGGAAAATCAGATTTTGCAAAAATAAGTTACATGAACAATCTACACCATTAGAAGCCATCCACTCAGGACATGAAGACGAAGACTATGCACACACACACGGAGTCGCAACACTGGCAACACAAGGTGCCATGAAAGCTTCGATAGAGTGGAACCCTGTATCACCAAGAATTATTACAGAAAAATTCGAGTCAAAAGGAGAAACATTAGTGTGATTCAGTATTATGCTCCAACAAAGAGTGACAGTGAAGAAGCAAAACAAGAATTCTACGACAGACTACAGACTGTATTAGACGACGTACCAAGGAGAGACACAACAATTCAAATTAGAGACATCAACGCAAAAGTTGACTCACAACACAGGCAAAGAAGAAGTAAAGGGGAAACATGGAACCGGGGTCATTAATGAAAATGGAGCACATTTCACAGATTTCTGTGCATTTCATGACCCAGTTATTGGTGGTAATGTCTTCCCACACAAAACAATACACAAAGCAACATGGGTGTCACCAGGTGGGAAAACAGAGAACCAAATCTACCATATAACCATCGACAGGAAATGGAGAAGAAGTCTTCTAGATATACGAGTGAAGAGAGGTTGGAACACTCAGAATTAAGCTGATAACAGAGAAACAGTAATTAGAACACATCAATTCTACAATGTGGGGAAGTTAAAGTCAAGAAAAACAAAACTGTGCAGTGAGAAACAAGTGTGAAATACTGGATTACATGACAGAAGACTCCATAGACACTATGTGGGACACACTGCCAGACATCTCACTTGGAAGGACGCTTGCAAAGAAGTTCTAGGCAAGAAGGTGAGATTGTCAACAAGAGGTGTGGCTGTCAACAGAAACATGGACACTGATCAAAGAAATTAAGCAAATGAAACAAATGGTCAATCACCGCAGAACAGAAGAAGGGAAACATGAACAACAAGAGAAGTACTGGCAATTCAACAAAGTGGTCAAGAAAAGCGTAAGAAAAGACAAGCAAAACTACATCAATGACGGCATACCACCAGACGCCCTGAAAGCAGACCCGGACACGACAACTGATTTGATGCACCAACTATTTCTGAAGATCTGGGAATAAGAGAAAGTCCCAACTGCATAGAAAAATGGATATCTTGTGAAAATACCCAAAAAGTTGACTTGGGAATGTGAAAGAACTGAGAGGAATTACACTACTCTCAGTACCAAGTAAACTATTTACACGCATCATTTTGGACAGATTAAAAGGAGCACTAGACAACAAGCTACGCGAAGAACAAGCTGGTTTTAGAAAAGACAAACCATGTAGCATGTACTGACCATACTGCTACCTTGAGAATAATCATAGAACAGACAATCGAGTGACAATCACCCCTCAATACTAACTTCATAGATTTCGAGAAAGCCTTCGACAGTGTGGACAAAGAGGGCATCTGGATGCTGATGTAATTAACACTATGATATTCCTGCAAAGTTCGTATCAATAATCAAACATATGTATGAAAACTCCACCTGCCACAATTGGAAACTGTCTGAAACATTTGAAGTAAAGACTGGTGTAAGACAGGGGTGCATACTGTCTCCATTAATATTTATCACGGTGATAGACTGGATAATGAAAGAAACTGTTAGACAGGGCCGAAATGGCATCTAGTGGACATTCACAAAACAGTTGGATAACCTTGACTTTGCAGACGACATATGTTTACTATTTCTCACACACAAGCAGATGCAAGCGAAAAAGGAATCAGAGAAAACATGTCTGAAAATAAATATACAAAAGACAAAACTCTTGATGGTGAACAACACACAAAAAACAAAGGTATAGATCAAGGGAACGGATATAGAATAGGACAACAAATATACCTATCTAGGCAGCGTAGTGACAAACAAAGGGGGAACAGACGAGGATGTCAAATGCAGGATTGGAAAGGCCAGACATGCATGCATCACCTTAAAGACAGTGTGGATTACACCATCCTTTTCAACAAGAAAAAAATTCGAATACTCAACTCAAACGTCAAAAGTGTACAGCTCTATGGCTCAGAGACTTGGAGAGTCACACAAACAACAACGAAAAAACTACAAACATTTATCAATAAATGCCTTAGAAACATACTAAAAATCAAATGTCAAGACAAAGTCACAAACACCGAACTGATGAACAGAACAGACCAAACAAACATAAAAACAGACATTAAAAATTTACTGAAAATGGACATGGATAGGACATACACTCCGAAAAACATACAACAGTTACAAGACAAACCCTTGATTAGAATGCACAAGGATAAAGAAAAACAGGCCGCCCAAAAACAGCTGGACGAGATCCAGAACAGAGGATTTAAAGAAGTTTGGTACCACTTGGAAGGAAACAAAGAAGACTGCTAACAACTGAGGGCGATGGAGAAGCTTCGTTTCGGCCCTATGCTCTTATCAGAGCGACGAGGAGTAAATAAGTAAGAAGCCAGCCAGACAGACAGACAGCAAACTGAGACGCGATAGATATACATAGTGACATACGGACAGACAGACCGACAAACAACCAGATATACAGACAGACTGAAAAACAGACAACCACACATACATACATACATATCATCAGGCAGGCAGACAGGCAGCCAGAGTGAAAACCAAACATAATAGTCCAGGAATTGTAGGGTCAAACTTGAAAGTCGATAATAATAAGCTGATTTTTGGACCACGTATCCCTGGAGGTGTCTGAAGTAACATACGAAAGGTTCCTACGAATCATTATTGGGCTAACCTCCGAATGGCGAAATTCAAGATGGTGAAACTGCGGCAACTCAATAAACCTACAATATTCATATAAATCTTTAGGAATATAATGCACATATGTATATATATAGGATGGATTTTCAACCATTCTCTATCCAATGACATTTCACCTTTGACATTCGCATCCGCCACTTTCAAGATGTACAATACAAATGTCACCCTATGTTAGTAAATGCGTTATTTAGAGCAGTAATTTGTGCATTCGTTTATAGATCTATGGACAACGATTTCAAAGAAGTTAAATTTAACCTTCGATGATATTTATATTTTTGCTATTTTTAAAGATGGCGCAGGTCAAAGATTATTGTTGCCGTATCTTAGGAACGACGTAACGTAGAGCCACATTAACACAAAGGTACGGCGATTTCAAATATATTACTTTTGACCTTCGCCGACATTCATATATTCGCCACTTTTAAAGAGGGCACCCGTCAAAGCATAATTATTTCCGTATCTTAAGAATGATGTAACCCAGAGCCACATAGTTTATGCAAAATTGAATGTGTTTGACGATTTCAGATATATTACTTTTGACTTTCTGCCATTTTTAAAGATGATTCCCGAGCGCAGCACCACGCTGGTGAGTTCTTCATGATATGTCCACAGAAATTACTTCGCTTTGGAGTATGAAGCGTCGCCAAGAGTATGTATTACACGGGACTGATTCAACTGCTTTGCAATACATTTTAGCTGTTGGAAAACTGCCCATTATGTGCTGCAGCCGGTAACAAAATGTTTTTGTCTGATAGTTGTCACCGGAAACATGGTTTCAAAAATAACATCATTCCACCCAGTCCAGCCTTCTGGTCCCAAGATTTGAACTGCATGATGTACTGTTACTGGTTCCAAGAACTACATCGTACTGTCCTCTGTCAAGACACACTGTATGCAGCCTCATGGTGTACTATTGCTGGTTCCCAAGAACTACATCGTACTGTCCTCTGTCAAGACACTCTGTATGCAGCCTCATGATGTACTATTGCTGGTTCCCAAGAACTACATCGTACTGTCCTCTGTCAAGACACACTGTATGTAGCCTCATGATGTACTATTGCTGGTTCCAAGAACTACATCGTACTGTCCTCTGTCAAGACATACTGTGTGCAGCCTCATGATGTACTATTGCTGGTTCCAAGAACTACATTGTAGTGTCCTCTGTCAAGACACACTGTGTGCAGCCTCATGATGTACTATTGCTGGTTCCCAAGAACTACACCGTACTGTCCTCTGTCAAGACATACTGTGTGCAGCCTCATGATGTACTATTGCTGGTTCCAAGAACTACATCATACTGTCCTCTGTCAAGACACACTGTATGCAGCCTCTTGGTGTACTATTGCTGGTTCCAAGAACTACATCGTACTGTCCTCTGTCAAGACACACTGTGTGCAGCCTCATGGTGTACTATTGCTGGTTCCAAGAACTACATCGTACTGTCCTCTGTCAAGACACACTGTGTGCAGCCTCATGGTGTACTATTGCTGGTTCCAAGAACTACATTGTAGTGTCCTCTGTCAAGACACACTGTGTGCAGCCTCATGATGTACTATTGCTGGTTCCCAAGAACTACACCGTACTGTCCTCTGTCAAGACATACTGTGTGCAGCCTCATGATGTACTATTGCTGGTTCCAAGAACTACATCATACTGTCCTCTGTCAAGACACACTGTATGCAGCCTCTTGGTGTACTATTGCTGGTTCCAAGAACTACATCGTACTGTCCTCTGTCAAGACACACTGTGTGCAGCCTCATGGTGTACTATTGCTGGTTCCAAGAACTACATCGTACTGTCCTCTGTCAAGACATACTGTGTGCAGCCTCATGATGTACTATTGCTGGTTCCAAGAACTACATTGTAGTGTCCTCTGTTAAGACACACTGTGTGCAGCCTCATTGTATATTATTGCTGGTTCCCAAGAACTACATCGTACTGTCCTCTGTCAAGACATACTGTGTGCAGCCTCGTGATGTACTATTGCAGGTTCCAAGAACTACATCGTACTGTCCTCTGTCAAGACACACTGTGTGCAGCCTCATGATGTACTATTGCAGGTTCCAAGAACTACATCGTACTGTCCTCTGTCAAGTCACACTGTGTGCAGCCTCATGATGTACTATTGCAGGTTCCAAGAACTACATTGTACTGTCCTCTGTCAAGACAGACTGTGTGCAGCCTCATGATGTACTATTGCTGGTTCCAAGAACTACATCGTACTGTCCTCTGTCAAGACACACTGTATGCACCCTCATGATGTACTATTGCTAGTTCCAAGAACTACATCGTACTGTCCTCTGTCAAGACACACTGTGTGCAGCCTCATGATGTACTATTGCTGGTTCCAAGAACTACATCGTACTGTCCTCTGTCAAGACACACTGTGTGCAGCCTCATGGTGTACTATTGCTGGTTCCAAGAACTACATCGTACTGTCCTCTGTCAAGACACACTATGTGCACCATCATGATGTACTGTTGCTGGTTCCAAGAACTACATCGTACTGCCCTCTGTCAAGACACACTGTGTGCAGTCTCTTGGTGTACTGTTGCTGGTTCCAAGAACTACATCGTACTGTCCTCTGTCAAGACACACTATGTGCATCATCATGATGTACTGTTGCTGGTTCCAAGAACTACATCGTACTGTCCTCTGTCAAGACACACTGTGTGCAGCCTCTTGGTGTACTGTTGCTGGTTCCAAGAATTACATCGTACTACGCAAGCTCGATTATAAGTGGAAGCTGTATGAATGGAACTGGCTATAGACAGTGGTGGATATTTGTCTACGAATAGTCTTTGTGCAGTAATTGCAGCATGGCTGAATGCTTCCCGGAGAAGTCAATATTGTGTTCGGTTGAACAGGTCTGCAAGGGAATAAAGTGTAAAGCATTTTGAGCAGCCATGAGGACTGGATACTGCGCTATATAAGAACTTATCTTTCTACCTTTATAACTGTCGCATGTAAAGGCTTCCTGTTCATACCTCGCATACTCGCACTAACTCAAACTAACTCAAACTATTCACTCAAACCTGTGCACACGTGCACAGGTTTGAGTGAATAGGGTTTTGGATATTTTGCGTAGTCGAACTAATTATGCGTTAATTACAGTTATTTTATTCCTGTATATTATTAGTACCATAAATTGAGTATACTATTAAATGCGAAGAGCAAAAAACATCTTTTGAAAGAGTCTCAAACGGCATTTAGGCGTACGTGGGCAACAGAACCAATGCTTCTATTCTGGAGTATACGGTAAGTTTAATAAATTATGAGAGACTGACTGAAACATGGGACTAACTCCTCCAATCCTAGCGTCAGCCTCTCTTTACAAATTTACACGATTGAAAAGGTATATTATATACGTTCTCGATTTTTTTCATAAACCATATTGGCTGTCCATACATAGATGCAAATGAGTTTTGGCACACTGCCTTCCACGGCACTGGCCAGCAAGTTAACGGTTAGGATACTTGTGTTGATTTGTATTTTATGTATACATAACTCGCTAATATAAGAAATCAAGTGTTTGCCACAAGATTAGATCTTACCATTGGGTATCGAAAGCCAGTGTTTAAAATCAAAGCACGAGCGATAATATCACACACACACACACACACATATATATATATATTAATTGGACCAAAATTCGTAGTACTTAATAAAACAAACCGCTTTCGTAAACCCTCTCAAGACATTTTATGCAATGGATCTATATTTTAAATAAATAACAGCTATTGTATTTATTACTTGCTTACAGGTTGTTAGAGAAGTCATAATAAATTTATGTAATGAATGTTACGGATTCTTATGCATTTATGCTTGAGCGATTTGAAAATGTGTGATATGGAAAGCCAAACATGACATTGTTCATAATTTTGTAGCCAAGGCGTAACGGTAGATCTTGGTTGATTTATTGGTGAAAAATTCATAGTTAGTAAGATAACATTTTAAATCAGAAATTTATGTTTGAGTAATTATTTAAAGTAAAGTTAGCAACTGTTGTTAGACATATTACCCATAATTATAGTCATATTATAAACAGAGCTTTCAAGTTGAATGAACCCCAAATAGGGAGATCTCCCTATATTATTAAAACACAATAGGGAGATTTTAGCGGTAATTAAAAAAGGGAACGCTTATCTAAAGCCACTTAAACTGAAACACACACACACACCAACAAAACCGACAACATTAAAAAATGTAGATGTATAATGCAAAACATGATAAATGAGACGAACAAATGACTGTGATCGCCATGCAATCGTGACTTTATTTCTTTTTTTGCAACATAGTGTTGTAAACGTGAGTCGCCTTTCAAACCTGGCGACATCTGCAACTGGTAGCATGCAGAGGAAACATTGATTTTGCACCCCAGCGAGGTACTCATGGGCCAAAATGCAATTTTGTTAAGTTTTCGGATAAAATTGGGAGATTTGTATTCTAATTCGGGAGATCGGGAGATTTTCGAGATTCTGTCAAAATTCGGGAGATCTCCCGCCAAATCGGGAGACTTGGAAGCTCTGTATGATGTTTGGCTAGAAAATATTCATTCATATTTTCCAGGAACGGGTCGCTGATCTGGTGCAATGTGTTGTGCACAAATTAGCACAACTTATATTTGACGAGCTCTTGTATCTGAAAGCCTACAAGATTAAGGAGAGGATTTACAGCATGTGCCGTCTGGGCGGGTTTCACCAGTTGGTATAATTCTTGTCTGCAAGTTGCAATGCATGGAAGACAGTGGTTTGGACTAGCTTTGGGCAACTGTGTATGCACGAAAGTCAATTCCCAAGATGTTCGAAGACAAGTCGCACACAAAGACCCTCCGTGCTTGTCTTCTCACAAATGCAGCTCTTCACGTATTGCTTCTGCGGCCCAAAGCAGGTGCTGAAGCCGAAGAAGAGGATAACAAAGAGGACGTACAAAACGAGATTGGACGGAACCAACAAGAGAACTTGTTGGCGAGGGCAAAGGAGATACTCCGGATGAGACGGGCAGTGCAGTGCAGTGCAGTGCAAATGATGATGACGAGATGCCGCGGCAGATGTTTAGTTATACTATGCAGCATAATAACGTAGACGCTCATGACGTCAAGGAAGAGACAAAAACTGATGGAACAAACCAGGAGGAGGACGATGATAGAATGCAGCCAATGGAGACGGGTGGCAACTTGCGACAGAACCATCTAGGTCCTACCACCACGAACACACAACGTGATAATCCTGGTGAAACGAACACTACTGAGGAGCATGAGGAGAGGGATATGTGGTCAAATCTTGGTGTGCTCTACATGAGATTAATCAATCGTGAATTAACCTTTGAAGAGGCCGCATGTGATGAGTCACTGCAGGGTCTCTACCAAGTTGTCCAAGAAATCAAGTCCCATATGCAGACAGCCAGAACAGCAAAACTGTGGTTCCAGTTAATGGAGTTTGTCTCTGTAGTATGCATATTCATCAGAGCAGAAAGAACAGGAAATTGGCAGGTTCACATGAAAGCAACTCAAGCAATGCTACCTTTTTCACTGCCGCAGGTCACAGCAACTACACAAAATGTTGTACTTGTAGGCATATCTGCAGGACTGCCAAAACCTGTGTTCCTGTCTACACTTACCGATGAAGCAAAGACTGTTCACCATCCGTCGCAATGCGTCATTGTTTTGGTCGGGAACATGGAGCGACATGATCATCGAACAGTGTCTCATGAGAGCAGGGAAGACCCAAGGTGGACTGATCAACTTAACGCACAAAGAGGCAGCCAGGACCACGTGGCTTCTATCAGCACACAGTGTTGCACAGTACACAGCTGCTCTCCGAAGTCTGACTAGTACATTCACAGGTACCATGTCAGACCAACACAGAGAAGTTCGTGCTGGACGCATCAAACAGGAAAACGTTGATCTGGCCAAATTCCTGACCTTTCTACGAAATCACAACCCATTTTCCACCGACATTAACGAGCACCTACAAAATGGTGCTACTGGGGTCATAGCTGATGAGAGAGTCAAACCATTGGCCAGGGCATAATATTATATACTTTCACCAGATCACAGTGTCTTCTCACATGAGCTAGCAGCCGTAGCCCAGCTTTATTCCACTACAATGACACAATGCGAAGGCCAGTGAAGTCTAAATTAGTTTCGTACATCGCTACCCTCGATCCCCATGTTGTCTATAATGATGGAATTTACGACAAAGCCACAGTTGTGGATGGATGTACCGTTCTGTATCAGATACCCTGGCGAGAAGGAGATGCGGATACTACAATTGCGGAGTGTACCCTAGAAGTTGCAGATTCCCACGAGAACGTATGTGTCCGTTGTGATGATACAGATCTACTTGTAATCCTGTTTTACCATGCGCCTGAGAATTCCACTATTTACATACAAACCAAACAAAGACTAATCAGTATCAGCGCTCCTCTCGGATAGGAGATGTCAGCTATCTACGGTATTGACAAAGTGAAACACATGAAAGTTCTAGGATCTTCAACAGAGCTGAGAACATCCGTTGCCATATTCAGCAGTAACACTGCATTGAACAGCTGGAGAGCGATATATGGTTTCGCTTTACTCCAAAAGCAATTGAAATGTAAGTATCGACGACCTAAGATACATGCATATAATTTCATCAAAGTATGTCGCCATTGAAAGAATGCAACCGACAAAATCAATCAGGCTGTTTCCATTCATTCAGAGTGCATCTACAGGTTCCTACTTGGGTTAATATGAGGACGGTATTGGACAGAAAGAAGTATGGCTTCCACTGTGACGTGCACTCAGTAGTGCCCGTCATCACAGACAAAGAACCAACACCCGAACATCGTTTATGAGAGATCAGTTGCTCTTGCAAGTGCCAAGAGAACTTGTCTTGTAATTGCTCAAAGAAGCGTCTTGCCTGTAGCAAATGTCAAGGACAGTGCGCAAACAGCCCAACTCTTGTACAGTTACCCGACAGTGACGACGATGGCAATGCTGATGATGATGTTTAACAAATGATGTATTAGAAGATTACAGGTAGGACATTTATGAACTCTCCTAGTTATATTCAATTTTTGAATGCTATACCATTCACTGTTTGGGGTCTAAGTGACATTCATGTGAACTTAGTTAAGATGTTAATTACATATCAGAACAATGTTGGGGCGGAGTACTATGCAAGAAATATATTACTAATTAATTAATTAATTGGTTAATTACTTAATTGATTAATTAAACTCCATCATTAATGTTGGTTTAATAGACCAGTAAACATATCATTACAAACGTATTAACCAGTAAATGAAACAGTTAAGAATATGATTAACAAACGCAAACATAAAATTTTACATTCGAAATTGGACGGAAACACCCCAAAACAAGGATTGGGGTAAAACAACGTTCTCCGGGGTTGATTTTTTTTTTGGGGGGGGAAGTTCAGGAAACCGTATAGGTCACCTTAAAAAAAGGCTTTTTAACCAAAATGTCCTGGTCATCGTCAATTTCCTCTGGACTATATAACAACATTTGACTTCAGCCATGTATCTACTAGCTTCTCACGCCTTCCTTCGAATAGGGGAAATTGTACTAACATCTACTGCACAAATCGGTCAAGTCGTGCAGGTGAACCAGCTGGCTGTATCGTCTATTGGCTGTCCAGTGGTGGTTTATGCATACAAGCATTATCAAGGTCCGCCTGTGACTTTAGCTATTCCAGTACATACAGAGTCACCATGTTGTCCAGTTAAAGCTTTGCGATCATATCTGGCTCTATGACGCTCCAGGTCCTCTCTTTATTTTTCCAGGAGGAGCTCCAGTTACAAAGTCGTTCTTTGCTACTCAGCAGTCTCTGACATGGACAGGTCTCTCAACTTTATGCTACAAGGGTCATAGTTTGCTGACCGGTTCGGCAACAGCAGTTGCAATGCAGTGGGTCTCGGACGAAGCGCATGGGACCATGGGAATCACAAGCTTTCTAAAAATATATACGAATTCCAATGTTGCTGTTGCAGTGACCTCTTTTTTTACAGTTGTGATGTTCACATAAGGTGGCAGGTGCACAAAATGTGCTTTCTATTTAAGTGGGGCATATGAGACTGCAATTCATTCATTTCCGGTACCAAAAATGGTAACATTTTTCATGAATGTTTTCTGTGTTTGTTTAAATGCAAGGAGTATAGTAAACAAAAGAAATGAACTAAACATTATGGTAGAAGATATTGACCCTCACATAATAGGTATAACCGAATCATGGGCAACCACCGATATATCAGATGCTGAATTGGGTCTGACAGGATATGTAATGTTTAGGAAAGATAGAATAGGAAGAAAGGGAGGTGGAGTTATTTTATATATTAAAGAATCTATCCAGGCTGATGAAATAAAATTAGACAGAGAAGCAGATTGCGAAGAAGCTGTTTGGTGTAACATAGTTACAGGAAACTCAACGTTAACGGTTGGATTAGTTTATCGAAGTCCAAACATAAGCATAGAAGAGAATGAAAAAATACAAAACGCTATATGGGAAGTGAGCAAACGGGACTGTTATTATGGGCGATTTTAACCATGGGCATATACAATGGAAATCTCTGTATAGGTAATGAGAACCACATGTTTTTAGTACAAGATAGTTTCCTTTATCAACTTGTGCTAGAACCAACCAGGTGAGAAAATGTGTTAGACATAGTTTTGTCCTCACATAATGAATTAGTTGACAATGTCAAGATATGTGAGCCACTGGGAAGTAGTGATCACACCCAAATACATTTTAACATCAAAGTAAAATCAGAAAGGAATAGTAAAAAGCAGTACAGGAGAAATTTCCACAAAGGAAAATATAAGGACATAAGGAAATATTTAGCAAAGATAGACTGGAATAACACACTGAAGAATAAGACAGCAACAGAATGCTGGAATATCTTAAAGAGTTAAATTTAATGCATCATAGTCAAATTTGTTCCCTTAAAAAACACGGGAAACGGTCCAGAAAGAAACACTTATCGAAAGAAGCCATTAGAAAAATTAAGTATAAACAAATGATGTGGAAGTCATATAGACGTACTTGAAATGACGAAGACTACAACATTTATAAAGAAGCACTAAACCAAGTTACAGCTGAAATTAGAAATTCAAAGAGAAGCTATGAACATAAATTTGCTTGTAATATAAAACATGACAGCAAGAGTTTTTATGCGTATGTTCGAAGCAAACAGAAAGTTCAGGATAAGGTCGGTCCTCTAGAAGATAGTGCTGGAATTATTAATATCAGAGGGATTCTTAATGGCAGAAGACCTGAATGAGTATTTTAGTTCAGTGTTTACCAGAGAAGACATTAGTTCACTGCCAGTACCAGAGGCTAAGTTCAAGGGGGCAGAATCAGACTATTTAAGACAGTTAATTGTAACCCCAGAAATGGTAGCTAAGAAAATTAGGGCTATGAAGGATAATAAATCACCTGGAGTGGATGGTATTCCACCCAAACTATTATTGGAAATTGTAGAATAAATTAGCATAACGCATGCAACAGTTTGTCATTAGAAGAGGGAGTGGTTTCTTTAGAATGGAAAGAAGCAAACGTTATACCGTTATTTAAAAAAGGTTCGAGAAACAAGTCAAATAATTATAGACCTGTGAGTTTAACATCAGTGATTTGTAAATTATTAGAAAGACTAATTAAAGATCACATGGTGGATTTTCTTGCTAAACATAACTTGATAAACCCATCTCAACATGGGTTTCTAAAAGCGAGGTCATGCTTAACAAATATGTTATGTTTTTTGGAAGACATCACTAAGTGGGTAGATGAGGGATCACCAGTAGATGTCATCTACTTAGATTTTCAAAAAGCTTTCGAAAAAGTGCCACATCAAAGATTACTGCTTAAACTAAAGGGCCATGACATAGGAAATGGTATAATTAACTGGATAGAAATATGGCTGATTGACAGAAGACAACGGGTAGTTGTTGATGTGGAGGCTTCAAACTGGAAATTAGTTTTGAGTGAGGTTCCACAGGGATCAGTACTGGGACCTATATTATTCTTAGTATATATAAACAATTTGTACGATGATATAGCTAGCAAGGTGTTGAAATTTGCAGATGATACAAAAGTGTTTAGAAGGATTAAAAGTGATGGAGATAGACAGCATTTACAAGATGATCTTGACAGGTTGATCAAATGGTCTGAAAAGTGGCAAATGTTGTTTAATTTTGGGAAATGTAAATGCCTTCACACAGGACATGGGAACGAATATGTAGAATATACAATGGGGGGAACTGTACTAAATACTACTGTAAAAGAAAAAGACTTAGGGCTGACAATTAGTGCTGACATGAAGGTTTCAGAGCTGCGTGGAATTGCAGCTACAAAAGGAAATCAAATCTTTGGATTGATTAGGCGAAATATAGCATATAAAGAAAAAGAACTAATAATACTGCTGTACAAAACAATAGTTAGGCCTCATTTAGAATATTGTATACAAGCGTGAAGGCCATACCGCAAGAAGGATATATATATGCTAGAAAGAGTACAGAGGAGAGCGACTAAAATGATACCAAAACTGAGGGATCTTACTTATGAAAAACGCCTAAAAGAATGTGGTTTAAGAACACTAGAGACCAGGAGATTGAGAGGAGATCAGATAGAAGTGTTTAAAATATTGAATGGTTATGAAAATATTGGTAGAAATATGTTTTTTTCAGTTAAGAAAGATAGAAAGACTAGAGGACATGAAATTACGTTAGTAAAGGAACAGTGTAGATTAGACGTAAGAAAGTTATCATTTTCACAAAGGACTGTGAATGAATGGAACAGATTATCTGATGATTGTGTGGGTGCTAGTATTGTGAATATGTTTAAAAATAAAATCGACACATACCTCAGAAGGGCTGGATATATGTTTATAAAAGGGTTGGACTCTCGATAAGCCAAAGGGCTTCCTTGTCCACCTGCCATCTAGAGTTAATTCTCTGGATGGGGTAGGGCATTCCATGTAACGGAAGCAAAATGGTGACTACACACTTAATGTGTATTAAACCGGTGGATATCAATGTTGTGTAACGTGTCTGGTACAGAAATACTATACATGTGTTTTGGCAATGTCACACGGGTGCCTTTAGCTTAGGTGGGGCATTCCGTTTAACATATACATTTTTGTATACACTCTCGGTGATTAATATAGACCAATAATGTCTAGCACTTGAGGTACCGACAGGATTTTTAATGTTTTTTCTGTTTAGATGGGGCCTAGCTATTTTTGTTTACACACCCGATGGGTGTCTTATACCAATGATGTGTAACATTTCAGGTACAGAATCATTGTACGTTTAATGTGTGGCATGTGAACTTTCTGCTGACGTGGGACATTCCATGTAGCATAACATTTGCGTTTACACACTTGATGGATATTATATAGCAATGACGATTAGCACTTACGGTGCCGCTACATAATTTTCATGTGGTTTTTCACGTATAGCATCGATGCTTTCTGTTTAGGAGGGGCATTCTAAGTAGCAATAACCGTGTGGCCACAGGCACACGGATTATAGGAGTTCACGCTAATTGCAATATTATTGGAAACACATGTGGACTAATGTGTCATTGTACTGTATACAAAAGTTACACGAAAGATCGTAGAATTAGCAGGTAACATACACGCTTTATACTGATGTGGGGCATGATAGATATATTTTTGAATCGATGAATAGTTAGTTACATTCAGAATGTAATTGCTGTAATTTTACTAAAAAGATAAGTTCTTATACATGTATAGCCCAGTATCCAGTCCTCAGGACGCTTTACACTTTACTCCCTGGCAGATCTGTTCAATCGAACACCAAATTGGCCTATAATTAGCGGGGTCTGATTTGTGGCTTTTTTGTTTTTGTTTTTACTAGTGCTTGGAGCCAGTCATCTGGGACTTTGCAAGTGTTGTATGACTGCTGGAAAATGTGTGTGATGATGGGGGCTATTTCCACTGCAGTCTCTTTAAGGACTCTGGCTGGGAGTTCGTCGGGGCCTGTAGCTTTATTTTGGTTTAGGTTTTTCAGTTGCTTAATTACTCCGTCTATCCCGATTTCGAGGGAGGGGATATCGGGATAGATGGATGGAGCTAGTTGGGGGATGGAGTAGATTTCTTGAGTAAACACGGAATTGGTTGTTAAGTGTATTTGCTTTGTCGTGATCGTTTATGACTGGTTGGTCATTTGCTTGCAGTGTAGGGATGCCAATGTATTCTCGTTTGTTTGCTTTAATGAATGACCAGAATTGTTTTGGGTTTGTTTTAGGCTGTCTCCAATGGGATTGTTTAGATAGTCTGAGTAGGATTTGTTTGCAGCTTTAGTGGCTTGTTTTCGGAGTTGCCTAAACCTTTCCCAGTCGCTAGTACGTCCAGTTTGTTTTGCTTTTTTGTGGCTTTTGTTACGTTTTCTTTGCATTCTTATTATTTCACGTGTTATCCAGGGAAGGAAGATTTTTGTTATTTCACGTGTTATCCAGGGAGGTGAGTTTTTGCCTTGGTGTTGCGGCTGGGAATATGATTGTTGATTAACGAAATAAGAATATTCCGGAAAAAGTTTCATTCAATTTGTGTTGATATCTCTTGAGTTTGGGTTATGTTGTTGTTAGTTGTTTTATGTCGTCTTTAAGCTTATCCCAGTTTGCAGATTTATATTGGAACACTTTGTGTGTTGGTTTACTGTTCCGGACTGGATTTAGGTTTACGTTAAAGGTCACAGCTTCATGATCACTCATGCCGGGAGTGGTGTGAGTGTTAGCAATTATCGATGGATTAGAAGTGAGTATGAGGTCAAGGATATTGCCGGAATCAACTCGTGTGGGATCGTTGACTATGTTTTGTAATCCAAATTCTCTAATTATTTCTAGCAATTTGATATGCTTGCTGGCAGTTCTGTTGTCAGTGGTTTGCTGCTTGCCCCAGTTAATATCAGGAAGGTTGAAGTCACCTGCTATAACTACATTAGGGGAAGTTTTTGTGTGATCTGTACAGTTTTGTCAGGGATTCGTGAAGAGCTTCAAGGGATTGGAGGTGGTCACTGAAGGGTCGGCAGTATGATGCAAAATATATGGATTTGTTACGTGAAATTGATTTTTGTCCATACTAGTTCACAGCTTGAGTTTAGTTTTGTAAGTGGTTCTTCTACAATGTCATCGCGGAAGGCTATGAGAACTCCACCACCATGGGCGTTTCTGTTCTTTCGGATGGCGTTATAGTTAGGTGGTAGGAACGAATAGGTAGGGTAGTTTTTGCCTATTTTGGTTTCGACTAGGAATATGATGTCAGGATTATTCGACTGAATAGTTGTTTTTAATTGGGTTGTCTTTGCAATGCTTTTGACGCTGTTTGTGTTGATCAGAATTCCGCTAAGTGTGTTACGTTTGGTTTTCTTACGACGTTCAGGGGTTGATGCATTTTGAGGGTTCGGTCCAAAGGTTGGATCCCAGGTTTGGGATGTACGACTCGTGATTGTTTGAGAGGTCTGTTTGCGGGGGTCAATGTTTTGGTTATTTTGGTCTGTGTCACTAAGGCTGTTATATCGGCTGTAAGAACATTCCAATAAATGGTCTTGGAAGAAGGAATGACTGTAGTTAGGATGGTCGCATTTCATGCAGTGCCAGGAACAGGAACTGTTACAGAGGAGATTATATTGATCTGGATTTATGTCACAACATTTAATGTGTACCCATTGGTTGCACCGATCGCAGCAGACTGCTCGGTGATTTGAAGCAACAGGCTTATTGCAAAATACACAGGGGTGTCTGACTGGGCCGGGGTTTGTTTGAATGTCCCCACAGAGGATTAGTAGGACAAGATAACATGTTCTGTGTCCAGATGTAGGGATTGCATAAGCCAGTTTGGTGTGGTACTTGTTACGGGAGTCTCTGGAGAAAAAGCTAGTGCCAGTCTAATACTTGTGTCAGTCCAGATACCTAGTGGCCCGTAACATAGATCACTGGTAAAGGCGCATTACGTCGTTGGCTATTTATAGCCAATCTAGACCGTTCTGGTAACTCGTGTCTTTGTACACATGCCCATAGATATATACATACGTTTTAGACTGGTACAGTTTTATTTAAACTTACATTTGTGACGGATTGAATAAACCAATTCATGTAGTCTGAATTTGTACATTCCTTGGTAACAAATTGTGAAATGCCTCAAACATAGTAACAGGTGTTCTTTATTCAACTAAGTCAGGTAATTTCAAAACAGCTCACAAAATAACATATTTGTATGGTCTTTTAGCTCCACCTAATAACCGTATAACGTTTTTTGTAACACAACTAAACATTGAACACACTTCTGCACAATACATGATATACGCATAATTAATGTACCAAACACAAAAATAGTCTATACGTATATATGTGTTTAAATAGTTTAATCAATTAAATGTGTCAATACATGAATTAACAAGTGCGACAGATATAATATAATGGATACCTCATACATAAATATAATTATGATATACAAAGTTGAATGATGAACATGTAATAATCTCATAAACACAGCAGAGGTGAACAAGACATTAATAAAACTATTAGATTTAATACAAGTATCGATGTCACTTTGCCGTATGACCAGTGCTGCAGCTAATATAAATATAAATGTATACTGTTTTATAAAACATCAACGTTCCGCATTAGCACAATAGTAATAAAATTAGTGTCCCTATAAACATTTACGATTTAACACGCTTTTCATTTGGTTTTACAATAACAGAATATAACCGTATGAAGATAAGTAGATATGCAAACACAATCTAACAACAGTAGGCAACATCCAAAGTAAAACAAGATATTGCTAAAGATGCCATAGGTCTAGGCCACGTACAAATATCTCCCGGATTCTCAAAAGCTCGCGCGTTTAAATAAAAGGTGCGCAAATCTTAAAGTTGTTAAAAATAAAGATTCGTCTAAATATGTGTTCCGATGCAATGAGTGGAAACTATTATTTGTAACAGGCCAAATTAATGTGTATACGGGTGTGCTGTTTGTGAGAAATACACTTACTACACATTTTAAGTTTGAATATTTTTTACCCGTTTGATAGTCGCTTATACCTCCACCAGCATGTTAAAAATAAAAGTAAGAACCGCACTCCTCATTCATTTTTTGACAACTTTCTGATGAGAAGCAAGGACTTATTTTTATGGCCTTATTTAGAGTCAAGATATGTGCATTATCAAAAAGAAAAGACGGCGCAATAAGCTAGGACTACACGCCGAGACGCGACAGCACCGCTTCGTGCAGTGCACCGAATTGTTTAAACTCAAGAAATATATGTTTGGAGAAGGGGTCGTTTTCAGAAAGACGCCGAAAAGCACGTATAATCTAGCATGGTTGCGTTATAATTCACTGTTGCCATTCTTGATCATTTATGATGGATGAAATTAATCAAAGAATTCACTTTTTTGTTTGGTTTGTTTGGGCTTTTGTAATAAACACAAGCCTGGGTAATTTTGTGTGTATTGCGAGTCTGACTGGTGTTTTGAGGATGTTCAAACGGACGAGAATCCGGTACAACTATGATTTAGATGATTTGCAACTTGCATCCATGTAAATACATTTTGTTCATATGTACGCATATACCAGTGTCTCATTATTTAGAACTGGAATTTTGTGGTAAGCTAAAGTGTGGAAGATGTTTCTGTTTGTTCGTTCTTAAGGTCAAATTGGAGGTTATCGACAGCAATGCCGCTGTTTCAAACGCACAAGAATCCTTTACGATTTGGGATATAAAATAGTCCAATAATTTCTTTCATTCTTTCTTTCTTTCTTTCTGTCTTCAGGTGCCGAAAATGGATGCAATTTAGCAGACGAGCAGATTTTCTTGGCAAGCCATCAGACTATGTGTTGAATTTATCAACATTTTCCTTCATGCTGTCTTGGGGAACAATAATAACAAATTCACCACATCAAGAGGGAGAAACGGGAAGTTTTCATACGTGTGAGGACTTCGTTCGTGTCAGTTCAGTGTTCACACGCCATGGCTTGACAGTACCATGCAGCGGGCATAGATCTGCGCCCAATATATTTCGACAATAAAATATATACATCTTGAAGACTGTTTGATGGTGTACACAAAATATATAATTGTTTAAACAAAATAACGTATGTTTTTTACCACGTGTACACATACGAACGCCCTTACATAACGTATGTTTTTGACCATGTGTACACATACGAACGCACTTACATAACGTATGTTTTAAACAGCAGTTTTAGTATTTGTAAAATGTTTTAAGCCATAATTATAATATAAAAATAAATATAATAAATAAATAAATAATATAACAGTTCAGTTTGACAGCATAGTGTCTTGTCATTTAATCTGATTATGCAACGAAAGTGCGGACACGTCCCTTTATTTCCGACCGACAGATGGGGCAAGTGGAGAGAGCGGAGGCGCAGTTTGCGCAGCATGCGAACTGACCGCACGGTAGGAAGACGATGGTCTTTTGAGCATTCAAACACACCGTACATGTGAATGTGGTGCTCAGTACTGACGCACCTGCAACAAAAACATACTTGCCAATCTCGATTTTGCTTACTCTGTAAATAAATTTTATTGCGTTAAACGCATTGTTTCTGTAAACGATATTTTCAGTATCGCTCTCCTTGTCCATTTCCCTCCCCACGCCCTCTCTCCTCTCTCTCCCTCTCTCCTCACTCTCCCTCTCCCTCTCTCCTCTCTCTCTCTCTCTCTCTCCTCTCTCTCTCTCCTCCCTCTCTCTCTCTCTCTCTCCTCTCCCTCTCCCTCTCCCTCTCACTCTCT
>OZ023218.1:51771176-52013676 GCA_963995525.1 Escarpia spicata
GTGTGATAATCTATAACCCATGTGTCATATAACATCCACTTAGTTACATTTTTGACTAGACAGTTTTGTATATATTACATATATATATACAGTACTGGAAAAAATTAACTGGTACACTTGAAAATTGCTTGATTTTCTTACTTCAGTTGAGTTTGATCTTTTCCAGCACCAAATAATTTACCATCATTGT
This sequence comes from Escarpia spicata, assembly GCA_963995525.1. NCBI lineage: Eukaryota > Metazoa > Annelida > Polychaeta > Sabellida > Siboglinidae > Escarpia > Escarpia spicata. The sequence continues at coordinate 51,771,367 of OZ023218.1, forward strand.
AGAGGTAAGTTATTTACAACATATCTACGGTAGTCTAGGACAGTTTTTATAGTAATATCACATAATAAAAGTGCATAGCCTCTAGATAATGCAAGGCAATTGCCACACAGAGTAAACCCGCTACGGTGATATTAATCATGCATCATTTTAAAAACCATTAATAACACCAAGCAAGAATGTAAACATTAATACAACTTATTTTCGTAATCATAAGCAGGCTTTGGACAACGTATCAAAAGCGTTTGTCTTTCTGGTGATGTAGTCGCAATGACGCTTGTAATTAAGCCCAACCGTTTCTCTGTCTTTTTCTCCAACTACGCTAAATAAGTGCGGACACGTCCCTTTATTGCCGACCGACAAATAGGGCAGGTGGAGAGGGCAATGGCACAGTTAGCGCAGCAGGCGAGATGGCCGCACGGTAGGAAGACGATGTTGACGGAGGCGTCCAGACACACCTTACACGTTAGTGTTGGGCTCTGTGACGACGCTACAACACAAACAATAGTTTCTGTGGAGTCTTTATATACACATTTTGTCTGCAGCTGAACAGTCGATGGTTTCTTTCGTACTGTCGGAATACGTATTAGGATAATTATGAAGTCGTCTTTGTGTTTTTGTTTAGTTTTCGAACAACAACTATATACCGGGTAATGAAGTAAAATGGTGTTTTCTTCCGAGCCCCCAAAAAACTATAGCTATGGTAAAGGTAGGGAAACAAATTTGTTTTATAAAATCCATTTAATGAGTGTTGCGTTATTATGTTCTGAAATATTAATATAATTATAATATTTACCCGAAATCCTTTGCTCTGGGATTGTTTCTGCCGCTGCTGCAGCCGATGACGCTGTCGTTGCTACCGTCGTCGCTGTTGTCGTCGAGGCAGTCTCCGAGCTCAACTATAAAAGCAAATTTTAATAGCACCATATTAAAGCGAAACTCTTTGAATTGATACAATGCAATAATCTAGTGAAGATATTCCATTCATTATGTCATCCCAGACAAGACATTATGCCCTGCGTACCAACTGTTCCTTATAAACTTGTAAACATGTAACCACAGTGAAGCAATGTCACTTAATAGATAGGAGGTTTTCACCTGATTCTTACCTGCTCTAACGATTGAGAGCTAACTGTGGGGTCAATCTGGGTGTCCGCCATCAGCCTCACAAAGCAACAGGTAGGATACAAGTGCCGGTGTCTGGTCATCGGATCGTCGTTTTCCTGCCACCTGTTCAGATGTCCACCACAGAAGAAACAGCACACGTCACCGGGGATGTCTTGCGACACAAATAAAATAATCAGTTACGATATGCCTATGCAGAAACATGGAGCATCATGAACGACCTTCAATCTGTTGACTTTCTCAGTCTGACCATCCACAGAAAACACAACACATATACTGCTAATGTAACAAGATTTAACTCAGTTATACGACATTGCAGTCCAAATCAAAATAACTCGATGTACTCAAAGGAAGCTACTGGCTTAACGAGAGGAGCGTGTTAAATTGTCTAAGACTTCCCTTCTGAGATACCCGACAATTCTGTTTTAAGCATAACATTATACACTGTGGTATTCCCTGCAGTCAGTGGAAAGATTGTTCCATACACGTATTTTCCTCTGCAAAAAACTGAATACCTTCGGATGATTACGTGTCTTTCTTAAAGATCACATGGTGGATTTTCTTGTTAAACAAAACTTGATAAACCCATCTCAACATGGTTTTTTTTAAAGCGAGGTCATGCTTAGCAAATATGTTATGTTTTTTGGAATACATCACTAAGTGATATGTTATGTTTTTTGGAATACATCACTAAGTGGGTAGATGAGGGATCACCAGTAGATATCGTCTACTTAGATTTTCAAAAAGCTTTCGACAAAGTAACACATCAAAGATTACTGCTTAAACTAAAGGCCCATGGCATAGGAAATGGTATAATAAACTGGATAGAACAATGGCTGATTGACAGAAGACAACGTGTAGTAGTTGATGGGGGGAGGCTTCAAACTGGAAATCGGTATTGAGTGGGGTACCACAGGGATCAGTATTAGGACCTATATTATTCTTAATGTATATCAACGATTTGGATGATGAAATAACAAGCAAGGTGTTCAAATTTGCGAATGATACAAAAGTGTTTAGAAGGATTAAAAGTGATGGAGATAGACAGCATTTACAAGATGATCTTGACAGGTTGATCAAGTGGTCTGAAAAGTGGCAAATGCTGTTCAATTTTGGGAAATGTAAATGCCTCCACATAGGACATGGGAACGAAAAGGTAGAATATACAATGGGGGTAGAGTACTAAGTACTACTGCAAAAGAAAAGGACTTAGGATTAACCATTAGTGCTGATATGAAGGTTTCAGAGCAGTGCGGAATTGCAGCTTCAAAGGGAAATTAAATCCTTGGATTAATTAGGCGAAACGTATAAGGAAAAAGAGCTAATAATACCGCTGTAAAAAACAATAGTTAGGCATCATTTAGAATATTGTATTCAAGCGTGGAGGCCATATCGCAGGAAGGACATAGATATGCTAGAATGAGTGCAGAGAAGAGCAACTAAAATTATACCAAAACTGAGGGATCTTAGTTACGAAATACGCCTAAAAATGCGGTTTAACAACACTACAGACCAGGAGATTGATAGGAGATCAGATAGAAGTGTTTAAAATATTGAATGGTTATGAAAATATTGATAGAAATATTTTTTCTCAGTTAAGAAAGATGGAAGGACCAGAGGACATGAAGTTACATTAGCAAAGGAGCAGTGTAGATTAGATATAAGAAAGTTTTCATTTTCACAAAGGACTGTAAATGAATGGAACAGATTATCTGCTGATTGTGTGGGTGCTAGTAGCGTGAATATGTTTAAAAATAAAATCGACACATACCTCAGACGGGCGGGATACACAGAGATAAAAGGGTCGGACTCTCGATAAGCCAAAGGGCTTCCTTGTCCACCTGCCACCTAGAGTTAATTCTCTGGGTGACAATCTTGTTAAATCTTGTTAATTCTTGAACAAACAAATACGTCAATCATATTTGAATAGCCGTACAATATTATTAATCTCCTCGCTAACATTATTAAATCATATTCTTTTAGACGATTTTCATAACTAAACATACTGTATATTCAACATGTTGTATTAAACATGACCATCAAGATTCTTCCTACCCTGTGTCAATATATTATTATCATAATGTGCTTATACAACATGTGTAGGTGTTGGTGATCTCTTTACCTGTGTAGTAGAATCCGGCGCGAGCGAGAGTCTCGGGAGTGACGGGACTGCTCCGAGGCCAGCGGTCGAAGGAGGCGAGTCGCACTGCCTCCACCGCCATGGCCGGGTGTCTCGGAAGGGCGGTCTCAATGCCCAGTTCTCCGGTACCGCCATTGCTGGTAGTGGTCGTTGTGATGTTCTAAATATAACTGTCACTTTAATAAAGTCCATACATATACCCACGTACACACATATGTGCGCAAGTATATAAAAGCACAAGCGCGTGACACACTCTCATGCGCAAACACTCGCACAAGCACAATCGCACGCGCACACACTCAGTCACTCAACCAATCACTCACTCACTCACTCACACGTACGCATATAGTAGTTACGCATATTATTGCGAGATTGCGTGCAACTATTATTGTTTCACTATAATTTGATGTAATTATTAATTTACTCTTATAAAATACTTAATTCATTACATCAGTTTTAATGCAGTAACAAAAACAACTTTGTTAACATATGTCTCCAAAACTAAGTTTTAAATATTTGAATGGGTCTTAACATAAAGCCGTGCATTCACCACTCACCATGAGCTGTTCCGCTGTCGGCTCGTCGCCAAGCGCCACGTTCCCCGCCGTCTGGGGATCACGCAGGAAAGGGCATGTGGGGAAAAGGTGGCGATGTCTTCTCATTGGCTCCTCGGATGGCCCCCAGTTACGTAGAATGCCGCCACAGAAGGCGCACTTGACACGGTCAGCCCGGCACAGGTAGAACAGTCCTGCCTGGGCTAGAGCCTCAGGCGCAATGTTCGTGTCTCTTGGCCAGTTGGTGTAACTGGACAAACGACGTCTTTCGTATTTCATTTCCTCCACCAAAGTCGGGTCGTTGTTGTTGATCCTCTCCATCATACGTCTCGACGTGAATCTGTCGACATTTCTGTAGACGTGGGAGGAGTTGATCGGTGAAGTAACATCTGATGTCCGGTCGGTGTTAGTGCCAGAAGACACATGGCGCGAGCCAGCGATAGCTGCCAACTGTGTGTAATAATTATATCTACTGTTGTAGCCACGTCTCCGTCTCTGATGGTGGTTGTCTCCTTCGGGAGATGTTCTACTCGTGCCTGTCACAACTTCCTCTGTTGACGCGTTATTAGTGGTCTGAGCGACAACAAATTGACACTCTGTTGAGAGTTGCCTGTGAACAGTCATTGGCTGTACACCAGACTGCCAGTGGTTGAGACGCAGACCACAACTGTAACACGCCACGCTGTCTCCTGGTCCTGTGTAGTAGAACCCAGCCTTGGCTGCCTTCATTGACGACAACTCTGCCCAGTCAGGCATATTATGAAAAGTGGCCAGTCGCATCAAATAGTTGTCCATCTCCCGATTAGGGGCTATAAAGTCACCATGCTGCATTCCGCGAATACAGATCTTTGACGAACAACTTCACAAGATAGGAATGGTGTGATATTTCAGTACAGATGTTAACGCTCTGTAACATAAATACAATTTGCTTGATCAATAAACGATAACACACGTTGCTCTTGTAATTCGGAGTAATTTAATCAGACACACCGTGGCATGTGAAGACAACACCTGATGTGGACAACGAACATATAAATTACTTACTCTTGTAAACAGATTGACATTGAGAAAATACCCAGGGTCATAATCTGAAAAATACGTGCTATGAGCCAGAGGCCCCAACGACGCTATGCTAGCAACACAATCAACTACTCTAGAACAAATATTAATCGCACAGACGTCATAGCAGTGTTTACGGTGAAGTGGTCGTGCATGAGTAGACATAGCAGTGTTTACGGTGAAATGGTCATGCAAAGCGGTTGATTTGGTGCAAAGGCGAACGTACGTTATGACGTTTGTAAACATGTTTATAGGTGGAATTGGATTTGTGCATATTGGTATCTTTGACTGACTGTGAGTTTTAAAATGTATGCTACATGTCGTAAGCCTACTGTTGACGTGCGGTTTAGTTATCCAAATAGTACCGAATAACTCTACCATTCGTTACTTGCAGTAAAACACTTGTTGGACTTATACAACACCTACCACAACTTTGGTTGACATTAATCTTAGCCACAACGTCGATTATATTTTTTTTATTATTATTAGGGGAAAGGAGGATACTGTGGGCCCCTCGGCCAAGGCGAACCGCTTTATTTATCTTTCCCGATAAGCACGGCTGCACTGCAGCCAAATCAACGATGCATGGCGGATTAATATCGCACAAAGCAACAAAACCCAACGTTCTGTTTATCAGCAAAGTTCAACTTCAAATAGGTTAGCCAAACTGTTGTTTTGAACACTTTTCCGTAAAATATCTTTTAACACGTCATGTTTACGTAATGTAATTCCTGTTGTTCTTCCGTCTCGCTCCCTGTTGTACACGGGTGATGGTATATCAAGATAGAAATGTGTGTATATGAATATTTTAAATTTAGTTGTATGTGCACATTGAAATAAAAATTGCGTTTACAAATATTCACCATTGTCTTTAGCCAGGTACTCATTTGTAAAGTTGTATGGGGCAACGTGGAGTGAGCGAAATAGTTAAAAATTTCAAATAGCAGCAAGAGAGTAGGAACCTACTCTCGAATGGGAGTCCCACTTTCAAAAAACTTCGCTGCCGCAGCTTACACTTTTGACAGAGGTCAACTCATGAACAACGTGGTTATACCGCGGGCGTCGTTGTTATGCCACAGCCGTCGTGGTTATACCGTAGGCGTCGTGGTTATACCACAGCCGTCGTGGTTATACCACAGCCGTCGTGGTTATACCACAACCGTCGTGGTTATACCGTAGGCGTCGTGGTTGTACCGTAGGCGTTGCAATAACGAACGAACACAATCATAGATTCATGCAGCCCCGGGCTGCCCTAGATCTGGACCGTAGGAAGGGTGGAGGGTGTGTGCAGTGCGAGTATGCGAGGTATGCACAGGATACCCTTACATGCAACAGTTGTAAAGGTAAAAAGGTAAGTTCTTATGTAGCGCGGTGTCCAGTCCTCATGACTGCTCAAAGTGTGTTACGCTTTACTCCCTTTCAGACCTGTTCAATCGAACACAATCTTGACTTCTTCGGGAAGCATTCAGCCATGTTGCAAATATCCACCACTGTCTATAGCCAGGTACTCATTCATACAGCTGAGTGAACTGATGCAATGTAAAGTAAACGAACTTGCCCAAGGTTCGACTCCGCGCACAGGATTCGAACCCACGTTCTCTCAGTCGAGAGTCCGAAGTTCTTACCGCACCGTTACTGCACTCCACAACTTACTGACATAGTGAGACCACAATAGATTTGATGGCCCCCACCGATACGGTGTCAACTGTAAAGATAGTGTAGTGATGGAAGTAGTTAGCAGCCAGGGAAGTGACGTGCTTAGCGATGTAGGTTAACAATTGTATGTATTGCTTAACAATACCACCGGGGCCGGCATGCTTGTTGTGGATATGTAATGATGTATATTTGTTGTTGGTTAAACTAAGTTAAGTAATAAAGGTAAATTTCATTAAGTTGGCCTGTTTCTATTAAAATGGATTTGCAGTTTTGCTTTACACAAAAGGGTGTATGTGACATGATGGTTTTACATAAGCGGCCATTATAGTTTATCCTGTGTTGGATGGTTAATTTATCTATAGAGTTTCTTTAAACTTTATCAGTGCGTGAAACATTCATTAACCTACCTCAAGTGGAAAATTCGTGCCAATTTCGTACCTCGTTTTTCAGAGAAATCCACACAAATCTGATACCCCTCAATTTTGTCCCAATCTGGTGACGAATTCTGAAATACTGGTGTGTTCTGCAAAATAGCCGCTGTGCGAATATGCGAGCGACTAGCGTACACGTATTGCTATCTCGTGAAAGATTTAATGCAATATAGCTCTTTCAGTATTCATTGGATCAACATGTCCCATGTAAAAATGCTGGGAAAAAATCACACATCACACAAAAACGCTATCTTTATAGGGACTCATTCAGGGCAATGGCGGGCGGACGCTAATTGTGGTATTTTAACACATCGTCATGAGGGACCAGTTTGTCCTTCTACGTGTGTGGTTAAAATGTGCACGCAAAACCATACTAATACACTGCTGAGCTTGAAATAACCAGCAGCGCCCATGGCGCACGAGAATGCGTGAGTCTGTCTCACTTACTCATTTAATGGCTTTTCAAGTCGCTACACCATATCTGGTTACATCACATAATAAGTAAAACAGCCAACTTACCAGTCTATGAGAATGTTCATTTCAGTTCCCACAAGGTCTACTCTATGGTACTGACGGTTACGTACCACGACTTATTTATGTAGTATCTGAGTCAACCCGCTATTTACATAGTGCATGTGTACAAAGCCACGAGTTACCAGAACGCTCTAGACTGGCTATAAATAGCCAACGATGTAATGCGCCTTTACCAGTCATCTAGGTTACGGGCCACTAAGTTCATATATAGGATCTCAATGGCTAAGGCTAGTCGGTGCGCCATAATTTTAGAAACAGCTCGCGGCACGTACGTCGATCTCCTTTAACATATTGTAGCGCTACACAGTGTATTGCTAGTGTTGATTGTGCATATAATTTATATATAATTACATTATTTTTAAATAAAGTTGTGACTCGGAAACGAGACTAGTTTGATGATAACACGAGTCAGATGTATGATTGTATAAGAGCTTAGTAATAAGCCAACTCTTTATGTATAACTAAATTACGTAACTTATATAATATACACTATTATAACCCTTTTATACATATCATAAAAAATACACAAAACTAACAGGGAAGGTGGGGGAACCGACTACACCAGGCCAATGCCGTGATAAATATTTAAGAATTGCTCCCCCACTCCACAGGATGGCTCACTCCACTCCACAGGATGGCTCCGTCCACTCCACAGGATGGCTCCCCCCACTCCACAGGATGGCTCCCCCCACTCCACAGGATGGCTCCGTCCACTCCACAGGATGGCTCCCCCCACTCCACAGGATGGCTCCCCCCACTCCACGGGATGACTCCCCCACTCCACGGGATGGCTCCCCCCACTCCACAGGATGGCTCCCCCCACTCCACGGGATGACTCCCCCACTCCACGGGATGGCTCACCCCACTCCACGGGATGGCTCATCCCACTCCACAGGATGGCTCACCCCACTCCACAGGATGGCTCCGCCCACTCCACAGGATGGCTCACCCCACTCCACAGGATGGCTCACTCCACTCCACAGGATGGCTCCGTCCACTCCACAGGATGGCTCCCCCCACTCCACGGGATGGCTCCCCCCACTCCACGGGATGGCTCACCCCACTCCACGGGATGGCTCCCCCACTCCACGGGATGGCTCCACCCACTCCACAGGAGGGCTCACCCCACTCCACGGGATGGCTCACCCCACTCCACGGGATGGCTCATCCCACTCCACAGGATGTTTCACCCTACTCCACAGGATGGCTCATCCCACTCCACAGGATGGCTCACCCCACTCCACAGGATGGCTCACCCCACTCCACAGGATGGCTCACCCCACTCCACAGGATGGCTCCGTCCACTCCACAGGATGGCTCCCCCCACTCCACAGGATGGCTCACCCCACTCCACAGGATGGCTCATCCCACTCCACAGGATGGCTCACCCCACTCCACAGGAGGGCTCACCCCACTCCACGGGATGGCTCACCCCACTCCACGGGATGGCTCATCCCACTCCACAGGATGTTTCACCCTACTCCACAGGATGGCTCATCCCACTCCACAGGATGGCTCACCCCACTCCACAGGATGGCTCACCCCACTCCACAGGATGGCTCACCCCATTCCACAGGATGGCTCACCCCACTCCACAGGATGGCTCACCCCACTCCACAGGAGGGCTCACCCCACTCCACAGGATGGCTCACCCCACTCCACAGGATGGCTCATCCCACTCCACAGGATGGCTCACCCCACTCCACAGGATGGCTCACCCCACTCCACAGGATGGCTCACCCCATTCCACAGGAGGGCTCACCCCACTCCACAGGATGGCTCACCCCATTCCACAGGATGGCTCACCCCACTCCACAGGATGGCTCACCCCACTCCACAGGATGGCTCACCCCATTCCACAGGAGGGCTCACCCCACTCCACAGGATGGCTCACCCCATTCCACAGGATGGCTCACCCCATTCCACAGGAGGGCTCACCCCACTCCACAGGATGGCTCACCCCATTCCACAGGATGGCTCATCCCACTCCACAGGATGGCTCACCCCATTCCACAGGATGGCTCACCCCACTCCACAGGATGGCTCACCCCATTCCACAGGAGGGCTCACCCCACTCCACAGGATGGCTCACCCCATTCCACAGGATGGCTCACCCCATTCCACAGGAGGGCTCACCCCACTCCACAGGATGGCTCACCCCATTCCTCAGGATGGCTCATCCCACTCCACAGGATGGCTCACCCCATTCCACAGGAGGGCTCACCCCACTCCAGAGGATGGCTCATCCCACTCCAGAGGGTGGCTCACCCCACTCCACAGGATGGCTCACCCCACTCCACAGGATGGCTCACCCCACTCCACAGGAGGGCTCACCCCACTCCACGGGATGGCTCATCCCACTCCAGAGGGTGGCTCACCCCACTCCACAGGAGGGCTCACCCCACTCCACAGGATGGCTCATCCCACTCCACAGGATGGCTCACCCCACTCCACAGGATGGCTCACCCCACTCCACAGGAGGGCTCACCCCACTCCACAGGATGGCTCATCCCACTCCAGAGGGTGGCTCACCCCACTCCACAGGAGGGCTCACCCCACTCCACAGGATGGCTCTCCCCACTCCACAGGATGGCTCACCCCACTCCACAGGAGGGCTCACCCCACTCCACAGGATGTTTCACCCCACTCCACAGGATGGCTCACCCCACTCCACAGGAGGGCTCACCCCACTCCACAGGATGTTTCACCCCACTCCACAGGAGGGCTCACCCCACTCCACAGGATGTTTCACCCCACTCCACAGGATGGCTCACCCCACTCCACAGGATGGCTCATCCCACTCCACAGGATGGCTCATCCCACTCCACAGGAGGGCTCATCCCACTCCACAGGATGTTTCACCCCACTCCACAGGATGTTTCACCCCACTCCACAGGATGTTTCACCCCACTCCACAGGATGGCTCATCCCACTCCACAGGAGGGCTCATCCCACTCCACAGGAGGGCTCACCCCACTCCACAGGATGGCTCACCCCACTCCACAGGATGGCTCATCCCACTCCACAGGATGGCTCCGCCCACTCCACAGGATGGCTCACCCCACTCCACAGGATGGCTCACTCCACTCCACAGGATGGCTCCGTCCACTCCACAGGATGGCTCCCCCCACTCCACGGGATGGCTCCCCCCACTCCACAGGATGGCTCACCCCACTCCACGGGATGGCTCCCCCACTCCACGGGATGGCTCATCCCACTCCACAGGATGTTTCACCCTACTCCACAGGATGGCTCATCCCACTCCACAGGATGGCTCACCCCACTCCACAGGATGGCTCACCCCACTCCACAGGATGGCTCATCCCACTCCACAGGATGGCTCACCCCACTCCACAGGAGGGCTCACCCCACTCCACGGGATGGCTCACCCCACTCCACGGGATGGCTCATCCCACTCCACAGGATGTTTCACCCTACTCCACAGGATGGCTCATCCCACTCCACAGGATGGCTCACCCCACTCCACAGGATGGCTCACCCCACTCCACAGGATGGCTCACCCCATTCCACAGGATGGCTCACCCCACTCCACAGGATGGCTCACCCCACTCCACAGGAGGGCTCACCCCACTCCACAGGATGGCTCACCCCACTCCACAGGATGGCTCATCCCACTCCACAGGATGGCTCACCCCACTCCACAGGATGGCTCACCCCATTCCACAGGATGGCTCACCCCACTCCACAGGATGGCTCACCCCATTCCACAGGAGGGCTCACCCCACTCCACAGGATGGCTCACCCCATTCCAAAGGATGGCTCACCCCATTCCACAGGAGGGCTCACCCCACTCCACAGGATGGCTCACCCCATTCCACAGGATGGCTCATCCCACTCCACAGGATGGCTCACCCCATTCCACAGGATGGCTCACCCCACTCCACAGGATGGCTCACCCCATTCCACAGGAGGGCTCACCCCACTCCACAGGATGGCTCACCCCATTCCACAGGATGGCTCACCCCATTCCACAGGAGGGCTCACCCCACTCCACAGGATGGCTCACCCCATTCCACAGGATGGCTCATCCCACTCCACAGGATGGCTCACCCCATTCCACAGGAGGGCTCACCCCACTCCAGAGGATGGCTCATCCCACTCCAGAGGGTGGCTCACCCCACTCCACAGGATGGCTCACCCCACTCCACAGGATGGCTCACCCCACTTCACAGGAGGGCTCACCCCACTCCACAGGATGGCTCATCCCACTCCAGAGGGTGGCTCACCCCACTCCACAGGAGGGCTCACCCCACTCCACAGGATGGCTCATCCCACTCCACAGGATGGCTCACCCCACTCCACAGGATGGCTCACCCCACTCCACAGGAGGGCTCACCCCACTCCACAGGATGGCTCATCCCACTCCAGAGGGTGGCTCACCCCACTCCACAGGAGGGCTCACCCCACTCCACAGGATGGCTCTCCCCACTCCACAGGATGGCTCACCCCACTCCACAGGAGGGCTCACCCCACTCCACAGGATGTTTCACCCCACTCCACAGGATGGCTCACCCCACTCCACAGGAGGGCTCACCCCACTCCACAGGATGTTTCACCCCACTCCACAGGAGGGCTCACCCCACTCCACAGGATGTTTCACCCCACTCCACAGGATGGCTCACCCCACTCCACAGGATGGCTCATCCCACTCCACAGGATGGCTCATCCCACTCCACAGGAGGGCTCATCCCACTCCACAGGATGTTTCACCCCACTCCACAGGATGTTTCACCCCACTCCACAGGATGTTTCACCCCACTCCACAGGATGGCTCATCCCACTCCACAGGAGGGCTCATCCCACTCCACAGGAGGGCTCACCCCACTCCACAGGATGGCTCACCCCACTCCACAGGATGGCTCATCCCACTCCACAGGATGGCTCACCCCACTCGACAGGAGGGCTCACCCCACTCCACAGGATGTTTCACCCCACTCCACAGGATGGCTCACCCCACTCCACAGGAGGGCTCACCCCACTCCACAGGATGTTTCACCCCACTCCACAGGATGGCTCACCCCACTCCACAGGGTGGTTCCCCCATCCACAGGATGGCTCCCCACTCCACAGGATGGCTCCCCCACTCCACAGGAGGGCTCACCCCACTCCACAGGATGTTTCACCCCACTCCACAGGATGGTTCACCCCACTCCACAGGAGGGCTCACCCCACTCCACAGGATGTTTCACCCCACTCCACAGGATGGCTCACCCCACTCCACAGGAGGGCTCACCCCACTCCACAGGATGTTTCACCCCACTCCACAGGATGGCTCACCACACTCCACAGGGTGGTTCCCCCATCCACAGGATGGCTCCCCACTCCACAGGATGGCTCCCCCACTCCACAGGATGGCTCCCCACTCCACAGGATGGCTCCCCACTCCACAGGATTCCGTGTCATTAAGTAAAGGTAAAAGGTAAAGGAATGCTTCGAGATGGTGTTCGATCGAACAGGTCTGCCAGGGAGTAAAGTGCAAAGCATCCTGGGGACCGGATACTGCGCTACATAAGAAATTATCTTTTTAGTAAAATTACAGCAACCACATTCAAAATGTAACTAACTATTCATAAAAACTATCTATCATAAATAAATAAATAAATAAATAAAAGTACTTATATAGCGCCCAATCAATTAAAATTGCCCTCGGGCGCTTTACATATATGCACACGTATATAATAGTATATTACATAAAAAGAAATGCTAATTAAGAAATAAATATATAAAAAATATAACATTAACTTAAATATAGTTACTAAAAAAGAGAGATCATTAAAAAAGCGTTTACATAAATTAAGACATTTATAAAAACTACTAGAAATACATTCATTTATACAAGAAGAATAATCATAAATATGTTAAGAAACTAATAAAACAAAAAATACATTTATCAATAGAAAGCACATAAAATGTCCTAGTCGGTGAATTATAAAAACGCTTGTTTAAATAGGTGAGTCTTCAAAAGTATTTTAAACACTTGTAATGATGTTGCTGTCCTGAGCGTAGGAGGCAAATTGTTCCATAGAACCGCGAAACGGTGATCACCATGAGTAACAGTTTGTGAGGCCGGTACGAACAAAAGGCGAGGCTGTGAGGTAGATCGTAGAGTTCTGTTGATGAGACGGTAGCCAATTAACTCACTTATGTAGTCCGGCGTGCCCCCATTAGTATAAAGCGTGTATGTTACCTGCTAATTCTACGATCTTTCGTGTAACATTTGTATACAGTACAATGACACATTAGTCCGCATGTGTTTCCAATAATATTGCAATTAGCGTGAACTCCTATAATCCATGTGCCTGTGGCCACAACATTACTGCTACTTAGAATGCCCCTCCTAAAAGGATCCATGCTATACATGAAAACCACATGGAAATTATGTACCGGCACATTAAGTGCTAATCGTCATTGCTATATAATATCCATCAAGTGTGTAAACAAAAATGTTATGCTACATGGAATGTCCCACGTCAGCAGAAAGCTCACATGCCACACATTAAACGTACAGTGATTCTGTACCTGAAATGTTACACATCATTGGTATAAGATACCCATCGGGTGTGTAAACAAAACTAGCTAGGCCCCACCTAAACAGAAAAAACATTAAAAATCCTGTCGGTATCTCAAGTGCTAGACATTATTGGTATATGTTAATCACCGAGAGTGTATACAAAAATGTATATGTTAAACGGAATGCCCCACCTAAGCTAAAGGCACCCGTGTAACATTGCCAAAACACATGTATAGTATTTCTGTACCAGACATGTTACACAACATTGATATCCACCGGTTTAATACACATTAAGTGCGTAGTCACCATTTTGCTTGCTTTACATGGAATGCCCTCAGTATAAAACGTTCATGCAAAATGTTACCATTTTTTTTACCAGAAATGAATTAATTGCTGTCTCGTCCGCCCCACTTAAGTAGAAAGCATATTCTGCGCACCTGCCATCTCCTGTGAGCATCACCGCTGCAAAACAAAAAGAGCTCACTGCAATAGCTACATTGGAATTCGAATATATTTTTAGAAAGCTTGTGATTTCCATCGTTCCATGCGCTTTCCATACTACACATTTTCAAATCGCTCAAGCATAAATGCATAAGAATCCGTAACATTCATTACATACATTTATTATGACTTCTCTAACAATCTGTATGCAAGTATTACATTTTTTTAGGGTTTACGAAAACGGTTTGTTCTATTAAGTACTACGAATTTTGGTCCAATTAATATATATGTGATATTATCGCTCGTGTTTTAATTTTAAACATTGGCTTTCGATACACAAAGGTAAGATCTAATCTTGTGACAAACACTTGATTTCTTATATTAGCGAGTTAATGGATACATAAAATACAAATAAACACAAGTATCCTAACCGTTAACTTGCTGGCCAGTGGAAGTCAGTGCGCCAAAACTAATTTGCATCTATGTATGGACAGCCAATAAAAAGAAAATGTTACAAAAAGCGACTGACAGGGTACGTATAATTGTTCATGAAAAAATCGAGAGCGTATATAATATACCTTTTCAATCCTGAAAATTTAGAAAGAGAGGCTGACGCTAGGATTGGAGGAGCTAGTTTGTTTCAGTCAGCCTCTCAAGCATTGGCTTTGTTGCCCACGTACGCCTAAATGCCGTTTGAGTTTCTTTCAAAAGATGTTTGTTGCTCTTCGTATTTAATAGTATATTCAATTTATGGGACTAATAATACACAGGAATAAAATAACAATAGTTAACGCATTATTATATGGTTCGTATGTATGCAAAATATCCAAAGCTCTATTCACTCAAATCTGTCCACGTGTAAAGAGCACGTCCGCTTCCACGTGTAATCGAGCTGCGCACGTAGGGTAGGTTAACGTGTTCCTCTTAGATGGCTTGAACCTCGAGCGCCAAACTTTCAGGGATTAATCTAAGACCCCTAGAATGGACGTAAGACCTATATATTTTCAAAATACCCCATTATTATCACCTTTTATGGGGTAAATCGGTTGTTCAGAACGTAAAGCGTAATGTGCCGCGTACGTAAACGTAACTAAACAATCGCACGAACGTGCACGTCAAATACTTCGGGAAAAAGGACCCTGCGTGGTGGATTTGGCAAGTAGATGTAGACGCTGACACAATCTGCTTATGTCTACCCTCAAACCAATAACATAGTAATACGACCATTGTTTGACAATTCTACTCTGTGACGACTTGGGCCTATCAACGAAAGTGAACGTCACATTTTCTCTGAACTTCGTTATTTTGAACAAACAATGAATATCTGCGAGAGCGTTAATATGGTGTTTCTGTAACGATGCTGTGTGTTTTCTAACATTTGGTAAATATTACTATGACGACTGTCATCTACAAAGTCATCCCGCCCGTGACGGGCATTGTTGCTAGTTTAAATAATAACAATAATAATAATAATACCAAAATTACCCTTGCTCTCTCTCTCTCTCTCTCTCTCTCTCTCTCTCTCTCTCTCTCTCTCTCTCTCTCTCTCTCTCTCTCTCTCTCTCTCTCTCTCTCTCTCTCTCTCTCTCTCTCTCTCTCTCTCTCTCTCTCTCTCTCTCTCTCTCTCTCTCTCTCTCTCTCTCTCTCTCTCTCTCTCTCTCTCTCTCTCTCTCTCTCTCTCTCTCTCTCTCTCTCTCTCTCTCTCCCTCCCTCCCTCCCTCCCTCCCTCCCTCCCTCCCTCCCTCCCTCCCTCCCTCCCTCCCTCCCTCCCTCCCTCTCTCTCTCTCTCTCTCCCTCTCTCTCCCTCCCTCCCTCCCTCCCTCCCTCCCTCCCTCCCTCCCCCTCTCTCTCTATCTCTCTCTCTCTCTCTCTCTCTCAGTATGTATGTATGTATGTTGTCAATTTGACACTATAAAGCGCAGAATGATTTCATAATTATATGACAACGGTATTGCACAGTGTTTCATTGTGTGATCACCAGAGGGAGCCACACAACATGCGGCTTTCATAACCATTAATAACCACGGTATAACCATCTACGAACAAGAATGGTTCGGAATGGTTCGGAGCAAACAACTAGCCCACAAATACGGTTGAGACTGCGGTGCAACGGATGGTCACATTATAGCATCATGTCGATAGTTCCGATACTTTGTTCAGATCCACACACATTTCAATAGACTAGGAGGCTTGGATTTTGCTTATCGAATTCGACGTCATATTGATGATAGCATACGTATACATTTCAGCCTGCGGTACCATCATAGTTACGTACACAGCGTGAATGTAACAATAATGGGCATGGTGTCACTATAGGAATAGGTTCTACCTCGGTTTCTATCAAATACGTACTTCTTGAGGGATTCAGAACATTCACGTCAAATTATGACCTCGGGCACTGTTGCTATTTTTAGACAGGTGTTTATAAATGAACGGATAAATATGTTGACGCTATGAGGTGGTTCACGGGATTTTCCAAAACGTGTTGACACAGTCAACGTTAAACATAATTGTAGGGGCGTGGAGTGCAAAACGGGCCCCTTAAGCAAGATTTGTCATAAAGTTTACATTTTTCATTCTAATACATGTTTTTTTTCTACGGGATCATCTTATCCACTTATCTGACTACATATGTGCAAAATTTAGCGTATTTCTAATACGATTACTAATTCTAATACGATCTAACGGGGTGTTTCACCTTTTCAAAAATCGCTTTCACTACCTAAATGTGTGACATATAATTGTGAACATTTTTGTAAAGCGCTTTGAATATGTGTGTGTGTGTGTGTGTGTGTGTGTGTATGCGCGCGCGTGTGTGTGTGTGCGGTGCGCGTGTGTGTGTGTATGTGCCTGTTTTGCGGTGCGCTTGTGTGTGTGTCTGTGTGCGTGCGTGCGTGCGTGCGTGCGTGCGTGTATGTGTGTGATTGTGTGTGGGGGGAGTGTGCGTGCGTGCGGTGTGCCTGCCTGCCTGCCTGCCTGCCTGCCTGCCTGCCTGCCTGCCTGCCTGCCTGCCTGCCTGCCTGCCTGCCTGCCTGCCTGCCTGCCTGCCTGCCTGCCTGCCTGCCTGCCTGCCTGCCTGCCTGCCTGCCTGCCTGCCTGCCTGCCTGCCTGCCTGCCTGCCTGCCTGCCTGCCTGCCTGCCTGTATTCATGCATGCATGTATGCATGTACACTGTATGTATATATATTTTATGTATGCATGCATGTATGCATGTATGCATGTATGCATGTATGCATGTATGCATGTATGCATGTATGCATGTATGTATGTATGTGTGTATGTATGTATGCATATGCTAATTAACCTGGCAAACAGCTGGAGAACAACGCCAGTAACGTGTTTGTTAGAAACCACCCGGCCGTGCAACAACAAACACACATTTAACCTTCATGATTTCTAGGCAATATGTCTCAAAGAGTGTCGGTTGCTAAACTAACAACTCACCGTCTCCCTCATACTTCACGTAGTCGCCATCTCTTTGTCTCCCTCATACTGCACGTAGTCGCCATCTCTTTGTCTCCCTCATACTGCACGTAGTCGCCATCTCTTTGTCTCCCTCATACTGCACGTAGTCGCCATCTCTTTGTCTCCCTCATACTGCACGTAGTCGCCATCTCTTTGTCTCCCTCATACTGCACGTAGTCGCCATCTCTTTGTCTCCCTCATACTGCACGTAGTCGCCATCTCTTTGTCTCCCTCATACTCATCTCCCTTAGATAAAGACAGCAGAAATAAATCGGCAAAGAACAGCCTGGAAAACTGTTCTGAATCAGGATATAAATGCATTTGTTTAAATGCAAGGAGCATAGTAAACAAAAGAAGTGAACTAAACATTATGGTAGAAGATATTGACCCTCACATAATAGGTATAACCGAATCGTGGGCCACCACTGATATATCAGATGCCGAATTGGGACTAACAGGATATGTAATGTTTAGGAAAGATAGAATAGGAAGAAAGGGAGGTGGAGTTATTTTATATATTAAAGAATCTATCCAGGCTTATGAAATAAAATTAGAAAGAGAAGCAGATTGCGAAGAAGCTGTTTGGTGTAACATAGTTACAGGAAACTCAACGTTAACAGTTGGGTTAGTTTATCGAAGTCCAAACATAAGCATAGAAGAGAATGAAAAAATACAAAACGCTATAAGGGAAGTATGCAAACGGAACTGTATTATTATGGGGGACTTTAACAATGGGCATATACAATGGAAATCTCTACAGAGTATGGGGAGTGAGGACCACAAGTTTTTAGTTTTAGTACAATATAGTTTCCTTTCTCAACATGTGCTAGAACCAACCAGGGGAGAGAATGTGTTAGACTTAGTTTTGTCCTCACAGAAAGAATTAGTTGACAATGTCAAGATATGTGAGCCACTGGGGAGTAGTGATCACAACCAGATACATTTTACCATCAAAGTAAAATCAGAAAGGAATAGTAAAAAGCAGTATAGGAGAAATTTCCACAAAGGAAGGTATAAGGACATGAGGAAATATTTAGCAAAGATAGACTGGAATAACACACTGTAGAATAAGACAGCAACCGAATGCTGGAATATCTTAAATAGTGAAATTAAGTGCATAGTCGATAAATTTGTACCTTTCAAAAAACAAGGGAAACGGTCTAAAAAGAAACACTTATCGAAAGAAGCCATTAGAAAAATTAAGTATAAACAAATGATGTGGAAGTCATATAGATGTACTGGAAATGATGAAGACTACAACATTTATAAAGAAGCACTTAATCAAGCTACAGCTGAAATTAGAAATTCAAAGAGAAGCTATGAAAAAAAATTAGCTAGTAATATAAAACATGACCGTAAGAGTTTTTATGCGTATATTCGAAGCAAACAGAAAGTTCAGGATAAGGTCGGTCCTCTAGAAGATAGTGCTGGAAATACAATATCAGAGGGATTCTTAATGGCAGAAGACCTGAATGAGTATTTTAGTTCAGTGTTTACCAGGGAAGATATTAGTTCACTGCCAGTACCAGAGGCTAAGTTCAAGGGGGCAGATTCAGACTATTTAGGACAGTTAGTTGTAACCTCGGAAATGGTAGCTAAGAAAATAAGGGCTATGAAGGATAATAAATCACCTGGAGTGGACGGGATTCCGCCCAAACTACTATTGGAAATTGTAGAACAAATTAGCGCACCGCTTGCAACAGTTTTCAATTTGTCATTAGAAGAGGGAGTGGTTCCTTTAGAATTGAAAGAGGCAAACATTATACCGTTATTTAAAAAAGGTTCGAGAAACAAGTCAGAGAACTATAGACCAGTGAGTTTAACATCAGTGATTTGCAAATTATTAGAAAGACTAATTAAAGATCACATGGTGGATTTTCTTGTTAAACATAACTTGATAAACCCATCTCAACATGGGTTTTTAAAAGCGAGGTCATGCTTAACAAATATGTTATGTTTTTTGGAAGACATCACTAGGTGGGTAGATGAGGGATCACCAGTAGATATCATCTATTTAGATTTTCAAAAAGCTTTCGACAAAGTACCACATCAAAGATTACTCCTTAAGCTAAAGGCCCATGGCATAGGAAATGGTATAATAAACTGGATAGAAAAATGGCTGAATGACAGAAGACAACGTGTAGTAGTTGATGGGGAGGCTTCAAACTGGAAATCGGTATTGAGTGGGGTACCACAGGGATCAGTACTAGGACCTATATTATTCTTAATATATATCAACGATTTGGACGATGATATAACAAGCAAGGTGTTAAAATTTGCAGATGATACAAAAGTGTTTAGAAGGATTAAAAGTGATGGAGACAGACAGCATTTACAAGATGATCTTGATAGGTTGATCAAATGGTCTGAAAACTGGCAAATGCTGTTCAATTTTGGGAAATGTAAATGCCTCCACACAGGTCATGGGAATGAAGAGGTAAAATATACAATGGGGGGTACTGTTCTAAGTACTACTGTAAAAGAAAAGGACTTAGGGTTAACCATTAGTGCTGATATGAAGGTTTCAGAGCAGTGCGGAATTGCAGCGTCAAAGGGAAATCAAATCCTTGGATTAATTAGGCGAAATATAGCGTATAAGAAAAAAGAATTAATAGTACCACTGTACAAAACAATAGTGAGGCCTCATTTAGAATATTGTATACAAGCATGGAGGCCATATCGCAAGAAGGACATAGATATGCTAGAAAGAGTACAGAGGAGAGCGACTAAAATGATACCAAATCTGAGGGATCTTAGTTACGAAATACGCCTAAAAGAATGTGGTTTAACAACACTAGAGACCAGGAGATTGAGAGGAGATCACATAGAAGTGTTTAAAATATTGAATGGTTATGAAAATATTGATAGAAACATTTTTTTCTCAGTTAAGAAAGATAGAAGGACCAGAGGACATGAAGCTACATTAGTAAAGGAGCAGTGTAGATTAGATATAAGAAAGTTCTCATTCTCACAAAGGACTGTAAATGAATGGAACAGATTATCTCCTGATTGTGTTGGTGCTAGTAGCGTGAATATGTTTAAAAATAAAATCGACACACACCTTAAAAAGGCGGGATACATGTAGATAAAAAGTATTGGACACTCGAGAGTAATTTTCTGGATGGCAATCTTGTTAAATCTTGTTAAATCTTGTTACTGCACGTAGTCGCCATCTCTTTGTCTCCCTCATACTGCACGTAGTCGCCATCTCTTTGTCTCCCTCATACTGCACGTAGTCGCCATCTCTTTGTCTCCCTCATACTGCACGTAGTCGCCATCTCTTTGTCTCCCTCATACTGCACGTAGTCGCCATCTCTTTGTCTCCATCATATTGCACGTAGTCGCCATCTCTTTGTCTCCATCATATTGCACGTAGTCGCCATCTCTTTGTCTCCATCATATTGCACGTAGTCGCCATCTCTTTTGACATTTTTTAAAATTTTCCAATGGAAAGGATATGACAATGGACTATTTGTGTGTCTAGATCAGTGGTTCTCAAACAGTTGTGTTACTGTCCCGTACTCACACCATTTCTCCACAACAGTAGTCATAACGACCACAACACTGCTCGGTCCAAGCAAATTACTGAATACGTTAAAAGCTATGACTGGAGATAAACACCGTTATTGTATGCATGTGCGCTGAGGTATATTTTAGGTCAGTCAAATGGGTGATGCTGCAACGCAAAGTTTCTTTATTTTGGGTTTGTGTACATGGCCAGCGTGAGTACATTATGTCGAAAGTCAGGCTCCACCTGCGATTTTGTCTCAAAATGATACCTTGTCGCGAAGGAGATTGGATAGCACAGCCTTATAATTGCGGCGAATGGTAGGAGGAGATGGAAGGAGGAGATGGAAGGAGAAGATGGTAGGAGGAGACGGAAGGAGGAGATGGAAGGAGGAGATGGAAGGAGGAGATGGTAGGAGGAGACGGAAGGAGGAGATGGAAGGAGGAGATGGAAGGAGGAGATGGTAGGAGGAGACGGAAGGAGGAGACGGAAGGAGGAGATGGAAGGAGGAGATGGAAGGAGGAGATGGAAGGAGGAGATGGAAGGAGGAGATGGAAGGAGGAGACGGAAGGAGGAGACGGAAGGAGGAGACGGAAGGAGGAGACGGAAGGAGGAGACGGAAGGAGGAGATGGAAGTAGGAGATGGAATGGAAGGAGGAGATGGAAGGAGGAGACGGAAGGAGGAGACGGAAGGAGGAGACGGAAGGAGGAGATGGAAGGAGGAGATGGAAGGAGGAGATGGTAGGAGGAGATGGAAGGAGGAGATGGAAGGAGAAGATGGAAGGAGGAGATGGTAGAAGGAGATGGAAGGAGGAGATGGAAGGAGGAGATAGAAGGAGGAGATGGAAGGCCCGATCACACAAATTAGGGTAGATAGCTTCAGCTGTTGTCCAGAAAGACTGCTACAGTGTCAATGTAAAATGTCACCAAGGCGTCTGAATCTGTTTGAGCAGGACAAATCACTGTCATCAGGTAAAGGTGTCAGTGGGAGAGTAAGTGGGTCAGTTCGTAGCCTATAATTGTATGATTGAATCTTACGAACGCATGTCCCAATGTTTGTTTATATTGCACATCGCAACTTCTGAGTTGTTTCCAACATGACAAACGTGCCCACAAAAATGTTGCGCCTCTACTTTTACGAACGATAATTGTAAATTTATCCAAAACAAATCGACTGTCAAACTTTCTATTTGAGTTCAAAGTTCAGATAGTTGAGCTGCCGAAAATATCCACGAGGCATGCTTGTCATAATTCGCAACCACCTTCTGATCAAGTTGAAAGCAAATCAGTTTGTTTAAGATACCGATAAACGCTAGATTTCCTCTTTGATTGGTGCTAAATGGCCTTTGGACAGCCTATTGACTCGCGTGCAGATTCGAAGCGTTTCACGAGCAGAGTGCATGTCCAGATAGAGGCAAGCCAACATTCTACTTCAAGAATACAGGGGTTTCTTCAACACATCGTTGCCTTTGTTTTTTAGTTCCATAGGAATTGCTCATCTAAAGCAACACGTTGAATGATATTCAGTGTATAAAATTACGCAGGGTCATAGGTCATACCTCAAAGGCCATTTAACAGCAATCAAAGATAATGTATGTTTTTAATGCATTGATTAATAGGAGATTTCGTTAGAATGTAATTGTTAAAAGTGCGTTATTCAACGTTTGATTGTGTATGCGTGTGTGTGTGTGTGTGTGTGTGTGTGTGTGTGTGTGTGCGTGTGCGTGTGTGTGTGCGTGTGTATGTGTCTATGTGTGTGTGTGTGTGTGCGTGTGTGTGTGCGTGTGTGAGTGTGTGTGTGTGTGTGTGTGTGTGTGTGTGTGTGTGTGTGTGTGTGTGTGTGTGTGTGTGTGTGTGTGTGTGTGTGTGTGTGTGTGTGTGTGTGTGTGTGTGTGTGTGTGTGTGTGTGTGCCTGAGTATGTGCCTGCGTTTATGCGTACATGAATGCGTGTATGCCTGCATATATGCGTGCGCGTGGCATACAACATCCTAAGTTACCATTTTATTACAACAAGCAAAACGATAAATACTGAATGTTTTTTTAATGCATTTATTCAGTTGCTCGAGAAATCGTTTAATATAATACGATTATAATGTAACAATATGTCAGAAAGAACGAACACGTTATTAGGAATATGTCTAACTACGGAGAGAACTCGTTGTACAGGCCGGCTATGTCAGCCACCGTCAACACTCGATTGTAGATTCGGATCTGTAAGAGATGAACGGCAGTGTGTACCAAGTGTGCTGATATTATCTCTAAACGACTCAACGATGATGGATTGCAACGACGCCTGACTCTTACGTGTGTGTGTGTGTGAGTGCGTGCGTGCGTGCGTGCGTGCGTGTGGGTGGATGGATGTTTGGTTGGTTGATTGATTGGTTGGGTAGGTAGGGTATGGTGGAGTGGGTGGGTGGGTGGGTGGATGTTTAGATGGGTTGGGTGTGTGAGTGCGTATATGTTTTGTGCGAGCGTGCATGCGTACGCGTGTTGGTATATGTGTCAATTTGTTTTATAATAAAACCTTATTGTTCAAACATTATGTGTTTGAGAGGTTTAGTTACGTCTTCACATGTGTCGATAACATAAGTACTTAATATATATATATATATATATATATATATATATATATACCAGGTGAGAGTTCTAGAAATGATTTGGAACTGTAGACAACATTTACATCGTTATGGCTACTACCACATAATATGACGTAGCCACGAACCTGGTCCATGAGCCCTGTGAAGAGGGAATCCTCCTCACACTTGAAGCCGATGTACAACGGCACGTCCGGTGTCGTCATAAAGCCTGGACACGAAGACAGAAGTCAGTGTGGACATATGACATCTTGCACACACGAGAACACAGATATGATATATTGCACACACGAGGACACAGACGTCCGTGTGGACATATGACATCTTGCACACACGAGGACACAGACGTCCGTGTGGACATATGACATCTTGCACACTCGAGGACACAGACGTCAGTGTGGACATATTACATCTTGCACACACGAGGACACAGACGTCCGTGTGGACATATGACATCTTGCACACACGAGGACACAGACGTCAGTGTGGACATATTACATCTTGCACACACGAGGACACAGACGTCCGTGTGGACATATGACATCTTGCACACACGAGGACACAGACGTCCGTGTGGACATATGACATCTTGCACACACGAGGACACAGACGTCAGTGTGGACATATGACATCTTGCACACACGAGGACACAGACGTCCGTGTGGACATATGACATCTTGCACACACGAGGACACAGACGTCCGTGTGGACATATGACATCTTGCACACACGAGGACACAGACGTCAGTGTGGACATATGACATCTTGCACACACGAGAACACAGACGTCCGTGTGGACATATGACATCTTGCACACACGACGACACAGACGTCAGTGTGGACATATGACATCTACATCTTGCACACACGACGACACAGACGTCAGTGTGGACATATGACATCTACATCTTGCACACACGACGACACAGACGTCAGTGTGGACATATGACATCTACATCTTGCACACACGACGACACAGACGTCAGTGTGGACATATGACATCTACATCTTGCACACACGACGACACAGACGTCAGTGTGGACATATGACATCTACATCTTGCACACACGACGACACAGACGTCAGTGTGGACATATGACATCTACATATTGCACACACGAGGACACAGACGTCAGTGTGGACATATGACATCTACATCTTGCACACACGACGACACAGACGTCAGTGTGGACATATGACATCTACATCTTGCACACACGACGACACAGACGTCAGTGTGGACATATGACATCTACATCTTGCACACACGAGAACACAGACGTCCGTGTGGACATATGACATCTACATCTTGCACACACGAGGACACAGACGTCAGTGTGGACATATGACATCTACATCTTGCACACACGAGGACACAGTCGTCAGTGTGGACATATGACATCTACATCTTGCACACACGAGGACACAGACGTCAGTGTGGATATATGACATCTACATCTTGCACACACGACGACACAGACGTCAGTGTGGACATATGACATCTACATCTTGCACACACGACGACACAGACGTCAGTGTGGACATATGACATCTACATCTTGCACACACGACGACACAGACGTCAGTGTGGACATATGACATCTACATCTTGCACACACGAGAACACAGACGTCCGTGTGGACATATGACATCTACATCTTGCACACACGAGGACACAGACGTCAGTGTGGACATATGACATCTACATCTTGCACACACGAGGACACAGTCGTCAGTGTGGACATATGACATCTACATCTTGCACACACGAGGACACAGACGTCAGTGTGGACATATGACATCTACATCTTGCACACACGACGACACAGACGTCAGTGTGGACATATGACATCTACATCTTGCACACACGACGACACAGACGTCAGTGTGGACATATGACATCTACATCTTGCACACACGACGACACAGACGTCAGTGTGGACATATGACATCTACATCTTGCACACACGAGGACACAGACGTCAGTGTGGACATATGACATCTACATCTTGCACACACGACGACACAGACGTCAGTGTGGACATATGACATCTACATCTTGCACACACGACGACACAGACGTCAGTGTGGACATATGACATCTACATCTTGCACACACGACGACACAGACGTCAGTGTGGACATATGACATCTACATCTTGCACACACGAGTACCAGAACAACAGCACACTAAGAACTAAACCATTATCCTTATTATATGTGTATCACGTAATGTGCTCTTTGAGCTTCTAGTTCCGTCGATAAATATATTCTTCAGTGGAGACTTCCAAAATCACGCTCACACAGACTACCGATACAACGTATTCCACAGAATGTATCCATTTTTGAAACTAAATATCCGTGCATTTTGTCGTACTAAGTTACATAAGGTGCATGGTACAACATAATATGTGTGATTGCATTTCAATCAAAGTTTGATAATAATAGATCTTAGATATTCTCTCTATGTCTGACTTAGTTGTATGATGTTTATACTTCAAACTAAACGTGTTTCAATGTTTGGGAAAACTCACGAGATGTAGTGCTACCGGTAGTCATTCTGTTTTTGTCAGTAGGTGTGTACATGGCGACTTACCTGTGGCGGCACCGCGCTCCACCAGCACATTGTCGAGGTACAGCGAGAGTCTCTTCCCGTTGTACACCCACACCGCGTGGTGCCACTCGCCCATAGACGCCTAGAGACAAGACAAAGTTCACAACATAACCATACACACACGTACACACGTACACACGTACACACGTACGTACGCACACACATACTCGTTTATTTATGTAACAACATAAAACACATAATTACAATCAGTGTTGTTACTATTAGTTCCATCTGTTCGTTGAATGTCCTGAATGAGGCCGGTGTAGCGTGACTCTATACCTCGTGCGGGAATACGTCGAGGTGTTCTAACAACATGCTTGCCAGTGGATAATCGAGTCATAATCGAATATTAACTAGATTCCGAATTTGAAGATCTGCTGTTGATTCGGCATGTAAACAATCTGATGCTATAATATATCAGGGTGAGGTAAGGTGAAATATAACTTTACTTTATAGCTATAGTCCTTATAAAAATACTGATTTTATACGAGAATATCAACATTTCATATGCATATTTTTGAAATATATAATGTTTTATTTGGAAATAAAATTATTTCCTTGCCCAAAATAAAGATGATTTGGAGTGTTTAGCCGTGCTGAAAAGCCTCGCTGGCCAAAACCGCCATGGCTGATTGCTTGCGGCTGGCCATGGCGCCCTATGGTTTAACGTGGAGCGAGGTATTGTGACACGACAAGATTTCCTGGCACGCAACACCGGCCCCAATACTGGTAGTTGATCGTGTCTTCTTGTTTGTTTCTTTCTGTACATAATTGTAATTATTGCAGAGGTTATGTCGTATAGTAATCATATGACTTGGTGCTGTTTTATATAATTATCTAAAAGGTATCAGTACACATTAAATGACAGAACTTTTATTAGTGGAACATTTAGTTTAATCACATTGTGTTAACTATCCATGCATAGCTTATCAATAGATCAGTCTGACGTAAGTGCACTCACTGCTCACGCGGAGATAATAATGACATGAAATCAGAAACACGAAGGTAAGATTGGCATCACAAGCAGGAGAAGTCATTCTTCTTAGGCATGTCATCAAACCTTAAGACTTACCTGTTTTCCCGAACATTCTGAACGGCGCCGTGAGCAACGATTGTTGGAACGGCGCAATATAAATGTCACGATTTGATTTGATTTGATGGTTCATCTGGCTTGAATTACATTTTAAATTACTTCTAAGTATTACAAATATAAAAGAAAGGGAAACATGAAGAATATCGTCATCTCTATTATTATAATAAAAATGAATCCCCACCTTAACTGTCACCTGACCAATACAATTCACTGTATTGGTTATACTTTATTCTACCTGCGCTGAATATTAATAAATACAAACGTTGTATATGTCATATTTGTGGAGAATGCTGCGCTGTTATTATACAAACAGTATTTAGGTATGTTCTGGTGTAATTACTGTTAGTACTGTGAACCAGTTAGTTAAACATATCATTATAAATTATTGGTGTACGCTATTCCTTAATGTGCTAAATGGCTGTAAGATAGTTCAGTGCAAGGACGCTGTATCAACGAAGCTCTGTGAACACGCACCGGCGACGGACTGAGCCAGACGGATTTGGAATCCTCGGTAGTAACGCCAGCTAAGACGCCAGAGTCGGCACGGGTAGAGATGATGAACGACGCGTTCTGTGCACAGTCGCCATTACTGAGCAATGTCCCGCGTCCGTCTCCGCCCACCTTCCGCTTGAACCACACCGACATGGAGAACGCATCTATCTCGCTGTTCACGAACCACGTGCGCAGAAACGCCACCTGAAAACAATGACAAACGTGACAATGGTGGAATTGTTCACCATGGTGGAATCATTCTAGAAATGTTTTCTGTTCAGTTGGAAATTGTATAAGGTTAGTTACTGCGATATCGTTGGGTTCTTTGCAGCACATTGAAATAGGTAACTTTTGTGCATTGTAATTAAATATTGGCTGAAAGAGCTATGCATTTTTATAGTAACACGATGTTAAATACGTAGTTCGTTTGCTGTGCTACGTAGGTTTTACGTGATTATGACGTCACGCCGACTTCGAGAATATTGTCACAATTGTGTATACTCTATACAGAGGTGCGAACTAACAGTTGTTCTTCATTTATGGGATAAGCTAACGGTCTACCGATACATGTGTATACCTCGAGATAAGCTCTTCCGTCAAATGAAGCCACTTTGCCATGTACTGGATCGTTAACGAGCTTCAACTTCCCTTTGCCGTATTTCGTAGCGATGGCCTTGTTACACGTGACGTCGTTGAAATGGTAATTAAACGGGAACCAAAGCACCAAATCGTCCTTACAGCTCGTCAGTTTACCTACAGGGCAACATCAAACATAAACATCGCGTCGGTTTACCTACAGGGCAACATCAAACATAAACATCTCGTCGGTTTACCTACAGGGCAACATCAAACATAAACATCTCGTCGGTTTACCTACAGGGCAACATCAAACATAAACATCTCGTCGGTTTACCTACAGAGCAACATCAAACATAAACATCTCGTCGGTTTACCTACAGGGCAACATCAAACATAAACAGCTCGTTGGTTTACCTACAGGGCAACATCAAACATAAACATCTCGTCGGTTTACAATGTCAAACATGTGAATACAATGTTAAACATGTGAATACAATGTCAAACATGTGAATACAATGTCAAACATGTGAATACAAAGTCAAACATGTGAATACAATGTCAAACATGTGAATACATTAGTCAATTGAATTATTCACTCTTGACGTTGAGCAAAGGCAAGAAGACGTTCGTTTTGTTATTTATAGCATTTGCTGAAAGCGCATGTCAACCAAATGTAAAACTGCCCGTGGCGCAGTCTTTAATATTTCTACTCATATGCCAAGTCAACAGTCTTGTGTCTAATTGGTGTAATAATGTTGGGCTATTTACATATGTAAATTGTTACAAGTGTCGAATTACCGCCAGGAAATGAGATGTTTCTCGTCAAGTGACAGATAGAATCCAGAAGTGACGTCAGAGGGACAGAGAGAATCCAGACATGACGTCAGTGGGATAGAGACATTCAGCTTGGAAAAAATGCAACGGAGAAGGAAAATGGCGGAAAATAGTTTGTGACACAGGGGTTATATTTTAGGACAATTTGAAACACTGGAGTAATTATATATTGGACACGTAGACAACATTTCATATTGTAACTCGGGATCAGCCAGAGTGGCCGGATAATTAGTGGCAGGAAGTTCGCTGAATTGGTTGTCTTAAATATGGGACCATATCGACCGCATCGTATAGCAAAGTGTTTGCGATCAAGCCAACCGATGTATGCTGTTATTCCACAAAAGAAACTTATATCCTGAATGTTTTCTTTACAATTTGAACGTTTCGCGGGCGCAACTTTCAAATCGCCAACATTGCTTCTGGCTCATTAACTGCAATTTTAAGGGAAGTATATCTATGACCATAGAACACACTGGTCAGCAGTCTGCATCCGCTCTCATTGCCCAGCGACGCCTTCGATGGTTCGGTCACCTGAAATGTACGGCACCAAACTACCCTGCATCACTGGTTCCCACCCACATAACGCCGGCTGGAAACGGCCCCGTGGACGCCACAGCCGACGATTTATCGATTGAGTCTGGACGGCCTAGACATCACGCGTGAGGAGGCCTAGGAGATGGCCATTGACCGCCCCACCTGGAGGGTGGTGATAAAGGATATGATGTGCCCTCTACGCTGGATATCCGGCAAGAGCACTTAGTCAATAAGTCAGAATCTACAACATATCAATATTGTATTGTAGTATATAAGGACTTGTATTTAAGAATTAGAAGGTGATAGCTTCACTTTAAAAAGTTGGGTTTACTCACTGTTGTCCATTTGCACGCAGCTACACGTTGGATCCGCCTTGAAGATCATTCCCACATTGCACCGCTGCACTTTCTTATGCTTGTAGATGGACCGGAAGTAACGCATGTTGCCTGGCAACGCCTCGTACGGACACGGTGCTATAATGGACAGTGATTTGTCAGAATTTAGCAATATTGAACAAAGAAACGTAAATGGCATGTGGACAATGAAGCCGTTGGTTTATCAAAAGTCCAACGTGTGGGTGTGTGTGTGTGTGTGTGTGTGTGTGTGTGTGTGTGTGTGTGTGTGTGTGTGTGTGTGTGTGTGAGCGTGCGTGCGTGCGAGCGAGCGAGCGAGCGTGCGAGCGTGCGTGTGTGTTTGTGTGTGTGTACGTGCGTACGTACATGCGTGCGTGCGTGCGTGCGTGCGTGCGTGCGTGCGTGCGTGCGTGCGTGCGTGCGTGCGTGCGTGCGTGTGTATCTGTATGTGTGTTCGTGAGCAAACTTACATTACGTTCACTTCGAAAATGTATAATCGCGCAAACGGAAAATGCTGCGGTGGTGATGTTTTTCAATGGAGATTCAACATGGTGCATGCCATTGCTGTAGCCGCTCACCGTGTGTTGTCGGCCCGGCAGGTTTAGTAGCTACTGGCGTCACACTCGTATTGCAGCTAGGAGGCGCATTCGAGACACACGTGTGGATCTTCTGGTTCCAGAAAAGGTCGCCACATGTCATGTGATGTCTGCGGTACTTCCGGTTGCGCACTGGTTCGCACAGGTAGAACATGTGACAGTTGGAGAGGTCGGGCAGCCATGTCTGGCCGTTGGTGAAGTCGCAGCGACGGCAGTCATCTGTGCAAGGGCGCAAGAGCGGCTATTACGTAGTATTCACCGTACGACTACTTTTGTTCGATGAATTTCGCTTTGCTAATTATAATCGGGCTAGCATGCGTATATACGTGTGCGTGCATACATACCTACGTACGTACATGTGTATGTGGGTATGCTAAGTGTTTCCTCCTATACGTATAGTATCTCTGGCACCAAACGTTCTGGGGGATTCGTCTACGACCTTTGGAAAAACAATTTACGCCTTTTTTGTTTCAAAATTCCGCACTGGTAAAGGGTCGTACTGGCAGAGGGTTTATGCCGGGCTTCAGACGATTGTTGTCATCATCAGGTGTATTTACTCACGTAAGCCGCCCTCGACTGATGATTGGACAATTTACGTTACTTGGAACAAGTTGTGGAAAAGACGCGTAACGTAGAGAATAATAATTACAAATAACGTAACGTAGAGAACAACAATTATAAATAACGTATCGTAGAGAACAACAATTATAAATAACGTAATCATTGTTAAACGACCAGTATGGAAACTTGTGGAAGTTTTCCCCTGCGTCTGTATGTATAGCACCAGCCTTGGATAGGCTCCTGTGTTAGTATAACATTATAATGAGGGATGCACAGTTATAGAAAGGTGTGCCTTAATACCTTACAGCCAGTAATAGATATAATAGACATACCAGGTGCAAATGTGGTGGTTGGTTCGTTTGTCGTTGTTGGCATCGTGGTTGTTGTCGTTGGTTCTGTCGTTGTCGTTGGTTCTGTCGTTGTCGTTGGTTCTGTTGTTGACGTTGGTTCTGTTGTTGACGTTGGTTCTGTTGTTGACGTTGGTTCTGTTGTAGACGTTGGTTCTGTGGTTGACGTTGGTTCTGTGGTTGACGTTGGTTCTGTGGTTGACGTTGGTTCTGTTGTTGACGTTGGTTCTGTGGTTGACGTTGGTTCTGTTGTTGACGTTGGTTCTGTTGTGGTAGTTGGTTCGGTTGTGGTTGTTGGTTCTGTTGTTGACGTTGGTTCTGTTGTTGACGTTGGTTCTGTTGTTGACGTTGGTTCTGTTGTAGACGTTGGTTCTGTGGTTGACGTTGGTTCTGTGGTTGACGTTGGTTCTGTGGTTGACGTTGGTTCTGTGGTTGACGTTGGTTCTGTGGTTGACGTTGGTTCTGTGGTTGACGTTGGTTCTGTTGTTGACGTTGGTTCTGTGGTTGACGTTGGTTCTGTTGTTGACGTTGGTTCTGTTGTGGTAGTTGGTTCGGTTGTGGTTGTTGGTTCTGTTGTTGACGTTGGTTCGGTTGTGGTTGTTGGTTCTGTGGTGGTTGTTGTTGGTTCTGTTGTGGTTGTCGTTGGTTTTGTTGTTGTTGTCGTGCACGGAATGAAGCAGGTCCTGTTGCAGGTGACGTCGAACTCGCTCGAGATCTCGCCCGTCTCGATGACGTAGCGCCGACAGTGCTGCCGGCCGACCTGCGGCCCGTCGGCACCACAAGGGTTGTCGCAAGCCTCCCACACGCATGCGCCGCACTGCACCTGCATCGCTGCAAACACACAAAAAATCACACCCGTCTCACAATATTTACCACAAAACTGCCTCCCCCCCTCTCTCTCTCTCTCTCTCTCTCTCTCCCTCTCCCTCTCTCTCTCTCTCACTGACTCTCCACAACTTTATATTCTTGCATGAAAGAGGCACACCATACCTAATCGTCGCGGGCCGGGGGGGGGCTGCACACTACATCAGTAATGTAATCAACTATCCCCCCTGACTTTTCAGGACGGCGATCCTGTCAGGTTTATTGAGACGTTTCTCATAATAGAGCATTCATCTGTTGCAATTCAGATATATACATATTCACCGCAGTAGTTTCACTTTCATCGACCCCCGAATTTAATGTCAACTTTTTAGCATGAGAACTCATCAATATGAAAATAATCTCCAGCGAGATGTTCTTGTGCGTAACCAGTGCTATACCGCCCTCTACCTGTTACTATCATGACTAGGCTTGTTTTTTGATCGAAATAGCAATGATGTTACTTTTGAATGTTGTGCTCCTGTGAATAAGTGGGTTGTTTAAAGGAATTATGATATAACAATGGACAGGTGTTAATGTCATCATGGACAATTTAAACTATAGAAACTGCGAAAGGGGTGTGTTATATTATGCATATTTACCAAGTGACACAGGAAGTGAATTGGAAAGTATGTGTGACACATGTGTGACACTGGAAATGAGTTGGAAGATATGTGTGACACATGTGTGACACTGGAAATGAGTTGGAAGATATGTGTGACACATATGTGTGACACTGGAAGTGAGTTGGAAAATATAAGTGACACTGGAAGTGAATTGGAAGATATGTGTGACACATGTGTGACATTGGAAGTGAGTTGGAAAATATAAGTGACACTGGAAGTGAATTGGAAGATATGTGTGACACATGTGTGACATTGGAAGTGAGTTGGAAGATATGTGTGACACATGTGTGACACTGGAAGTGAGTTGGAAGATATGTGTGACACATGTGTGACACTGGAAGTGAGTTGGAAGATATGTGTGACACATGTGTAACACTGGAAATGAGTTGGAAGATATGTGTGACACATGTGTGACACTGGAAGTGAGTTGGAAGATATGTGTGACACACGTGTGACACTGGAAATGAGTTGGAAGATATGTGTGACACACGTATGACACTGGAAATTAGTTGGAAGATATGTGTGACACATGTGTGACACTGGAAATGAGTTGGAAGATATGTGTGACACATGTGTGACACTGGAAATGAGTTGGAAGATATGTGTGACACATGTGTGACACTGGAAGTGAGTTGGAAGATATAAGTGACACTGGAAGTGAATTGGAAGATATGTGTGACACATGTGTGACATTGGAAGTGAGTTGGAAGATATGTGTGACACATGTGTGACACTGGAAGTGAGTTGGAAGATATGTGTGACACATGTGTGACACTGGAAGTGAGTTGGAAGATATGTGTGACACATGTGTAACACTGGAAATGAGTTGGAAGATATGTGTGACACATGTGTGACACTGGAAGTGAGTTGGAAGATATGTGTGACACACGTGTGACACTGGAAATGAGTTGGAAGATATGTGTGACACACGTATGACACTGAACTGTTGGAGATTTTTCGCAATGATCTTCCAGATTATATAATTATAGTCGGAGTTTCACTCATCACGTCGGACATGACATTGGATGTCGGGAAGACGGGGGTGGATGTTGCGTTGTTGTCAACACCCCAATATTTCAGATAAAACTGAACTAGTTCCCCAAGCAGAACTCGTTTGCCTCAACGGGGGTGCGTACGCATCCATCGCACCCTCGGCTCACGGGCTTGCTTCAGTGAAACCATAAGTGAATTGTAAGGCTTACATGTCTGACACGTCATGTTGATGATATCGTCGGTGAGACTTGGTAGAGTGGTGAAGTCGGTCAGGTTGTACACGAACTCAGGCCGGCTGGCAATGCCATTGATCTCCGCCAGATCCACGTCACCGACTCCTACGAGGGGCAACAAAATGTGTATGTGTATACCACTGCGTTATACAGTCGGGTGCAATATTAAGCACTATGGTGGTTATTTTCGGAAGTACTCATGTTGTTATCGTCAATTATGAATTTTGTCGGTGAAAATTCTCCAGAAATTGAGAGAAAAAATTTTAATCTAATTTTCGTTTTTGACATCTGTGAAATTTGACGTCTACATTCCAGTTGCCATCGGTAGCTCAACAGTTGAACTGCGTCAAACTTGATAGTTTGAAACAAAATCTATTTAAATATGGTTACAGTCGTTGACTCCAGTAAGATCCAAAATGTCAAATAAATTGCATATTTGAATAATAATGTTGACGGAAGGCACTACCCCGTCACGTATTATAACTACAAACTGATGATGACGTGTCGTCATTAACACGTCAAGTCATTTGCAATTGTTGGTTTCTTTCAGAGAAAGTAATTTTGCAAGGGTCGTCGTGTAGGCCTACAAGCGGCTACATCGAGAGAAACTGGTACGATATGTAACTACCGTAACTCTGGATTGACTCTGTGTACGCTATGTAACTACCGTAACTCTGGAGTGACTCTGTGTACGCTATGTAACTACCGTAACTCTGGAGTGACTCTGTGTACGCTATGTAACTACCGTAACTCTGGAGTGACTCTGTGTACGCTATGTAACTACCGTAACTCTGGAGTGACTCTGTGTACGCTATGTAACTACCGTAACTCTGGAGTGACTCTGTGTATGCTGTGCATTTGCATTAAAACGTTTGTGGCACACACATGAACTACAGTAGCATTAGCAATGTCAGTTTTGGAAGAACCAATTTTTATATATGCTGAAAATATGGCGGTCATGCGGGCCAAATTTTCTTGACAGGCCTGTATCTTGTAGTCGGCTCTTGACAGGCCGACTACAAGATACATATACTTAACACTTTCATCATTCAAGGTTGTCGGCAGCTGATCTCCGTGCCGAGAGTAATTTTGAACGCTAATCACGACTGCAGATACAAGACAATGGTTGTCTTACCAATAGCGAAGATCTCGATGTCATCATTCCTAGCTGCTACGGCGTTCGGGATGGTGTCGTTGTGGTTGATGTTGGAGAGGCCGTCAGTGAGCAGGATAGCGATCTGCTGCACGTAGGGTCGTCTGTGAGCGTTGAACATCTTGTGCATGGCGAGAATACCGTCAGCTGTGTTCGTCACGCCAGCCATGTATGGGATATGCCAGATCGACGGCAGCATGTCCGGCTGTATCGTGAAGAACTCGCCTAAGACGATGTCCGAGCGATCCATCGTCGAATAGCTGACGACGCCGATACGGGTCTGGTCCTTTGTCACTTTGAGGCCCTGAACGACGTCCATAACGAATTGCTTGGCGACGTACCAGTTCATGAAGTCGATACTGGCCGAGGAGTCGAGCACGAAGATCAAATCAGCGGTGCAGTTCCCGAGAGCTGCAGCAGAGCCATAGACTGGAGGTTTCAGACACACAGAACTACAGGACAACACACGCACGACGAACAAAACGGATTGCGAGGGCGTTCGTAAGGTAGACTTGGGTCACGAGTCTCCTCCGGATGAACACATGCAGACTGACATGGATTCAAGTTACAAGATTGTCTCGGTTCACGACACCGACTCGGATCATAACAGTGCGTCGGATAAGAATAATAACCGGAATAACAAGACTGGATTGGATTAGAGCATTAATTCGAATCACATAAATGACTGCGATCAGATAAGCGGATTACAAGACTGACTCGCATCAGAAAACAGACTCGGATTGAACGATTTCCTCGGATCATTAGACCGCGTCGGATCACAACATGATAACTAATCACAAGACTCACACGTACGGATCACAACATTTACTTGGGTCACACGACTGATGTGGATTAGAAGACTAATTCAGTCACAATGCTGAGAAGTGTTACATGTGAAGTCTGACCAGGGTTACTCAACCGACGTAGGTCACAAGACTGACCGGGATCACAATACTGACTTGGTTGACTAGACTGACCTGGCTCACAACATTGACATGGTTCACAATGTTGACGGGGGTCACAATGCTGACCTGGTCCACACCATTCGCCTGTTTCACACCACTAACCTGGTTCACAATACTGACCTGGTTCACACCACTGACCTGGTTCACAATACTGACCGGGGTCACAATACGGAACTGGTTCACAACACTGACCTGGTTCACTACACTAACCTGGTTCACAACACTGACCTAGTTCACACGACTGTACGTTGCAGCGGATCTCCTGGAGCTTGTCTCCGGCCTCGTTGGTGCGGCTCCTTGTGCCGTTATTGCAAGGCTTGTCGCACTCAGACCAGTCGTTCACCTCGAACTCGTCTGTTAGAGGAACATACATTGGTTCTACAGACACTGGGTCTACGGACAATGAATCTACAGACATTGGTTCTACAGACACTGGGTCTACGGACAATGAGTCTACAGACACTGGGTCTACAGACACTGGGTCTACGGACAATGGGTCTACGGACACTGGGTCTACAGACACTGGGTCTACAGACAATGGGTCTACGGAAATTGGTTCTACAGATACTGGGTCTACGGACAATGGGTCTACGGACACTGGGTCTACAGACACTGGGTCTACGGACAATGGGTCTACGGACACTTGGACTACAGACACTGGTTCTACGGACAATGAGTCTACATACACTGGGTCTACAGACACTGGGTCTACAGACACTGAGTCTATAGACACTGGGTCTTCGGACTCTGAGTCTACAGACACTTGGTCTACATACACTGGTTCTATAGACACTGGGTCTATGGGCAATGGGTCTACATACACTGGGTCTACGGACACTGGGTCCACAGACACTGGGTCTACAGACACTGGGTCTTCGGACTCTGAGTCTACAGACACTTGGTCTACATACACTGGTTCTATAGACACTGGGTCTATGGGCAATGGGTCTACGGACACTGGGTCCACAGACACTGGTTCTACAGACACTGGTTCTACAGACACTGGTTCTACGGACAATGAGTCTACGGACACTGAGACTACAGACACCGGGTCCACGGACACTGAGTCTACAGACACTGAGACTACAGACACTGGGTCCACGGACAATGAGTCTACAGACACTGAGTCTACAGACACTGGGTCTACATACACTGGGTCTACATACACTGGGTCTACATACACTGGGTCTACATACACTGGGTCTACATACACTGGGTCTGCGGACACTGGTTCTACAGACACTGGGTCTACGGACACTGGGACTACAGACACTGGGTCTACATACAATGGGTCTGCGGACACTGGTTCTACAGACACTGGGTCTACGGACACTGGGACTACAGACACTGGGTCTACATACAATGGGTCTGCGGACACTGGTTCTACAGACACTGGGTCTACGGACACTGGGACTACAGACACTGGCTCTACGGACACTGAGTCTACATACACTGGGTCTACAGACACTTGGTCTACAGACACTGGGTCTACAGACACTGATCTACAGACACTGGTTCTACAGATACTGGTTCTATAGACACTAGGCATACATACACTGGGTCTACAGACACTGATCTAAAGACACTGGGTCTACAGACACTTGGTCTACATACACTGATCTACAGACTCTGGGTCTACAGACACTAGGCATACAGATACTGGGTCATCAGACACTGGGTATAAAGACATTGAGTCTAAAGACACTGGGTATAAAGACACTGGGTCTAAAGACACTGGGTCTACAAATACTGGGTCTACAGACACTGGGTCTGCAGACACTGGGTCTACAGACAAAGGGTCTACAGACACTGGGTCTACAGACAAAGGGTCTACAGACACTGGGTCTACAGACAAAGGGTCTACAGACACTGGGTCTACAGACAAAGGGACTACAACTGGTCTTACAACAGCTGGTTCAACTATCATTCGTTCAAGAAACATTGCTTCTATATGTGTTGAAAGGGTAAAACGGCCTTCGTGCCTACACAAACCTAGGTGTTAATGTTACAGCGTAGGTACTGAGTAAGTATGCATTACGTATGCATTAGTATGCAGGTTGTTACAGACTTACCATAACATGGCATCGCGTTACAGTCGGCCTCAATGAGGCGACACGGTACGTTGTCACAGTATTTGAATCTGCTTTGTTTTCCTTTGTTGCACGACTTGCTGCATTCTGTCCACTCGCCCCAACCTACGATCACGGGACATCACAATCTACATAGGGACACCATAATCGACCTACATAGCTAATTCACCAGTTGGCCACTCAGTAAGTAGACTCCCAGGAAACATATATATATATACACTGGATGTGTTTTTCGTAATATTATGTATAATTGCAGTGTATTTGAAAATTTAATAAGATTCAACAAAATTGCCTTCAAATCCCAAATAGCGGTGGACAATGAAACATTAAGCATATTGATTGTCGAATATATATTTTTATTTGGGCCCCCAAGTTCTATTATATTCTTAATTTTAACGCAAATCTAGCAACAGATACTTGCAGTTTCATAATTTTTAGTTTTACTTTGCCGCTAACAGAAAATGTGAAATTACCGTTTTCAGGATGATCGGCAGCTGCCATGGACGTCTCGTGTAGAACAACTGCAGCAGACGCAAGTCTCAGGATTGTCTTCGTTACACACGCATGCAATACGCTCTGCCCAATACGGTGCAGTTATGTCTTACCCGTACATAATATATATTATGTCCCTACTAGTTCTCTACAGCATCGCTTTTAAAAGTGCGCGTGCGACAACGATGAAACAGTTGTTTAGGTTATCGCGTGTACAAAAGAAGACGAGCGTTTTCATTATTTAAAAACCGATTGCGAAGACAAAGGACATAGTCCACAACTATGAATTCGCTAAAATCATTAGACGTATAAAATAATATAAAACTGCACCGTTGCTAATTGCATCGGACGAGACGGTGGAGGAATATAACTTAAAATTGAACAAATATAAACTAAACTCGTACTAGGTATAAACGGTGGAGGAATAGAACTTAACATTGAACAAATACAAACTAGACTCGTACTAGGTATAAACGGTGGAGGAATAGAACTTAACATTGAACAAATACAAACTAGACTCGTACTAGGTATAAACGGTGGAGGAATAGAACTTAACATTGAACAAATATAAACTAGACTCGTACTAGGTATAAACGGTGGAGGAATAGAACTTAACATTGAACAAATATAAACTAGACTCGTACTAGGTATAAACGGTGGAGGAATAGAACTTAACATTGAACAAGTATAAACTAGACTCGTACTAGGTATAAACGGTGGAGGAATAGAACTTAACATTGAACAAATATAAACTAGACTCATACTAGGTATAAACGGTGGAGGAATAGAACTTAACATTGAACAAATATAAACTAGACTCGTACTAGGTATAAACGGTGGAGGAATAGTACTTAACATTGAACAAATATAAACTAGACTCGTACTAGGTATAAACGGTGGAGGAATAGAACTTAACATTGAACAAATATAAACTAGACTCGTACTAGGTATAAACGGTGGAGGAATAGTACTTAACATTGAACAAATATAAACTAGACTCATACTAGGTATAAACGGTGGAGGAATAGAACTTAACATTGAACAAATATAAACTAGACTCGTACTAGGTATAAACGGTGGAGGAATAGAACTTAACATTGAACACATATAAACTAGACTCGTACTAGGTATAAACGGTGAAGGAATAGAACTTAACATTGAACAAATATAAACTAGACTCGTACTAGGTATAAACGGTGGAGGAATAGTACTTAACATTGAACAAATATAAACTAGACTCATACTAGGTATAAACGGTGGAGGAATAGAACTTAACATTGAACAAATATAAACTAGACTCGTACTAGGTATAAACGGTGGAGGAATAGAACTTAACATTGAACAAATATAAACTAGACTCGTACTAGGTATAAACGGTGGAGGAATAGACCTTAACATTGAACAAATATAAACTAGACTCGTATTAGGTATAAACAGTGGAGGAATAGTACTTAACATTGAACAAATACAAACTAGACTCGTACTAGGTATAAACGGTGGAGGAATAGTACTTATAATTGAACAAATATAAACTAGACTCGTACTAGGTATTTTAATAATAATGTAGGGCAGAAGACAACATTTACCTGTGAGACATATTGCCAGAACACTGACACACCTTGATACAGCGACCATACTTCCTGGTGATCTGTGGAAACAGTTAAATACGACAACGTATTATCACACTGTCATTTAGGCGTACACACGCGCGCACACTCACACAAGCACGCACCCACGCACACATAACAATAATACTCTATTACTAATAACAACAATAATAATTACTATTACTATTGTTGCTCATCAACGCCAGTACGAGATTGTTGTGTACGTGTCATAACAAACTCGCCTAGAGCCTGTCAAAGATCGCAGTATCGTTCACTGCGGCCGTCTTACCGCAATGTCGTTCGTCGCGGCCTTTTATCGCAGTTCACTGCTGCTCTCTTACCG
The DNA here is from genome assembly GCA_963995525.1 of Escarpia spicata. Lineage (NCBI taxonomy): Eukaryota > Metazoa > Annelida > Polychaeta > Sabellida > Siboglinidae > Escarpia > Escarpia spicata. The sequence goes on from OZ023218.1 coordinate 51,812,770, forward strand.
CCGTCTTCTGTGTGTCTTGGCTGCATCCAGTGGCTTCGCTTTTTATACCAAGAAACCAATCCCAATAGTTTAACCTCCGCGGACTCACTGCCACCTGCTTCATGTCTAAATATGCAATATGATGACCGGCGATTATTATAAATCAAATAAATTCACCTATCAATATCATATGTTCATTTTTCAATAATTTTGTTGAAACCTATCATTATTGGTGTCGTCTCGGATTTCGTTTTCCTGACTGGACAGTCGCTTTGTTATGAACGAGCGCGCGTGCGTGCGTGCGTGCGTGTCTGCGTAAAAGCTGTGTTGTAAATGTTTAGATCTACTTCGAAGTCGTTATTGCAATCACATGAATCCAAACTTTTCGTATCCGTGGAGATTGGTTAGTATCTTCTACACGAATAACCAATCCTCGGAGTCGCATGCAATAAAGTTTCATTCTAATTTAAACTACCATGTTAAACTGCTTGTGACAAAGCATATGTGCAACAGGAACAATATTTACTTATTTGATCAGACGTGGAACCATACATGGCACTTTCGCATCTGATATATTATTCGATAAGTTATGCTTTTGTAAAATTACCGGTCGCGAGTTATCCTAAAATTGCGTATTATGTGAAAAACGTTTAAATGGCACTGCGGAAAATGATACGCGGGGTATGAGGCGTGTTAAGGTACTAGAAATTGTATTTACAAGATGACTATCTTATAATGTATCTTTGATATTCAATCACAATGAATGCCGTGCAGACATCTTGAAGTCTATACAGCTTTCCTGACCAGTTGGCAAAAGGCATTGCAAATATGAACAAGAAGATGTGCCTTATCGTACTGCTACCGGAAGGAAAAATACAGCTGTTCAGATTTCACGCGTACACGCACTAGTCAACGCATCGACATTGCCGGTAGGTGGCGAGACTGTGTTGTCGAGGTTAGTTGTGGTGTCGTAGTTCTGAAATGCAAATGATCAAGTTCTGCCATTGCTTAATTATGTAACGTATAAATGTGCCTTACATACTTTAGTTACACCAATTGAAAACATTAATTAATAACGAGGTTGAAACTGTGTTAAACATCCTGATTAACTATTCCTAAATTCACGTGGAAGAGAAAAACAGTTATTGGACTATAGCCTATATGAAACAGATCATTTTACCCATGGACTCGATCTATATCGAACGTTACAGACACTCCACTTTACCAGAACGCTTCTCGATTATCTCGTGATCGTGAGTACATAACATTACATACGCGCACGCACGCACGCATGCACACACACACACACACATACACACACACACAAACACGCGCGCGCGCGTGCACGAACACATTCTATCTGCCATTGTTAATGTGTGTTTTCACCAAAATGACTTCTGTCAGTGTCCTAACTTATTACACACGTCATGTATGTGATGATTTATTGTGTGTTTCTCCGTAACGACCCACATCCGAGTGCCACCTTTGAGTAATTGCGACCGAAGCGCAATGGTCAACAGCGACAACATAATTTGATCACATTTACATTAATGTGTCGCAAGTTTCCGATAGTACTTTTGAAAAATCGATTTATACCACAAATAACGATACCTTAGCAGGTATCACGTTATCAATAAAGTGTTGTCTAGTCTTTGTCTTTTTATGGACATGTCTGTGTGTTTGATTGTATGTGTATATGTATACTTGCATAGATATGATCTTCGGGATACTTATGTTTACTACACAACAACATGCGATGTAACACGCATCTAATGTAGCATCTACTATCACGCGAACCGTTCATTAGAATAAAATGTTGTAAATTGATCAGTTGCTAAAATAGCGCTTCCAAACGACATCAACATTTCGATAATAATGAGACAAGTTCTTTATTCTATAAAAAAAAAATTCAATTAGCATGCTATTTCAGTAAAACTTAAACTTTCAAAGTTTATTTTACAAACTCCTGAGATATGATTTCAAATAAACAATGAGTGGTTTCTGTGTTTCTCCGCATAATATAATCAACTAGCACGTTGACAGACCAACAATAAATAACAATATCACATCCTATTGTTTGATTGCGCAAGCGTGAATTGTGCGTGCGTGCATTGTGTGTGTGTGTGTGTGTGTGTGTGTGTGTATGTGTGTGAATTGTGCGTGCGTGCATTGTGCGTGCGTGTGTGAATTGTGCGTGCGTGTATTGTGCGTGCGTGCGTGTATTGTGCATGCGTGCATTGTGCGTGCGTGTATTGTGCATGCGTGCATTGTGCGTGCTTGTATTGTGCATGCGTGCATTGTGTGTGCGTGCAGTGTGTGTGTGCATGTTTGTTTGTGTGCGTCCGTCGGTGCTGGTATGCATGCGTGCGCGTGTTCACGTGATAATCTCACAATCAAATTACACATTTTACTGTACTATTGCTATAAGAATAGTAGGCCTTATTATACCAGTATAGAATACACATACATTTAATAATAATATTATACTCTACTATTACTATAAGAATAGTAGGCCTTATTATACCAGTATAGAATACACATACATTTCATAATAATATTATACTGTACTATTGCTATAAGAATATTAGGCCTTATTATACCAGTATAGAATACACATACATTTAATAATAATATTACACTTTACTATTACTATAAGAATTGTTCCTCTATCGTCATATGGCAATGTACCAGGATTGCGCTGCATAATTCACGTTAGATTTAGGAGGCGCCCGAGTTTCATTCCTCCACACATCTAGGAATCATGCGGACAAATGATCCAGTTGTAGAACGAAATAACCGTGGAGTAATCTAGACCCGTTGTTTATGCCAGCTAGACCAACTGACAGTGGAGTAATCTAGACCCGTTGTTATTGCCAGCTACACCAACTGACAGTGGAGTAATCTAGACCCGTTGTTATTGCCAGCTACACCAACTGACAGTGGAGTAATCTAGACCCGTTGTTATTGCCAGCTACACCAACTAACAGTGGAGTAATCTAGATCCGTTGTTAATGCCAGCTAGACCAACTAACCGTGGAGTAATCTAGACCCGTTGTTACTGCCACTAGACCAACTAACCGTGGAGTAATCTAGACCCGTTGTTAATGCCAGCTAGACCAACTAACCGTGGAATAATCTAGACCCGTTGTTAATGCCAGCTAGACCAACTAACCGTGGAGTAATCTAGACCCGTTGTTACTGCCACTAGACCAACTAACCGTGGAATAATCTAGACCCGTTGTTAATGCCAGCTAGACCAACTAACCGTGGAGTAATCTAGACCCGTTGTTACTGCCACTAGACCAACTAACCGTGGAGTAATCTAGACCCGTTGTTACTGCCACTAGACCAACTAACCGTGGAGTAATCTAGACCCGTTGTTAATGCCACTAGACCAACTAACCGTGGAGTAATCTAGACCCGTTGTTAATGCCACTAGACCAACTAACCGTGGAGTAATCTAGACCAGTTGTTACTGCCAGCTACACCAACTAACAGTGGAGTAATCTAGACCCGTTGTTATTGTCACTACACCAACTAACCGTGGAGTAATCTAGACCCGTTGTTACTGCCAGCTACACCAACTAGCAGTGGATTAATCTAGACCCGTTGTTAATGTCACTAGACCAACTAACCGTGGAGTAATCTAGACCCGTTGTTAATGTCACTAGACCAACTAACCGTGGAGTAATCTAGACCCGTTGTTAATGCCACTAGACCAACTAACCGTGGAGTAATCTAGACCCGTTGTTAATGTCACTAGACCAACTAACCGTGGAGTAATCTAGACCCGTTGTTAATGCCACTAGACCAACTAACCGTGGAGTAATCTAGACCCGTTGTTATTGCCATTAGACCAACAATCAGATAAATGCTGAAGTGGAATTCTGAGTTAAACTGCTATTTTACTGTTTTGTTATATGTGTGTATAGCCATGTACTCATTCCTACAACTGAGTGAACTGAAGCAGTGTAGAGTAAACGAACTTCCCCAAGGTTTGACACCGCCGCACAGGATTCGAACCCGATTTCTCTCAGTGGAGAGTCCGAAGCTCTTACCGCTGCGCTACACTTGAATGATCATACTTGTATGATCATATTTGTATGATCATATTTGTATGATCATAATATTATTTGTATGATCATACTTGTATGATCATACTTGTATGATCATACTTGTATGATCATACTTGCTATCATATGCCACTTTGGTATTTTATTTTATTTTTAAATTGTGCATTCGTAACATTATCGGTTGCCAGGTCCTGCTAGCGGTATAATAAATATAACTATAACATTCAAATACACTCTCGCACGCACACACACACGCACACACACACACACACACACACACACACACTCAAACACATGTACACGCATACACACTCACTGACACACACACACACACACACACACACACACACACACACACACACACACACACACACACACACACACACACACACACACACACACACACACACACACACACACACACACACACACACACACACACACACACACACACACACACACACACACACACACACACACACACACACACACTCACACACACACACACACACACACACACACACACACACACACACACATACATACACACACCCACACACACACACACATTCACTCACTCTCTCATGCACACACACACATACACACATGCACGCACGCACGTACACACACACAAACACACACACACACACACGCTCATTCACTCACTCACTCACTCACTCACTCATGCACACACACACATACACATATGCACGCACGCACGCACGTACACACACACACACACACACACACACACACACACACACACACACACACACTCATTCACTCACTCACTCACTCACTCACTCACTCATGCACACACACACACACATACACACATGCACGCACGCACGTACACAGCAGACCAAAGCCAGTCTAAAGTGTTGACCCCTGGTTGCGTGAATAATACGTTTTAGTTTAAAATTCGAACAGGTAGAATACGTAATATATCCAAAGATATCATGATAATATCATGTCGAATTATTTGCACACACAAAATATTTTGGTGATTTTGTGAGCATATTTTTCGAAGGTTGTATATCCTATCTCTCATAATTGAGCGATCTGCCTATATTGCCTTTATTTGTGAAACAAAATTGATATGTTGCTAAGGAAAATATGTACAGCGTATAGGTCATGATGATTGACGGGACATTTGGATTTAAAAGGTGAATTATTTAAGAATACTCCATTAGCCACAACTATAGACCAATATGACAACCATTGTCTCGCGTCATAGAGCCTCTATGTCCAGGGTGATGATTTACACGTAGATCCTTTGGTGGGCATACATCAGTGGTCATCGTGTTAAATTTATGTAACATGATCACACGGTTAACGTCCAGTACTGCGACCTTTGGCTCGTTCAATCATTGTAATAGTATGTCGCAAAATGACGGCAATGACTCGTGTTAATCATACCAGCCCTGTAATCGAGCGGTGTATCTCTCGAGGTGTCATCAAAGTGAGAAACTGCGATAATACATTATATAAATTGCGCCGATTTGACACTACTTTATATAATAGTTGGCGGGTGTGAAATTTATTACTTGTACACGGTTGTCTAAGTGATTGCTGTTGGTCCACAATGGAAGCTGTGTACAGAGACAAATGGCTGGCTGATCACTTCGACTACAGGTCGATGTCACCAGCCTGGTCATGAAGACAACTCATCTGGCAAGCATGGAGTTAAAGTGATCACACCCCGAAACAGCGAAGTCTTACTATTTTTGATGAATGTGGTCACATTTATAAAGGCATTTTACCATAATCATTTAATGTTTGTTACTAACGAGGAAACCCCAACGACATACTCCTAAACTCACCCCCTAGCTGTGCCTCGTAGCCAAACACTGCTTAGACTTCTGTCTAAGTCCTCTTCTTAAGTTTATGGGTTTACGCTTCTCTCGTGGTACAGAGGGGAAGCTCGGGTAATGTGTACCCCCAAGGAAACACGTGAAAAAATAATATTTACGTCAACTTTGCAACAAATATCAATATAAGTTTTATCCGCCGTGGCGGGAATAAGTGCACAGAACCAGCTGCAAAGCACAGAAATGCTTATGAATGACTGCGGATAAGAAGTCAGAAAGAACACTCCTTCACTTATTCACACTACGTACACTTTCTGTCCGTGTCGTTTGAACATCATCTGGTGTAGGAACTTGTAGATTAAATTTATCTATACCAATTTTAATGTTTCCGTCGGCATCTTGGTTTGTTTTTTATAGAATGATCACCGGCGGTGTTATTAAACAGTCGATCATTCAGACTCGAACTGTCAGTCACTTCTTAAGAATAGCATCGGTACCATTTACCCGACGTACGAATTACCCAACCATCACCTACAGCCATTGTTTGATAGCAACGTAGAAACAGTAGGCCTCCAGTTGAACTTCACCTTGTGGTCACCCCCACAAAGCAACAACCTCGCAATTGGCGTCACACTAAGACTGTAAAGTATAATAAATAATTCGTCCCACTAATACGGTCACGTCGCGATCAGGCCACTTTGGACCTGTCCTTTGGTGAGGTTCCATTGGACATAGTGGCCTACTGTACGTGCGTGGTCGTTTTAGGCGCATCGATACGATAAGTCTACACCTCTACATGTCTAGTCTTAAGGCTTTAGATTACTGCCTAGTGAGTTGTCTTCTGAAACAGGGCACACAAACGGAGGACTCTGTTATTTTGATGTGACAATGTCTCTCTTCGCCAACTTTCTTTGCCTTTAATTGGTTCTGTTTTTTGCAGTTTCATCAACTTTACATTTCATTCCTCAAATGCGTCGACTTACTGCATGCTGTCTGATAGCATGCCCGATTCATATTATATGTGATCGGAGGTGATTTCTGTGCCGTGAATGACGACAACTCACCTCAGGAGTAGCTTAGGGGCTCCCGGATCGTTTGCATCATCAATTCAAAGACGTTTTTGGCATTCAAGTTATTGCCAATGCATGACGGTCGTGTTTCGGAATGTTTACGTATTGCACATATCAAGTTGTTTAGACCAGGTCAACTTTGCCAACGTAAGTTTTTACAACATTAATGAAAGTTAAAGGGCCTTAACTGTAAACAGATGTACTCTAACTTAGGCTACAACAGTGACATTGTTGTTTTAAAGTCAATACTTGTCTGTTCAGTCAAAGGGGTCATAAGAATACAATAATCTGCGATGTCTATGAAATTGCTCGACAGTAGTAAACATAAATCATCATTTTCAAATTCCGTGATTTGTAATAAAATCTTAAAATTTCCAGTCATAGAAAATATATTTAGAGTGACCCCCAAATTCACCGACTCGTGGAAACCAGTTATAACTTAACAACAACACTTCTATCTTTACCACCGACTTAGCCATGTGCTTTACATCCAGAGTAGTGTGATGATTACAGGACAAGATGTCAGTGCTCTAGAAATGGTTACATTTGTGAGTTCTGTTCCTGTCTCCTCTCCAACAGTGCTTCAGAAAACATGGTCATGATGTCACTATAATTCTTGTGACGTTTTTGCAATGACATGGAAACTACAGAAAAGTATGACAATATATAATTGAACATGTGAACAAAACAATATTTGAAACTGTTTAAACGAACTTGTATTTGTTGTGTATCTCTACGTTAACAGGGTTGTTTCTCCAATTAATCTTTATCAATTATGATGTGTAAGGTGCAACGTAATGTTACACGTCAAACGTCACAATTCCGCTGTTAGTAATAGCTAGAACGTTGTGTTTGTGCCTAAATCCGTGGATACCAAGGTCAGCAGTGCATCATGACAAAAACGTTGTCCAATCGCAACGTCGATAAGCTGCATTACAATTGTCAACATATATGTGGATGTGCCAGGAAGCTAAGGTGGATAAGCAAGGTCATTTAGGTAAATTTGGGAATGACAGCGGACATTTAAAACATGTTCAACTGATCTAGCACCAAGATGGAGCAAATTCCACAGTCACCCAGTTCTTGCAATGCACAGCAACAGAGCTAGTTCTTGTTCCAATGCTACCGTTAACTGTAGAAACAAGTCAAGTCAAACAAGGTGGATGTATTGTTTACGTGGAAGTGCCTAATAACTGTAGGTCCCACAGCTCTTAAAAATGAAAGGATATTGGACAGAAGCCAAAGCAAAGATGCCAGAAGCAGTAATGCACAAGAAAACCACAGAGACCAAGCACAATCTTTGCTAACCAATTTTGTATATATAATTTTGTGATATAATTAAGGGCGATATAGTGAAAAGGGGGACTTGCGCATCGTTTAGTGTGGCATATTTCTCCCCAAGGCAACAATCTCCCCGTAGACAACAAGCACCAGAAGGCATAGAGACAACAAGCTCCAGAAGACAGGTAGACAACACGCTCCAGAAGGGCAGATGGACAAGCTCCAGAAGGCAGGTAGACAACAAGTTTCAGAAGGAAGGTAGACAACAAGCTCCAGAAGGCAAATGGACAACATGCTCCAGAAGGCAGATCTATGGACTACAATCTCCCGAAGGCAGATCTATGGACAACAAACTCCCGAAGGCAGATCTATGGACAACAAACTCCAGAAGTCAGGCAGACAACAAGAACCAGAAGGCAGATGGACAACAAGCACCAGAAGGCAGATTGACAAGCACCAGAAGGCAGGTAGACAACAAGCACCAGAAGGCAGGTAGACACAAGCTCCAGAAGGTAGATGGACAACAAGCTCCAGAAGGCAGGTGGACAAAAAGCACCAGAAGGCAGGTAGACACAAGCTCCAGAAGGCAGATGGACACCAAGCTCCAGAAGGCAGGTAGACAACAAGCTGTAGAAGGCAGGTAGACAACAAGCTCCAGAAGGCAGGTAGACAACAAGCTCCAGAAGGCAGGTAGACAACAAGCACCAGAAGGCAGGTAGACACAAGCTCCAGAAGGCAGGTGGACAACAAGCTCCAGAAGGCAGGTAGACAACAAGCTGTAGAAGGCAGGTAGACAACAAGCTCCAGAAGGCAGGTAGACAACAAGCTCCAGAAGGCAGGTAGACAACAAGCACCAGAAGGCAGGTAGACACAAGCTCCAGAAGGCAGGTGGACAACAAGCTCCAGAAGGCAGGTAGACAACAAGCTGTAGAAGGCAGGTAGACAACAAGCTCCAGAAGGCAGGTAGACAACAAGCTCCAGAAGGCAGGTAGACAACAAGCACCAGAAGGCAGGTAGACACAAGCTCCAGAAGGCAGGTGGACAACAAGCTCCAGAAGGCAGGTAGACAACAAGCTCCAGAAGGCAGGTAGACAACAAGCTCCAGAAGGCAGGTGGACAACAAGCTCCAGAAGGCAGGTGGACAACAACTCCAATAGGCAGGTAGACAACAAGCTCTAGAAGGCAGATCTGTGGACAACAAACTCCAGAAGGCAGATCTATGGACAACAAACTCCAGAAAACAGACCTATGGACAACAAACTCCAGAATGTAAATGGACAACACGAGGCAGGTAAACAAAGAAGCCATCACAGGGAACATCACATTTACAGGAAACACAAATCATCATGAGCATGTGGCATACCAATGTAAGTTAGCAATTCAGCAGGTAAATTCATATTTAAAGAACAGCAGCATACATCTCAAAGTTGTTTTAATACAAAATCAGAATGTACAACAGAGTAATCGAATGATGAGCTAAACACACCCATATGTCATCAACTGTGTTCATAACACTGGTGATGAGAACGTCCTATATACATCATCAACCATCACCTCATCAATTGTGTCCAAAACACCGGTGATGAGACATCACATACACATCATCAACCATCACCTCATCAACTGTGTTGAACACACAACACAGCTCATAATGCAGACAAACTTTCCAATCACTTCTGTCAAACATAGACACATCTCACATATAATTCTCCCCCTACACCTTGAGCAAGTTGTGCGTCTCCACTGGCCGGCCCACACCTTGAGCAAGTTGTGCGTCTCCACTGGCCGGCCCGTCACCATCAACATAAATAACTGCACAACTAAGATTAAATAAAATAAATACAGAACCACCAATTCCTGTCCTGAACAGTGAACACTGTCAGCTAGTAACCTGAGAAAACCTCCAGGAAGCTAATATAAAATGGCTTCAGGCAAACAAAGCAGCAACTTTGATCCTTGAAGTCTTTATAAAACTTCCTGGATCAAAAACGAAACTTGTGTATACATCACAGCGCCGCCATTTCACAGTCGGCACGCATCAGTCGCATTGTATATTGTTAATACTGTGACAGCACATAAAATTGCATAAAATCACACTTTGGCACATCAGGACATTACAGTTACGAAGGCAAAAGACAACCAGACTTGGGTTCAACTGCAGACTCATTTACATTCATTTTTACAACAGAACTGAAATTAATTAGTGTCACATTTTTAATTAAAAAAATTGAAATAAACATGTCCAATTACAATGATTACTGAACAAAACAAAAGTATCTTTACAACCATTAGTGACATTTATCGCTATAATTGTCATTGAACCCAAGTCTGTTGAAAACATCAAAACTGATTAGATCTGTCTCCTGAGAAATCTGGGGACATTTCATTAAGATGTGCCTCACAAGGAACACACATCATTAACTAAGCTATGTTGTTCAATCTTAGCAGCTTTTTTAAAATACAAAAAGCTGTCGCCATATCACAGAGGACACTATTACTGTAGCACACAAGCGAACGTGACACGTCTTGATGTTGACAGGTTTCAGTGTATGTTAAGGAATTAAACAGGTAGCAAGGGACAGCTGGCAACAAGGGTCAGCTGGCAACAAGGGACAGCTGGCAACAAGGGACAGCTGGCAAAAAGGGACAGCTGGCAACAAGGGACAGCTGGCAACAAGGGACAGCTGGCAACAAGAGACAGCTGGCAACAAGGGACAGCTGGCCAGAAATGCTCATTCAAGTTGAGTTGTCATAACAAGGCATAGTCTGTATAAAATAGCACCTTTACCATAAAACCACCAGAAGAAATCACTCTTGTAACATGATTGGTTTCAATGAGTCATTCCCTTACAGGACTTTCACTGACTTAGGAGTCTCTCAACCACCTGTCTGGTGCGTGTCAACAAGCAAGAAGATGACCCTGACTGACCCTGACTAGAATCCATTAAAGATCTTCTACTGTGCCCACATCGACAGAACATGTCACAAACACGTGTGCACTCAGGCGTGTCATTTGTGGTGGCCATATTCGGCGGAATAGGTGTGGAACAGCTATGCAAGTGATGGATTGGAGAATATCATACGATGTTCACACGAGGCTGTTATCGCATGTGTATAGAAATATTAGTACTACAACATTTCCCCAAATGGAAAGGTATTAGAGTAAATTATGTCAGAACGACATGAAACAATGTGTGAGTTTAACAGATGGAACAGCCAAATCACAGTATATGATCTTTGCATTTTGGCTGTTCTGTGTATTGAACACAATTTATTCCTTTCATTTCATCACACAAAGCTCAATCTACACTATACCTTCCGACTTGGTGAAAGGTTACCTCTACATCTGCAGTCGCAGTCTACTACGAAATGAGCATCAGACTTTATCTGTAATCTGTGCACATGTCGACCCATATGTTTGACACGTTTGCAAAGGCCCACAAAAGTTATATATTTAGCACTGTTTCAAACCATCCCCCTCTCCCACGAGTATGTGAGATGAGGTTGGTGATTTTTATGATCCAACATGAATATGCCCTGACTAGTCCACAATGGACTAGACAGTATTGACCACAGTGGTCAATACTGACCACTCACTGTCCAGGCCTACTGGGTGTAGAGCTGAAGTTCTTACTGTCCAATGTGGTCAATACTATCCAGTGTCCAGTGTACGGAGTGGTACAGTTGAGGTTCTCACTGTCCACTGTGGTCAGTACTGACCAGTGTCCAGTCTACTGAGTGGTACAGTTCAGGTTCTCACTCATGTCCTCTGCATACTTGTTACAAATGAGTTCCCGCAGGTGGTCAATGTCTTGTCGCAGTTGGAAGATGCGACTCAGCTTGAACCTGAGAGATTGAGCCAGGTCACTGCTGTCTGTGGATTGAGGCTGTGTCTCAAGGCTGGACGCAGACAGCGCTGTAGGAAGACAAACACATCAGGTGTACATGAGTTAGTAATACTTGTAATTCAATATCATATTGTGTTGTGGTAATGTTCACATTGCCTTAGTACAGGGCGGGGAGTATACAAAGGCAATACAGATATGATCAAGTAATAACACGTTAATACATGACAATTTTGTGTACACTATCATTAGTACCTGTAGGAGTTAAATACACGCTCTGACTGACCTTTGACATTTTGAACTGGCAATGATATGATTATTACATTACATCTGAATTTGACGGGGTTGAATCAATACTAAAAACTATGTTTTCTTGTGCTTTCAGAACTAATGAGATGCCCCAGAAACATATCATTAACGTCATGTGTAGTATCAGTAGCAGTGACATGTATTGACAAGAGTTTACTGAACACAAACACAGAACAAGTAAATTGGCAGTCAACAAAACCAACAATAGGAGCGACACAGATATGCATATCGCGGGTGTGAGTCATGTGACACATACTTTTGACCCCGAGGAGGATGGAGATGTTGGGGTCATGGCCGTCAGCTCGCTCCATACAGATCTGTACTAGTGCCTGCAGCTCACTGAAGGTGGTGCCCAGGTCAGTGAGTAGGCGCTGCTCCAGCAGGCGAAGGTCACCCGACAGCTGCTGCTCCAGTTCTTGGACACGTTCAATCGTCGCGATCTGCTTCTCCAGCAAGTCTTCATTCTCCGCCCCCAGCTGTCAGCACAAAGTCAACACAGGGTAAGCATATCACAATGATGCTGACATGTGTGTGTGTGTGTGTGTGTGTGTGTGTGTGTGTGTGTGTGTGTGTGTGTGTGTGTGTGTGTGTGTGTGTGTGTGTGTGTGTGTGTGTGTGTGTGTGTGTGTGTGTGTGTGTGTGTGTGTGCGCAAATTACTTGTAAACTTTCTTGTTTACAAATTTACAGAATACCAGGATAGTTAGAAGTATCATCAAGAGGGTGGAAAGAACCAAGTGATGTCACCCCAACTCCACAAGCGAGCAAATGATGTCACCCACACCTCACAAGCGAGCAAGTGATGTCACCCCACCCCACAAGAGAGCAAGTGATGCCACCCCACCCCACAAGTGAGCAAGTGATGTCATCCCCACCCCACAAGTGATGTCACCCCACCCCACAAGGGAGCAAGTGATGTCACCCCCACCCCACAAGTGAGCAAGTGATGTCACCCCCACCCCACAAGCGAGCAAGTGATGGCACCCCCAGTCCACAAGGGAGCAAGTGATGGCACCCCCACCCCACAAGCGAGCAAGTGATGGCACCCCCACCCCACAAGGGAGCAAGTGATGTCACCCCCACCCCACAAGTGAGCAAGTGATGTCACCCCCACCCCACAAGCGAGCAAGTGATGGCACCCCCAGCCCACAAGGGAGCAAGTGATGGCACCCCCACCCCACAAGCGAGCAAGTGATGGCACCCCCACCCCACAAGGGAGCAAGTGATGTCACCCCCACCCCACAAGTGAGCAAGTGATGGCACCCCCACCCCACAAGGGAGCAAGTGATGTAATGACTTGCAGTCGGTTGTATTTACAACCTTCCACCTGGCTGACAACGCCAGTATAGTGGAACCTCAGTATCAAGACCACCCACAGGACTGAACACTGGTGACCGTATTAGCAGGATTTGTTTCCTTTACTTTATGTTATGGAAATAATTTGGGACTCTTGTAAGGTGACCTTAATTGCAAGGTGGCTGTGTTACCCAGGTGACCATGAAGCGAGGTTCTACTGTACCTATTTGATGGTGTCGTAGTTTCTTCAGGTTCTACTGTACCTGTTTGATGGAGTGTCTTAGTTTCTTCAGGTTCTACTGTACCTGTTTGATGGAGTGTCTTAGTTTCTTCAGGTACTACTATACCTGTTTGATGGAGTGTCGTAGTTTCTTCAGGTTCTACTGTACCTGTTTGATGGAGTGTCGTAGTTTCTTCAGGTTCTATTGTACCTGTTTGATGGAGTGTCTTAGTTTCTTCAGGTTCTACTGTACCTGTTTGATGGAGAGTCTTAGTTTCTTCAGGTTCTACTGTACCTGTTTGATGGAGTGTCTTAGTTTCTTCAGGTTCTACTGTACCTGTTTGATGGAGTTTCTTCAGGTTCTACTGTACCTGTTTGATGGTGAGTCTTAGTTTCTTCAGGTTCTACTGTACCTGTTTGATGGAGTGTCTTAGTTTCTTCAGGTTCTACTGTACCTGTTTGATGGAGTGTCTTAGTTTCTTCAGGTTCTACTGTACCTGTTTGATGGAGTGTCATAGTTTCTTCAGGTTCTACTGTACCTGTTTGATGGAGTGTCTTAGTTTCTTCAGGTTCTACTGTACCTGTTTGATGGAGTGTCTTAGTTTCTTCAGGTTCTACTGTACCTGTTTGATGGAGTGTCTTAGTTTCTTCAGGTTCTACTGTACCTGTTTGATGGAGTGTCTTAGTTTCTTCAGGTTCTACTGTACCTGTTTGATGGAGTGTCTTAGTTTCTTCAGGTTCTACTGTACCTGTTTGATGGAGTGTCTTAATTTCTTCAGGTTCTACTGTACCTGTTTGATGGAGTGTCTTAGTTTCTTCAGGTTCTACTGTACTTGTTTGATGGAGTGTCTTAATTTCTTCAGGTTCTACTGTACCTGTTTGATGGAGTGTCGTAATTTCTTCAGGTTCTACTGTACCTGTTTGTCATAGTTTCTTCAGGTTCTACTGTACCTGTTTGATGGAGTGCCATAGTTTCTTCAGGTTCTACTGTACCTGTTTGATGGAGTGTCGTAGTTTCTTCAGGTACTACTATACCTGTTTGATGGAGTGTCGTAGTTTCTTCAGGTTCTACTGTACCTGTTTGATGGAGTGTCGTAGTTTCTTCAGGTTCTATTGTACCTGTTTGATGGAGTGTCTTAGTTTCTTCAGGTTCTACTGTACCTGTTTGATGGAGAGTCTTAGTTTCTTCAGGTTCTACTGTACCTGTTTGATGGAGTGTCTTAGTTTCTTCAGGTTCTACTGTACCTGTTTGATGGAGTGTCTTAGTTTCTTCAGGTTCTACTGTACCTGTTTGATGGTGAGTCTTAGTTTCTTCAGGTTCTACTGTACCTGTTTGATGGAGTGTCTTAGTTTCTTCAGGTTCTACTGTACCTGTTTGATGGAGTGTCTTAGTTTCTTCAGGTTCTACTGTACCTGTTTGATGGAGTGTCATAGTTTCTTCAGGTTCTACTGTACCTGTTTGATGGAGTGTCTTAGTTTCTTCAGGTTCTACTGTACCTGTTTGATGGAGTGTCTTAGTTTCTTCAGGTTCTACTGTACCTGTTTGATGGAGTGTCTTAGTTTCTTCAGGTTCTACTGTACCTGTTTGATGGAGTGTCTTAGTTTCTTCAGGTTCTACTGTACCTGTTTGATGGAGTGTCTTAGTTTCTTCAGGTTCTACTGTACCTGTTTGATGGAGTGTCTTAATTTCTTCAGGTTCTACTGTACCTGTTTGATGGAGTGTCTTAGTTTCTTCAGGTTCTACTGTACTTGTTTGATGGAGTGTCTTAATTTCTTCAGGTTCTACTGTACCTGTTTGATGGAGTGTCGTAATTTCTTCAGGTTCTACTGTACCTGTTTGTCATAGTTTCTTCAGGTTCTACTGTACCTGTTTGATGGAGTGCCATAGTTTCTTCAGGTTCTACTGTACCTGTTTGATGGAGTGTCGTAGTTTCTTCAGGTACTACTATACCTGTTTGATGGAGTGTCGTAGTTTCTTCAGGTTCTACTGTACCTGTTTGATGGAGTGTCGTAGTTTCTTCAGGTTCTATTGTACCTGTTTGATGGAGTGTCTTAGTTTCTTCAGGTTCTACTGTACCTGTTTGATGGAGTGTCTTAGTTTCTTCAGGTTCTACTGTACCTGTTTGATGGAGTGTCTTAGTTTCTTCAGGTTCTACTGTACCTGTTTGATGGAGTGTCTTAGTTTCTTCAGGTTCTACTGTACCTGTTTGATGGTGAGTCTTAGTTTCTTCAGGTTCTACTGTACCTGTTTGATGGAGTGTCTTAGTTTCTTCAGGTTCTACTGTACCTGTTTGATGGAGTGTCTTAGTTTCTTCAGGTTCTACTGTACCTGTTTGATGGAGTGTCATAGTTTCTTCAGGTTCTACTGTACCTGTTTGATGGAGTGTCTTAGTTTCTTCAGGTTCTACTGTACCTGTTTGATGGAGTGTCTTAGTTTCTTCAGGTTCTACTGTACCTGTTTGATGGAGTGTCTTAGTTTCTTCAGGTTCTACTGTACCTGTTTGATGGAGTGTCTTAGTTTCTTCAGGTTCTACTGTACCTGTTTGATGGAGTGTCTTAGTTTCTTCAGGTTCTACTGTACCTGTTTGATGGAGTGTCTTAGTTTCTTCAGGTTCTACTGTACCTGTTTGATGGAGTGTCTTAGTTTCTTCAGGTTCTACTGTACCTGTTTGATGGAGTGTCTTAGTTTCTTCAGGTTCTACTGTACCTGTTTGATGGAGTGTCTTAGTTTCTTCAGGTTCTACTGTACCTGTTTGATGGAGTGTCTTAATTTCTTCAGGTTCTACTGTACCTGTTTGATGGAGTGTCTTAGTTTCTTCAGGTTCTACTGTACCTGTTTGATGGAGTGTCTTAATTTCTTCAGGTTCTACTGTACCTGTTTGATGGAGTGTCGTAATTTCTTCAGGTTCTACTGTACCTGTTTGATGGAGTGTCATAGTTTCTTCAGGTTCTACTGTACCTGTTTGATGGAGTGTCATAGTTTCTTCAGGTTCTACTGTACCTGTTTGATGGAGTGTCGTAGTTTCTTCAGGTACTATTATACCTGTTTGATGGAGTGTCTTAGTTTCTTCAGGTTCTACTGTACCTGTTTGATGGAGTGTCGTAGTTTCTTCAGGTGGGTGTCCTTGGTGGCCAGCTCCCCCTTGAGGGCAGCCACTGCCTCCTGCTCATGAGTCAACTTCTCTTCCAAGTCCCGGGCCATGCTGCGGTGTTTGCCTTCGCCCTGCACCAGGCGGCGCTGCAGTCCCTCCGTCACCTGTACACAGACACCGTGAAACTCCATAAAACGCCACGCAGCTAACTCATCAGAAATCACATTCAACTATGTAGTGTGTGAATAGTTTAAGACTGTACGCGGTAACAGCAGTAATAGTTTAAGACTGTACGCAGTAACAGCAGTAATAGTTTAAGACTGTACGCGGTAACAGCAGTAATAGTGCTCATCACAACACTGACAAAATGTCAATTTCTTAGTATTAAATGTTCAATTTGTCTTTGCAAAATGTGTAAATTTTTAAGACTAAATCATGTTTGTATGTACCCACACACAGGAAAGTTATAAATATTCAAGGTGAACACCACTTGTTATTTTCAATATTGTATTTTGTCTACAGTTTTGTTGTGGTAAATATGTTCAACACTGTATAATACTCTGGGAATAGGGTGGATTTTCTTGAGAGATCTTGAGGCCTACTGGAGGACGTGTTACCTTCTTGGCCTTGTCATAGTCAGCACGCAGCACAGCGAGCTCCTGCTGCAGATCCTGGCTCTCATCATCAAAGAGGAAGGACGGCAGACGACTGTCTCGTCTGTACACCTCTGTCTCCTTCCGCAGCTTAGCCACGTCTCTCTGCAACAACATCATCAACTTAGCTACGTCTTTCTGCAACAACATTAACTTAGCCACATCTCTCTGCAACAAGATCAACTTAGCTATGTCTCTCTGCAACAACATCAACTTAGCTACATCTCACTACAACAACATCAACTTAGCTACCTCTGACTGCAACAACAACAGAATAATAACAGGAATTTATAGTTTGTCTGAATTCACTTAAAACAAATGCTCTCAATACTTTACATAAAATTGCACATTATTTATATATTCTGATTCAAAAGTGTAGACTTCTTAAAATAGACTTGCTGGGTAAAACACTATGATAAATAACTACAAAAACAAAACATGTTTATAATAAATACGTTCAATATAGTATTTTATAGTGATGTCTTTGGTCATTAAAAACACAAGGAATGTAACATTTGCATTATTCCTCCACTTGACCAGCTGTTTTTGTTCAGTGTTTTTGTTCACGACCAAAGTAGCTACATCTCTCTAGTAAATGAGGAAAACAAACTTATTTAGACCTCTCCTTTATAACAATCAAATTAATCCACTTTCCAAAGAAACAATTAGACACCACACTAGTGTCTCCAGTTTATCATCAACAGAAGTCAAGTCACAAATGTGTGTGACATTGAGTGACTGCCCAGACATACCTCTTTCTCCTCGAGTCGCGCGTTGAGTTTGTGATATGAGTCCTCGAGGGACTGAATGAGGTTGTCCCGGGACATGATGCCATTGTTGAGTTCACTCAGTCTGCGGTCGAGGTCAGCCACTCGCTGCTTGTAACGAGACCTCTCCTCCTTCACAGTCTTCAAGTGACATGGTCAAGGTACATTTACAACCCTAAATGAACAGTTTCATACCACTATAGAAAGCTCTAGTTCGGAGTCATTTAGATTATGCAGTAACCATAAGGTCCTCTTATAAACAAAAATATAAGGATGCAATAGAAAATGTGCAGAGACGAGCTTTTAAGCAACTTCCTGGAATGAAGGATATTCTTTACCAGAAGTGACTAGAAAGATTGAAACTACCAAGACTAACCTACAGAAGAACAAGGGGAGATATGATAGAGGTATCTAAACTGCTCAACGGGAAGTGTGATATTAACGTATGTGCTAACATTCTGATGCTATACAAAGACTGAAATAAAGGAAGGAACAATGGGACATAGTTTGGAATTGTATCAAGAACGTGCCCGTATAAAACCAGAAAGGAAACCTTTTCAATCCGAGTAACACAACTATGGAATAAGTTACCAGAACAAGTTGTAACTGCACCCAGAATTAACTCATTTAAAAACGCCTAGACAAACACTGGAGTACAATCAAAATTCTTTATGACTATAAAGCCGCCTTGCCTGGAAGTCGTAGCTTGTCCATTTACTGGACAAGCTGGAGATCTGACCACCGAGGTTACCACATACGGTCAGGATCCACCTAAGTAAGCCGAAGTAAGGTCTCTACAAATGACTAACACCGTCTACTAGGTAGATGCATGTTGATGATGACAGGTGATGTGATTTCATCATATGATGAAGCTACTCAATAAATCATCAATCCCAGCTTACACCATGGACCTACACCCACCCATGGACTTACACCCACCCATGGACCTACACCCACCCATGGACCTACACCCACCCATGGACCTACACCCACCCATGGACTTACACCCACCCATGGACTTACACCCACCCATAGACTTACACCCACCCATGGACTTACACCCACCCATGGACCTACACCCACCCATGGACCTACACCCACCCATGGACCTACACCCACCCATGGACTTACACCCACCCATGGACCTACACCCACCCATGGACTTACACCCACCCATAGACTTACACCCACCCATGGACTTACACCCACCCATAGACTTACACCCACCCATGGACCTACACCCACCCATGGACCTACACCCACCCATGGACTTACACCCACCCATAGACTTACACCCACCCATGGACTTACACCCACCCATAGACTTACACCCACCCATGGACTTACACCCACCCATGGACTTACACCCACCCATGGACCTACACCCACCCATGGACCTACACCCACCCATGGACTTACACCCACCCATGGACCTACACCCACCCATGGACTTACACCCACCCATAGACTTACACCCACCCATGGACTTACACCCACCCATAGACTTACACCCACCCATGGACCTACACCCACCCATGGACCTACACCCACCCATGGACTTACACCCACCCATAGACTTACACCCACCCATGGACTTACACCCACCCATGGACTTACACCCACCCATGGACCTACACCCACCCATGGACCTACACCCACCCATGGACTTACACCCACCCATGGACTTACACCCACCCATGGACCATGAACCACCAGAATCAGGGGAATATATTGATCTTAAATCGACCCACCCCCAGATCATATGCACTGAAATGTGACCAACTCTCCAATAATGTGCACTTAAATTTGACCTCTATTTTATAAACAGACATGACATGATTTAGGAATAATGATGTGAGTAAAGGATATCTCAGTGCTGCGCTTGCCGTTCTCAGCGGAAGTTGGCAGATCTCCAAGGTAGCGCTCCAGGCCGTCAAACTTCTTCTGGAGAGAGTCCTGACTCTCCGACGATGACAGATACTTCTCCTTCCAGTCCTTTGCCTCTCTCTCACTCGCACGCAGCTGTGTCAGACACAGAGGGGTAACATAGACACACACGTAACAGATACACACACAAACACACAAAAGGGAGAAACACACACACATATAGACACACACACACAATACTTGCACACATACACAGGTACACACTAACACACCTACAGTAACCGAGACACTTGTCTGTAAGACATACACACGCACACACAGGTGCACACTAACACACCTACAGTAACCAAGACACTTGTCTGTAAGACATACACACGCACACACAGGTGCACACTAACACACATACAATAACCAAGACACCTGTCTGTAAGACATACACACGCACACACAGGTGCACACTAACACACATACAATAACCAAGACACCTGTCTGTAAGACATACACACGCACACACAGGTGCACACTAACACACCTACAGTAACCAAGACACTTGTCTGTAAGACATACACACGCACACACAGGTGTTCCAGAGAAACACGGTTTTAACACAGCATCACTCACACACACACACACACATACACACACACTTGTAAGCCCTTACGCGCACACACACACACACACACACACACACACACACACACACACACACACACACACACACACAACACAGACAACTTGGTGAAACATAATTATATTAAACACTGATGACAGATAAATAACCTGTGCAGACACATTGACATACCTTGTCTTCAAGTTGACTCAGTTGTTGTTTGTGTGCTGACACAATGACATACCTTGTCTTCAAGTTGACTCAGTCGGTGTTTGTGTGCTGACACAGTGACGTACCTTGTCTTCAAGTTGACTCAGTTGTCATTTGTGTGCTGACATAGTAACGTACCTTGTCTTCAAGTTGACTCAGTTGTTGTTTGTGTGCCGACACAATGACGTACCTTGTCTTCAAGTTGACTCAGTTGTCATTTGTGTGCTGACATAGTAACGTACCTTGTCTTCAAGTTGACTCAGTTGTTGTTTGTGTGCTGACACAATGACATACCTTGTCTTCAAGTTGACTCAGTTGTTGTTTGTATGCTGACACAATGACGTACCTTGTCTTCAAGTTGACTCAGTCGTTGTTTCTGTGCTGCTGTGTCTTTGTCAAGTTTTGCCTTCAATTCCTGAATCTCATATTCACATTGTCTGAAAACACACAACAGATATGTCACTGCTCTGTGTGCTAAACTAAGTGTGGAACATTGCTGCATGTACTGCAACACCTGGATGTGTTAATACAGTTGTTAGTCACTTGTAAGTTCTAGTACAATAAGTTCACAAAATATACTAAACATTACATAAGGGGGGTGGCTGTGTTATTATGACATGCCACAGGGAACTAAATGGCTACAGTGACACCATCTAGTGGATGAAAATATGTTAATGCATTTTTTATTTTGGATTGTATTAATCACAAGTGCCACACAATGTATTGGCGGAGGGTGCTGAACCAATGTATTGGCGGAGGATGCTGAACCAATGTATTGGCGGAAAGTGTTGAACCAATGTATTAGCGGAGGGTGCTGAACCAATGTATTGGCGGAGGGTGCTGAACCAATGTATTGGCGGAGGGTGTTGAACCAGTGTATTGGCGGAGGGTGCTGAACCAATGTACTGGCGGAGGGTGCTGAACCAATGTACTGGCGGAGGGTGTTGAATCAATGTATTGGTGGAGGGTGTTGAATCAATGTGAAACTAATTACAGTTTTTGAACTTAGCAAACCTGTGACACCATTTCTAAAACTGAGAAATTTACCCTGGTACAATATGGAAACTGGGGCATTTAGTGACGCACCCTAGTTTCTTCTGTAGTTCTTCTGTGCTCTTGCTGCCGAGTGTCTGCACGTGTCTCGCTGAGCCACACGAAGCCTCCTACAACCAGATACAAGTGAACACGCTGCAGCTATGTACAACCAACCAGACACAAGTAAACACGCTGCAGATATGTACAGCCAACCAGACACAAGTGAACACACTGCAGCTATGTACAGCCAACCAGACAAGTGAACACACTGCAGCTATGTACAGCCAACCAGACACAAGTGAACACGCTGAAGCTATGTACAGCCACAACCAGACACAAGTGAACACGCTGCAGCTATGTACAAGCAACCAGACACAAGTAAACACGCTGCAGCTATGTACAGCCAACCAGACACAAGTGAACACACTGCAGCTATGTACAGCCAACCAGACACAAGTGAACACGCTGCAGCTATGTACAGCCAACCAGACACAAGTGAACACGCTGCAGCTATGTAGAGCCAAACAGACACAAGTGAACATACTGCAGCTATGTGCAACCAACATGACACAATTGACCACGTTGCAGCTATGTACAGCCACAACCAGACACAAGTGAACACGCTGCAGCTATGTACAGCCAACCAGACACCACAAGTGAACACGCAGAAGCTATGTGCAACCAACCAGACACAAGTGAACATACTGTAGCTATGTACAACCACAACCAGACACAAGTGAACACACTGCAGATTTGTGCAGCCAACCAGCACTAGCATATAATTATATTACTTACCGGTATTATATTATAAAACGTTTCCAATTATATACATAACAGATTCTATGTACAGGTGTTTAAACGGTTAAACAAAATAACTACAAAAAACCTTTCATTAAAAGGTTTTGGGTATAATTTGCTTTGTTAGATTCAGAATTCTGTCAAAAAATATTAACTACATATCAAGTTGCACATTTAATGATTTATTTTATGAAAGAGAAATTATGTGAAAAACCATCTGTCTTTGTATAATAAGTATTATACCCCGGCATCATTGTAATGTGAATTGCAGGATTATGTTGAAATTGCACAAACATGCCATTTGGTGGTTAATTTTGAAACTACACCGTCAACTCACCTGGTGGATCATGCTGTAACTGTTTGTTTCCTCCGAGACGTTCTTTGCCTTGAGGAGTCGGGCGTCTCGTGACTGCCGCTCCAACAGTGTCATCTTCATCTTCTGTCTACATAATATAACATTAGGATGGTGACATTTTATAGTGACACACACACGCACGCACACACACACACACATATCAAACAGAATAATTATTCAATGGTTCAGAGATGGCATGCATGTGTATGTGTGTTTAGGTGAGCATAAGTGTGTGCATATGTTGTGTGTGTGTGTGTGTGTGTGTGTGTGTGTGTGTGTGTGTGTGTGTGTGTGTGTGTGTGTGTGTGTGTGTGTGTGTGTGTGTGTGTGTGTGTGTGCATGTGTGTACGTATATGACTGTGTGTGTGTGTGCGTGGTTGTATGTGCGTGGTTGTGTGTGCATGGGTGTGTCTCTGTGTATCTACCCGTGTGCAAACTGCAGTGCGTGCACATCTAAATGAATCATGTCATGTCTCCCTAGCAAGTAAATCTGATGTGTGTCCACAGAAAGTGCTGGTTAGCATAACACACCTCCTTCTTTACTTGCAATTTTCCCTTGAGTGCAGACGTGATTGATTGATTGCCAGGCCTGATGTAAGATAGATCAAGACAGGTTGGAGCACAGAAGCATCCCTCTGCAGGAACGAAGGCCTGTTTCACACCTGACTGTCCCAGAGGCTCCACTGAGCACCTAAGTGCAGCACATGGCCCCAAACCCTATTATGTATTGTCAGTTAAAATGGTGCTCGTTGCAACGTGTGTTAAAGGTACCTTAAATGTTCAGTGATAGAGTATTATCATTGCCAAAGTATTAGGTTTGTGCTTTCTTTTTCCTGTGCATGTCTATGCGTGCATACGTATATGTAGGTGCGTGTGTGCATATGTAGAAAATGCACACTATGAAAACTCCTCTATTATCATATTAAAATGTTTATTACAAAATGTCTCGAAACAATTAAAAACATTATTAATTTGGGTTTCAAATAAATAATTGATACAATATTCTGAAAACAATATTAGGTAAATGCATAATTTGGTTTAATTCTGTCAACATTTTGCGTTATTTTGTATATCTTTTCTTGTATATTATTTTGTATATATTTATATATATACGTGCACATATAGATATCCTCATTCCTTATAGGTATGGCTAAATAATTCCCAAAGCAGTTTAGCCCAAGTTAGCCCAGACTTAAGTCTGGTTCCCCCGGCACAGCTGAAAGTGAATCTTACTTTCCCTTGATACACTGTTAGTGGATTGCAGATTCCACTGAGTCTCGAGTACTCACAGATTCCACTGAGTTGTGAGTACTCACAGATTCCACTGAGTCTCAAGTACTCACAGGTGACTTAGCTAAATCTATTGTACAATGGAACCTATAAAAGAACGTTTATGGATGTTTGATGAAGATTATATACCTGGGATGTTGGAACACACAAACAAACTCGGTGAATTAATATCTGATTCTGAATGGGAACCTTTTTACGAAATGAAAATAAAAAATAAACAAAATACTAGTGTTTAGTCAGCAAGCAGTTGATCACTTCTGCAAAAACATATCAAACTCTGTTATGCCACTGGAACCCGTTAAAACCACTTGTATCGCAATAGTTATATAAATATTTCCAGAGGAAATACATGAGGCAGCTGTAAGCTACAGGGAGACTGACAAGGTGGCTTGCAACAAGTGTGAATGCCAGGGACAAGCCAGTTTAGTGGAGTAGTCTGACGTCAGTGGAGCAGTCTGACGTCATCCACACCTTCCCTGACAGCTGGCACTCAGCCCTGGCAATAAGGCAAACATGCCATACCTTGTCCCACCTCCCACTTTCAACAGCTCTTACATCCTCACAATGTTTCCCCAGCCCTATGGGAACAATCTACATGGCTATCTAGATGTTACACTGAGCAAGTTGTAAGGTGCTAATATTATTTACAGACTCTAAAAAGATGAAGAATATCAAACTAAGGGTTTGAGGTAATTCCAAACTATCTTATTGAGACTCTTAGACCTTCCCACCAATACATTCACAAGGGAGGTAAGAAGCTATGCTAGAAGGTCCCTAGGAATCTTCGGTTAGGCATCTTAATTTTTATACTAATGGCATGCAAATCCAGACAATTTTGCAAATTGCCATGAACACTTGAAAACGAAATTTTTGAAAAGATCTTTTTTTTTAAAGATTTAGGCAGTTTCCAGGCCCCAGAAAAATTATTAAATGCCAATTTGAGTGACATATTTGACTGGGTGAAATTTCATAATTCAAATATAAGAATAAAATGGTTCAGCTCAGGGCTGCTATACATTGCCATGATTTTACATTCTTAAAATATTCCAATATCATGCACAAGGTTTCATTGACAAGAATGATGCACAGAGTTGAGACAGACGACGTCTTGCCCTGATACCTTTCATTGACAAGAGTGATGCACAGAGTTGAGACAGACGACGTCTTGCCCTGATACCTTTCATTGACAAGAATGATGCACAGAGTTGAGACAGACGACGTCTTGCCCTGATACCTTTCATTGACAAGAATGATGCACAGAGTTGAGACAGACGACGTCTTGCCCTGATACCTTTCATTGACAAGAATGATGCACAGAGTTGAGACAGACGACGTCTTGCCCTGATACCTTTCATTGACAAGAATGATGCACAGAGTTGAGACAGACGACGTCTTGCCCTGATACCTTTCATTGACAAGAATGATGCACAGAGTTGAGACAGACGACGTCTTGCCCTGATACCTTTCATTGACAAGAATGATGCACAGAGTTGAGACAGACGACGTCTTGCCCTGATACCTTTCATTGACAAGAATGATGCACACAGTTGAGACAGACGACGTCTTGCCCTGATACCTTTCATTGACAAGAATGATGCACACAGTTGAGACAGACGACGTCTTGCCCTGATACCTTTCATTGACAAGAATGATGCACAGAGTTGAGACAGACGACGTCTTGCCCTGATACCTTTCATTGACAAGAATGATGCACAGAGTTGAGACAGACGACGTCTTGCCCTGATACCTTTCATTGACAAGAATGATGCACAGAGTTGAGACAGACGACGTCTTGCCCTGATACCTTTCATTGACAAGAATGATGCACAGAGTTGAGACAGACGACGTCTTGCCCTGATACCTTTCATTGACAAGAATGATGCACAGAGTTGAGACAGACGACGTCTTGCCCTGATACCTTTCATTGACAAGAATGATGCACAGAGTTGAGACAGACGACGTCTTGCCCTGATACCTTTCATTGACAAGAATGATGCACAGAGTTGAGACAGACGACGTCTTGCCCTGATACCTTTCATTGACAAGAATGATGCACAGAGTTGAGACAGACGACGTCTTGCCCTGATACCTTTCATTGACAAGAATGATGCACAGAGTTGAGACAGACGACGTCTTGCCCTGATACCTTTCATTGTGGATACGTGAATCTAGAATTAAGACAGGCCTACAAGGTGCTACACATTCTCCTTCTGGGTGATAACCAACTGGAGAAATAATCTGTGAGTGTGTAAATGCTAGTCATGTATTATGTCTAAGAGAACCAAGTTCAGCCTTCCCAGTGGCAGGCCACATGTGTCTGGGAAACATGGCTGGAGTACCAATACACTTCCTTGTCCTCTTGCAGGGCAGTCTTCTTAAAAATCAATAGGGTCCCAGGTCCCTCGATTCTGGTAGAAATAGATGAGTGCAGACAAAGACTGAACAGAGCAAGTCTGTAGGGCCACGGTGTCTATAGATGCCACCAAGCCAGTCTGTAGGGACAGGCCATCCATAGACGCAACCAAGCCAGTCTGTAGGGCCATGCTGTCTATAGATGCCACCAAGCCAGTCCGTAGGACAATGCTATCTATAGACGCCACCAAGCCAGTCTATAGGGACAGGCCATCTATAGACGCCACCAAGCCAGTCCGTTGGGCAATGCTGTCTATAGACGCCACCAAGCCAGTCTGTAGGGCCACGCTGTCTATAGATGCCACCAAGCCAGTCTGTAGGGACAGGCCATCCATAGACGCAACCAAGCCAGTCTGTAGGGCCATGCTGTCTATAGATGCCACCAAGCCAGTCCGTAGGACAATGCTATCTATAGACGCCACCAAGCCAGTCTATAGGGACAGGCCATCTATAGACGCCACCAAGCCAGTCCGTTGGGCAATGCTGTCTATAGACGCCACCAAGCCAGTCTGTAGGGCCACGCTGTCTATAGATGCCACCAAGCCAGTCTGTAGGGACAGGTCATCCGTAGACGCCACCAAGCCAGTCTGTAGGAGGGGAAGAAATTGGAAAATCGTGAAGGTGATTGGAGGGGAAGAAATTGGGAAATCGACAACAGAAAACGTGACAAGCGTGAAGGTGACAGGGAAGAAAGTGACTGTAGAGAAGGAGGGAGGGAAGATGGAACGGGAGAGGAGAGAGGAAAATGAGACGGTACGAAAGAAGAAGGGACGAAAGAAGGAAGTGAGAGCAAATGTGATAGAAGAGAAGTCGATAAAAGGGACGCTGACAGGAGGAAAGGTGACAAGAGAAAAAGCGACAGGAAAGAATGGATCGGAAGAGAATGTGACAGGAGAGAAGACGGCAGGGGGGAAAGACAACAACCAGACAGATGCAAACCGAAGAAGGAGCTATTCTAAGGCAGTGATTGAGGGGGCAATGAGGAAAGAGAGGGTGTTTATGGGTGACTCCATTATGAGAAAGACGGACAAGACACTGAGCGAGGGGAAGGACATCGTTGTTTGTTTACCGGGGGCTAGCATTGAACATGTAACTGACAGGGTAGAGAAGGTATTGGGACATGGCAAGGGGGGGTCTATACTGGTACATGTAGGAACAAATAATGCAGACAGGGAGGGAACAACTGCGATAGTACAGAAGTATAGACAGTTAGTGAGGAAGCTAAAGAAGACGAGAGTCGAACAGGTTATTTTGTCAGGAATTTTGCTAGTAATGGGAGGAAGGGGGGCAACGTATAGAAACTGCAAGAGGATGGCGATCAATGCACTAGCTGAGCAGATGTGTGAAGAAGAGGGGGTGGGATTCACAGATTTATGGGGATACTTTGTTGGGAGGGAAGATATGTACATGAGAGATGGCCTCCATCTTAGTGGAAAGGGGGCAGCAGTTTTCTCAGAGAATCTGCTGCAATCTGTTGACAGTGGGACAGGTTGCATCTATTTAAACTAGATTCGCAGGGGGGACTCACAGAAAAGCCTGAAAATGGAGGCATAGATAAAGACAGCACAAATAAATCAACAAATAACAGTCTGGAAAACTCTTCTGAAGCTGGATATAAATGTGTTTGTTTAAATGCAAGGAGTATAGTAAACAAAAGAAATGAACTAAACATTATGGTAGAAGATATTGACCCTCATATAATAGGTATAACCGAATCCTGGACCACCACCGATATATCAGATGCTGAATTGGGACTGACAGGATATGTAATGTTTAGAAAAGATAGAATAGGAAGAAAGGGAGGTGGAGTTATTTTATATATTAAAGAATCTATTCAGGCTTATGAAATAAAATTAGAAAGAGAAGCAGATTGCGAAGAAGCTGTTTGGTGTAACATAGTTACAGGAAACTCAACGTTAACAGTTGGGTTAGTTTATCGAAGTCCAAACATAAGCATAGAAGAGAATGAAAAAATACAAAACGCTATAAGGGAAGTAAGCAAACGGGACTGTATTATTATGGGGGATTTTAACCATGGGCATATACAATGGAAATCTCTACAGAGTATGGGGAGAGAGGACCACAAGTTTTTAGTTTTAGTTCAAGATACATTCCTTTCTCAACATGTGCTAGAACCAACCAGGGGTGAGAATGTGTTAGACATAGTTTTGTCCTCACAGAATGAATTAGTTGACAATGTCAAGATATGTGAGCCACTGGGGAGTAGCGATCACAACCAGATACATTTTACCATCAAAGTAAAATCAGAAAGGAATAGCAAAAAGCAGTATAGGAGAAATTTCCACAAAGGAAGGTATAAGGACATGAGGAAATATTTAGCAAAGATAGACTGGAATAAGACACTGAAAAATAAGACGGCAACAGAATGCTGGAATATATTAAAGAGTGAAATTAAGTGCATAATCGATAAATTAGTACCCTTCAAAAAACAAGGAAAACGGTCCAAAAAGAAACACTTATCGAAAGAAGCCATTAAAAAAATTAAGTATAAACAAATGATGTGGAAGTCATATAGATGTACTGGAAATGATGAAGACTACAACAATTATAAAGAAGCACTTAACCAAGCTACAGCTGAAATTAGAAATTCAAAGAGAAGCTATGAACAACAATTAGCTAGTAATATAAAACATGACAGCAAGAGTTTTTATGCGTATGTTTGAAGCAAACAGAAAGTTCAAGATAAGGTCGGTCCTCTAGAAGATAGTGCTGGAAATATAATATCAGAGGGATTCATAATGGCAGAAGACCTGAATGAGTACTTTAGTTCAGTGTTTACCAGGGAAGATATTAGTTCACTGCCAATACCAGAGGCTAAGTTCAAGGGGGCAGATTCAGACTATTTAAGACAATTAATTGTAACCCCGGAAATGGTAGCTAAGAAAATAAGGGCTATGAAGGATAATAAATCACCTGGAGTGGATGGTATTCCACCCAAACTACTATTGGAAATTGTAGAACAAATTAGCATACCACTTGCAACAGTTTTCAACTTGTCATTAGAAGAGGGAGTGGTTCTTTTAGAATGGAAAGAAGCAAACATTATACCGTTATTCAAAAAAGGTTCGAGAAACAAGTCAGAGAACTATAGACCAGTGAGTTTAACATCAGTGATTTGTAAATTATTAGAAAGACTAATTAAAGATCACATGGTGGATTTTCTTGTTAAACAAAACTTGATAAACCCATCTCAACATGGTTTTTTTAAAGCGAGGTCATGCTTAACAAATATGTTATGTTTTTTGGAAGACATCACTAAGTGGGTAGATGAGGGATCACCAGTAGATATCGTCTACTTAGATTTTCAAAAAGCTTTTGACAAAGTACCACATCAAAGATTACTGCTTAAACTAAAGGCCCATGGCATAGGAAATGGTATAATAAACTGGATAGAACAATGGCTGATTGACAGAAGACAACGTGTAGTAGTTGATGGGGAGGCTTCAAACTGGAAATCGGTATTGAGTGGGGTACCACAGGGATCAGTATTAGGTCCTATATTATTCTTAATATACATCAACGATTTGGATGATGAAATAACAAGCAAGGTGTTGAAATTTGCGGATGATACAAAATTGTTTAGAAGGATTAAAAGTGATGGAGATAGACAGCATTTACAAGATGATCTTGACAGGTTGATCAAATGGTCTGAAAAGTGGCAAATGATGTTCAATTTTGGGAAATGTAAATGCCTCCACATAGGACATGGGAACGAAGAGGTAGAATATACAATGGGGGGTACTGTACTAAGTACTACTGTAAAAGAAAAGGACTTAGGGTTAACCGTTAGTGCTGATATGAAGATTTCAGAGCAGTGCGGAATTGCAGCTTCAAAGGGAAATCAAGTCCTTGGATTATTTAGGCGAAACATAACGTATAAGGAAAAAGAGCTAATAATACCGCTGTACAAAACAATAGTTAGGCCTCATTTAGAATATTGTATTCAAGCGTGGAGGCCATATCGCAGGAAGGACATAGATATGCTAGAAAGAGTGCAGAGGAGAACAACTAAAATGATACCAAATCTGAGGGATCTTAGTTATGAAATACGCCTAAAAAAATGCAGTTTAACAACACTAGAGACCAGGAGATTGAGAGGAGATCAGATAGAAGTGTTTAAAATATTGAAGGGTTATGAAAATATTTATAGAAATATGTTTTTCTCAGTTAAGAAAGATAGAAGGACTAGAGGACATGATCTTGCATTAGCAAAGGAGCAGAGTAGATTGGATATAAGAAAGTTTTCATTTTCACAAAAGACTGTAAATGAATGGAACAGATTACCTGCTGATTGTGTGGGTGCTAGTAGCGTGAATATGTTTAAAAATAAAATCGACACATACCTCAGACGGGCGGGATACACATAGATAAAAAAGTCGGACTCTCGATAAGCCAAGGGCTTCCTTGTCCACCTGCTACCTAGAGTTAATTCTCTGGGTGGCAATCTTGTTAAATCTTAAATCTTGTAGGGCCACGCTGTCTATAGATGCCACCAAGCCAGTCCATAGGACAATGCTATCTATAGACGCCACCAAGCCAGTCTGTAGGGACAGGCCATCTATAGATTCCACCAAGCCAGTCCAGCCAATGTCCTCTTACCTCTTTCTATGTCCAATCATCTCCTCCATGGGGTCAATGTCCTCTCACCTCGTACTGTTCTATGATGGCGTGACTGGTAGTCTGAGACTTACTGTTCTATGATGGCGTGACTGGTAGTCTGAGACTTCATGTTCTATGATGGCGTGACTGGTAGTCTGAGACTTCATGTTCTATGATGGCGTGACTGGTAGTCTCAGACTTACTGTTCTATGATGGCGTGACTGGTAGTCTCAGACTTAATGTTCTATGATGGCGTGACTGGTAGTCTGAGACTTACTGTTCTATGATGGCGTGACTGGTATTCTCAGGCTTCATGTTCTATGATGGCGTGACTGGTAGTCTGACTTACTGTTCTATGACGGAGTGACTGGTAGTCTGAGACTTACTGTTCTATGATGGCGTGACTGGTAGTCTCAGACTTACTGTTCTATGATGACGTGACTGGTAGTCTCAGACTTACTGTTCTATGATGGCGTGACTGGTAGTCTCAGACTTACTGTTCTATGATGGCGTCTTTCTCTCTGATGATGTTGTCTGCGGCCGCTTTGATGGTGTCCAGTCTGTGAGGGTCAGCCAGCAGACTCAGGCCGGCAGATTGACCAGTGACGGCCGCACTGGGCAGTCCAGTCTCAGTGTACAGGGGCTGGAAGAAACAAGACATGATAACTGGAATCTCACTGTTACGATCACCTGACGACTGGGCCAAAGTGACCTCACTGTTACGATCACCTGATGTCTGGGCCAAAGTGACCTCACTGTTACGATCACCTGATGTCTGGGCCAAAGTGACCTCACTGTTACAATCACCTGATGACTAGGCCAAAGTGACCTCACTGTTATGATCACCTGATGACTGTGCCAAAGTGACCTCACTGTTACGATCACCTGATGTCTGGGCCAAAGTGACCTCACTGTTACAATCACCTGATGACTAGGCCAAAGTGACCTCACTGTTACGATCACTTGATGACTGGGCCAAAGTGACCTCACTGTTACGATCACCTGACGACTGGGCCAAAGTGACCTCAATAATGTGAGATTAATTTCCTATGCTTTATTGTTAAAACATAATGTTGGACTGTCCTAGTATGACCACAACTGTGAGGTAGCTGTATTAGTGTAGAGTGGCTAAATAAACTAATAACATGGTGTAAATTAGTGTAGAAAGGCTAAATAAACTAATGAATATATAACAAATATGTAGTAGAATCTGGGAATAATGGACATGTTGACATTTGGCCAAACTCTGCCTATATATAATGTTCCTTATATCCAATGTTCCTTATATCAGTCGAGGTGCACAGAACATGCCACAAAAGCGATGTCGAAGTTGTTTACACTATGTGGTTGACCCAACATCGTAATAATAAATAATATTTTTTTTAATCATTCAAATACACACAATTTTATCCTACCTACCAAAAGTTACTTCTTAGCTGGTTATGTTCACTAAACAAATCTCCATAAATTTGTATGTCAAAACATCAACTGTATTCTTTAGCACATGTGCATGCATGCATGTTCACACCCCTGTCTGTAGTGCACACACACACACACACCCATGCACATACACACCCCCACGCACAGTCGCACACCCATCCCCATACACACCCATACCACCGTGCACATATGCACCCCCACACCCATACATACCTCCATGCACACCCATCCCCGCACACACCCACATCCCCGTGCACATACACACCCCCACACCCCCATCCACACACACCCATGCACACACACCCCCGTGCACACACACACCCATGCACACACACCCCCGTGCACACACACACCCAGGCACACACACCCCCGTCCACACACACACACCCGTGTACACACCCGGTGCCTCACCTTGGCGACCTCAAGTTGTTGCCTCCTCAAGTGCTGCTGGTGCTGTTGCTGCCATCGAGTCAAGTCTGACACAAAACCATCTGGTGACACGACCGATGTACTGGTGACACCAGAGGGCATGACAGGTCTCGTGTAACGGCCAGTGTCGGGCATGTATGCAAGCGGCGGCGTGAAACCGCTGCACGTGTGCGTGTACGCATGTCTCTCCAGACTCCCAGTCTGTCTGTAGGGGTATGTGCCCCCATGCACCCCCCCAGTCTGGTTGACCCATCCAGCCTGACCGTCAGAGACAACACTGGCACGTGACACGACGGTCAATGCGTCAACCGGTGGCGCTTGCTGTCGGTGTGTCGTGGTGACGTTGCTGTACACGCCAGCATGGCTGTTGTAAGTGCCTTCCGTGCCATACATCCGGTTCACCTCACCCATGTACGGTGGATTCAGAAACCTATCTGAATGCGATGGCAATGAATTCCGGTACTGCGGCAAATCTGTGACGTCTGTTTCATGATTCAAATCCGAGAATGGCTCCTTCTCCCAGTGTGATGGTGCTGCCTCCTGGTAGCCCGTTCCGATAAGATGGTAGCAGCTATCGGACACTGGCCGCTGTGGTTCTGTGGCATTGTGGTGTTGGAGTGCCGGTTCCGTCCATGCCGAGTAGGGTCGGTCGTGGTCGCTAGAGCGTGACGGTGCGGCCGTGTGTGATATGGTAGGGACAGTGGGGCGGGGGCAGGGACTAGGGAAGACATGGGCTGTGGGGAGATGCTCCGAGTGCGGCCGGCCACTGTGAGTGCCTGCAAACAACACAGGCAAGTCAGGTTAGTTGAGACCAGTGTCAGCCGAGTGCACTCAGTCTTATTCAGTCTCAAACTCTGGTCAACTTCTGGTGAACCTCTGGTCAACCACTGGTCAACCTCCAGTCAACCTGTGATCAACATGTGATCAACCTGTGGTCAACCTCCGATCAACCTGTGGTCAAACTCCAGCCAACCTAAAGTCAACCTCCAGCCAACATCCAGTCAACCTCTGGTGAACCTCTGATCAACCTCCGGTCAACCTGTGGTCAACCTCTGATCAACCTCTGGTGAACCACTGGTCAACCTCCAGCCAATCTCTGGTGAACCTCCAGTCAACCTGCGATCAACTGGTCAACTTGTGGTCAACCACTGGTCAACCTTGGGACTGTTAACTTGTGGTCAACCTCTGGTCAACTTGTGGTTGGACAACCACCGGTCAACTAACAGTCAATCTCTGGTCAACCTTTGGTCACCATGGCAACCAACAACAAAATTGTCCTGTATCATAATTTTATTTCATAACTTGGGTTATTATTCTATTTGTGCTAGTTTGATGTTGGGTGTTATTTAATATATTCAGGGGCATTAGAAGGTGTACGCTGATGGCAGTAGGGCTAGGCACAGCATATTACACTGGCCGAGTTCAACTAAGAGTAGTCATACGAAAAATGTATGCATTGTTTACGTAACAAATAACACTCACTAGTGAACTGATATCAGGGCATTAGGGCATAGAAAGTGTTTTGGGAATTGTGACCTGCAAGTGACCTTTAAGGACATCTCCAAATGCACCAACATCAACAAGATCGTTGATGCGGTGGAAGAGACATTGGGAGAACTACCAATAGGGAAGAGAGCTGGCCGGGTAGACCTGGCATCAACTGACCTGGCTCACCCATTCTGACTGGGGAAGATTTGTTGGAGCCTCAAAGTTAACAAGATTGCCACCCAAACTGATAAGCTCCATTAGGAAAGTGAACAAAGAAACCTTTGGATTAACTAGACTCCAGAGTCCAACATGTTTCCATTGATGTAGAGCCTGCCCTTGTCAGATATTTCTAAGCATGCAGTATTCACATTGCTTGCAGTAACACTTGAAGAGGACGGAGTAAGTGCCTGTCTGTGGGCGGGAGAGACGGACGGACGGACGGATGGAGGGTGGCACGGAGAGTGAGAGAGACTTGAGTGAGTACATGTTTGTGTGAGTGAGTGAGTGAGTGAGTGAGTGAGTGAGTGAGTGAGTGAGTGAGTGAGTGAGTGACTGAGTGAGTGACTGAGTGAGTTAAGCATGTTGCTGCAATCAGCTAAAGCTGTAATCACAAATTCAGCAGTGCAACTTTTGTTATTGACCCATATAGAAATCAGTGACAGTGTGCACCACTAGTCCAGGCATCACTTGTCCGGCACCACTGGTCCGGCACCACTGGTCCGGCACCACTAGTCCAGGCACCACTAGTCCAGCACCACTAGTCCGGCACCACTAGTCCGGCACCTCTAGTCCGGCACCTCTGGTCCGGCACGTCTGGTCTGGCACCACTGGTCCGGCACCACTGGTCCGGCACCACTGGTCCGGCACCACTGGTCCGGCACCACTTGTCCGGCACCACTGGTCCAGCACCTCTAGTCAGGCACCACTAGATGGGCACAACTATTGCGGCACCACTAGTCCGACACCTCTAGTCCGGCACCACTAGTTCAGCAGCAGGCAACTAACAACTAGACTCAACTGTGCAATTAGGCTTTGTGCAACCTTCTATTTCTGACTGAAGCTAAACAGCTCAGAGTGCACCACTAGCTACAACACATGACACTGCATGGGGGAAGACTGAGACAAGACAGATTAAGAGACTGTCATTTCAATTACAGATCTAAATCATGAAGGCATGAATATAGCTCAATTCAAACATTTCAAAATATGTTCTCAAGATCCGGATACCCAGTACAAATATTAACAAGATCCGGATACCCAGTACAAATATTAACAAGATCCGGATACCCAGTACAAATATTAACAAGATCCAGATACCCAGTACAAATATTAACAAGATCCGGATACCCAGTACAAATATTAACAAGATCCGGATATCCAGTACAAATATTAACAAGATCCGGATACCCAGTACAAATATTAACAAGATTACAATAAATTATTCAATACACCTGTTACAAATATGTATCCAGTTACCTGTTACACATTGAAATAATCCTCCTAAGAATATTTACACAGGTTTGTTTGTGAAATAAGTTC
This sequence comes from Escarpia spicata, assembly GCA_963995525.1. Taxonomy (NCBI): domain Eukaryota; kingdom Metazoa; phylum Annelida; class Polychaeta; order Sabellida; family Siboglinidae; genus Escarpia; species Escarpia spicata. The sequence continues at coordinate 51,849,277 of OZ023218.1, forward strand.
GCCATAAATTCTAAATTTACCTTATGAGACATTATAACACTACTGAGTGACAAACACAACCCCACATATCCTGTCATGAGGCAAATAGTTAAATACAACCCTCTAGCCCTACCCTCAGCTGTTAGTCTTAATCATCATCAGGGGTGCACTCCATAAATTACAGACACAACCTCCGGCAGCTCTCTGGTTTACTGCAAAATTGATGCTATTATGGACATCAACATGACAAATGACAACTGTAATTAATTCCGAACAGTGAACTTAAAAACCTAATGATAATGGCAGTTTAAGAGCAATTTTGTTGGCACTATTTATGAAGAAACTGAAACCGTATCGTCAGGAATGCCTCTAAAGTTACTGCAGGCTCCAGGTTCAACTATGATGCTAATTTCGGAGCAGCAGTCAGAGCTGAACATGGTGAATTGGGAAGTGAATCACTGACTAAATGGTGGCTTTGTGATTGCTGTGATATATCAATTACACAGAACGCACAAGGATGAACGGCTAAAGGGGGTTTAATTCACCAATAAAAATGGAAAACATTGTTTTACCTGTGCTATTTAGACTACAAGAAAGTGGTCAAACCTGGTGAAAAGTCAAACCTAATTTGGTGGATAAATGCATGCAATATTTCTGGATTTAACTGTTTATCAATTGCACTGCCAACATAAGATAATAAACATCATTAGCTTGAATGAATACAGTAAACAAGACTCTACAGATTTTTAACGTGGTCATATCCGTTCTGGTTAAAACAGGTTCTGACCAGCTTTAGATCAGCCCTGATTACACAAGGGTCTGGTGACTGTCAGATCCACAAAGCTGCACAGCTGTGGCAAATGTTACCAAGAACAGCAGCTGTGGTTAGTCAGTACAGCTATTCTCAAGAAAGATGTCTCCCATTGTTAGTCAGTACAGCTATTCTCAAGAAAGATGTCTCCCATAGAAAGTCAGTACAGCTATTCTCGAGAAAGATGTCTCCCATTGTTAGTCAGTACAGCTATTGTCAAGAAAGATGTCTCCCATAGAAAGTCAGTACAGCTATTCTCAAGAAAGATGTCTCCCATTGTTAGTCAGTACAGCTATTGTCAAGAAAGATGTCTCCCATAGAAAGTCAGTACAGCTATTCTCAAGAAAGATGTCTCCCATTGTTAGTCAGTACAGCTATTGTCAAGAAAGATGTCTCCCATAGAAAGTCAGTACAGCTATTGTCAAGAAAGATGTCTCCCATAGAAAGTCAGCACAGCTATTGTCAAGAAAGATGTCTCCCATAGAAAGTCAGTACAGCTATTCTCAAGAAAGATGTCTCCCATTGTTAGTCAGTACAGCTATTGTCAAGAAAGATGTCTCCCATAGAAAGTCAGTACAGCTATTCTCAAGAAAGATGTCTCCCATTGTTAGTCAGTACAGCTATTGTCAAGAAAGATGTCTCCCATAGAAAGTCAGTACAGCTATTGTCAAGAAAGATGTCTCCCATAGAAAGTCAGTACAGCTATTGTCAAGAAAGATGTCTCCCATAGAAAGTCAGTACAGCTATTCTCAAGAAAGATGTCTCCCATTGTTAGTCAGTACAGCTATTGTCAAGAAAGATGTCTCCCATAGAAAGTCAGTACAGCTATTGTCAAGAAAGATGTCTCCCATAGAAAGTCAGTACAGCTATTGTCAAGAAAGATGTCTCCCATAGAAAGTCAGTACAGCTATTCTCAAGAAAGATGTCTCCCATTGTTAGTCAGTACAGCTATTCTTAAGAAAGATGTCTCCCATAGAAAGTCAGTACAGCTATTCTCAAGAAAGATGTCTCCCATAGAAAGTCAGTACAGCTATTCTCAAGAAAGATGTCTCCCATTGTAAGTCAGTACAGCTATTCTCAAGAAAGATGTCTCCCATTGTAAGTCAGTACAGCTATTCTCAAGAAAGATGTCTCCCATTGTAAGTCAGTACAGCTATTCTCAAGATAGACGTATCTCATTGTTTTTTCATATGATTCACTAACATCAAGAATATTTAGGTTATAACAGTTGGCATGATATTGTCACATCTTTTCTTCATCCTACTTCAATAGTGCAGCTCAGTTTCTAAACAATAAAATCATTTGTCACGTCATCACAGAATGGCAGCTGTTTTTATCTTTTCCTTCATAACAGTTTGTATGTATACAACTAAAATAGTTCCAACTTAAATATATGCATTTCAAGGTACAGTCTGATTATTTTTACATTATAAAATCTAATTATACTATACAGTAGGTTTATACACCATCTCTAATTAACCATCTTAACTGTATATGGCCAAATGTTTTTAAAATAAATATTGACCCACAATATTATTTACATAATTTGAGCATTCTAGTGTATTATAATATCACTCTTGGCGTTCAGTGCATTCACAAATTTATTATGTCAATAATTTGAAGAAAGTAAATCAGGGTCATGTCACTTGTTGAACATGTCAGAGCAGTGTTCTGTAACATATATTTCCTTCCAATAAACATACTTTAATGTATTTTGTGTTGTGTTTAACACTGACAAGATTAAAACATGAAACCTTATCAAAAATACCAACCAACACAGCTAGATTTCAGCAACAGATAAATATAGTCAAGACCGTTGCACCTTCTCAAATCCGCCTCATTGAATTCTTGCTCAATCTCAGATCTGTCTTATACACAATTATGATATTTAGATAATAATTTGCTGTACTATTGGCCACATAACAAATAACTGTCATTTACACTGACCCAGATATGCAGTCTGGTCTTATGCAATACTGTCTTTTCACGAAACAGATTTTTGCTGTTCAGTAATCTTTAGTATTTCACTCCAAAAAACTTTCTTAACGATCTGTTTGCATCAAATCAATGAAACAAGTGTCTGAGGCTAAGAGTATGGTGGATGTATCTAACACAAGAGTTTGTTCAAGCTTCTGTTAACACGGTACATTAAGCAAGGTGGATATGACTCCGTCCAGTATATACCTGTTGCCATGTCGATGGGCTTGAGTGGATCTCCATCCTCCCAGTCGATGGACAGTGTCCAGCGGTCAGTGTGGCGGTCAGTGGGGCGATGGACAGGGGAGTGGACAAGATACTTCTGGGGCAAGGGAAGAGTCTTACATGAGCTCCACCGAGTCTCCACCATACCCCTTGTCTGCCGATCACCCCCCTTCCGCACCTGCTGACTGCCACCCCGACGGATCGGCAGGCGACTCTTGCCCCCTTTTCCTGACTGTCTCCCATCACCCCCTTGACTGCCTCCTTGACTGTTGCCCCCTTTCTGTCGGAGGGGCAGAGACTTGAAGCCTTCCATCTTCACCTCGCCAGCCTCCACTGACACATGTCTGACATACAGGCTCTCAGTAAACAGCAGTGACATCCTCCTGGATCTATGTTGTCATACACTGTCTGTATCCATGAACCCGGATCTAGGACACTGCCACCGTCCGGAGAACACAACCACCTTCCAACTTCCAACATACAGCTAATCCGTCCAGATCCCCACAGCCAGTAATCCCATCTCAGTAATCCAGAGAGAACACAGTCTGCTGGCACTGACCCACTAAATGCAGGCTCTAACTACCACCAGATGTGTCCACCACACAACCCAGGTCAGTGAGTTTAAATTCCACGGAAACAACAGCAGACAAAAACGGCACAGTAAACATCGGATACAAACGACACCATGTGATACAACTATCTGTACCGAGTACAGACGGCACTGCCCAATCACTACTGTTGAGATCTTTCTACCAAGTCAGTCTAGGAGGCTCTGAGCTGCAGATCAGTGCATAACTAAGTGAGGCTGAAACATGAGAGGTCTGCCTGGCTAATCACTGCCTCCCAGCAGTGGGGTGTGGGGTGGGGGGGCAGCTGTTGTGGCATACTACAGCACACTAACTGTTCCCTCTCACTTGGGAGCCCACTCAGCATGTTACAGTACACTGACTGTCTCATGTTCATCAGTGTTCCTACTTCTTAGCCAGAAGCTACGTTTAGGGTAGGTCAAAAATACACAATTTTCAGTATTCTATTAGCAGTACCTATTTAAAACTTACATAATCAAGTTTGATTTGAATACATTACATAACAATGGCTGTGATTTGTATACATTATTTTAAAGTTATTTATTAGTTTAACATTGTTTGCATTATCAGAATATTTTACTGAAAACAACTGGAGATGCTAGAATGCTTTTTTGGAAATATATGACAACACTAGCACACAATGCTCAAGAATAATCATCTGGATAAGTTCTTTTTAAGAAATGTTATTATTGTATAAAACACCTTATATATAAAACAATCAATCTATCATCAAGAGAGCACCTTTTCTGAGATATGTATGAAAACAAAACTACTGCATTAGGCATCTACAACTACAGTGTACTAAAAATGTGCTTTATTCTGCCAAATACTTGTTCTCTCTAAGAATGTATAAAAGTTTGACAAGCTTGGGACTGGATGTTCAATTTATTATGGTTTCTAAGGTTTCACATCGTGTTTCAATCATTAGCAGGTCCACTACGGCATGCTCTATACTTTGCACCGGACTCTCTCTGTTGCTCTCCGTTGCACTGGATTCTCTCTGTGGCTACCACAATACAGGACAAATTGTTGTCACTAGGCTGAGTATCATGTCCATTATCAGTAGAAGCTAAGACAGACAGGTCTCATCTAAATGGGATTTTGATGGGCAGATTTATGCACATCATTTTAATTAATCACTACAATCCACCAGATGTCAGCACAGAACAGAGCTATTTAGAATGTTAACAGTGTAGTAACTAGATGGCAGCACCTATAATTTATAGTTTTACCTATAATTATAAGAAATTATTGCAAGTCTTGTTGTTCCTACATGCACAATCACACATACTACATGGGTGCATAGTTAACATGCACAATCACACGTACTACATAGGTGCATAGTTAACATGCACAATCACACGTACTACATAGGTGCATAGTTAACATGCACAATCACACGTACTACATAGGTGCATAGTTAACATGCACAATCACACGTACTACATAGGTGCAGTTAACATGCACAATCGCACATACTACATAGGTGCATAGTTAACATGCACAATCACACGTACTACATAGGTGCATAGTTAACATGCACAATCACACGTACTACATAGGTGCATAGTTAACATGCACAATCACACGTACTACATAGGTGCATAGTTAACATGCACAATCACACGTACTACATAGGTGCAGTTAACATGCACAATCGCACGTACTACATAGGTGCATAGTTAACATGCACAATCACACGTACTACACAGGTGCATAGTTAACATGCACAATCACACGTACTACATAGGTGCATAGTTAACATGCACAATCACACGTACTACATAGGTGCATAGTTAACATGCACAATCACACGTACTACATAGGTGCATAGTTAACATGCACAATCACACGTACTACATAGGTGCATAGTTAACATGCACAATCACACGTACTACATAGGTGCATAGTTAACATGCACAATCACACGTACTACATAGGTGCATAGTTAACATGCACAATCACACGTACTACATAGGTGCATAGTTAACATGCACAATCACACGTACTACATAGGTGCATAGTTAACATGCACAATCACACGTACTACATAGGTGCAGTTAACATGCACAATCGCACGTACTACATAGGTGCATAGTTAACATGCACAATCACACGTACTACATAGGTGCATAGTTAACATGCACAATCACACGTACTACATAGGTGCATAGTTAACATGCACAATCACACGTACTACAGAGGTGCACAGTTAACATGCACAATCACACGTACTACATAGGTGCATAGTTAACATGCACAATCACACGTACTACAGAGGTGCATAGTTAACATGCACAATCACACGTACTACATAGGCGCATAGTTAACATGCACAATCACACGTACTACATAGGTGCATAGTTAACATGCACAATCACACGTACTACATAGGTGCATAGTTAACATGCACAATCACACGTACTACATAGGTGCAGTTAACATGCACAATCGCACGTACTACATAGGTGCATAGTTAACATGCACAATCGCACGTACTACATAGGTGCATAGTTAACATGCACAATCACACGTACTACATAGGTGCAGTTAACATGCACAATCGCACATACTACATAGGTGCATAGTTAACATGCACAATCACACGTACTACATAGGTGCATAGTTAACATGCACAATCACACGTACTACATAGGTGCATAGTTAACATGCACAATCACACGTACTACATAGGTGCATAGTTAACATGCACAATCGCACGTACTACATAGGTGCATAGTTAACATGCACAATCACATGTACTAAACAGGTGCATAGTTAACATGCACAATCACACGTACTACAGGTGCATAGTTAACATGCACAATCACACGTACTACAGGTGCATAGTTAACATGCACAATCACACGTACTACACAGGTGCATAGTTAACATGCACAATCACATGTACTACACAGGTGCATAGTTAACATGCACAATCACACGTACTACATAGGTGCATAGTTAACATGCACAATCACACGTACTACAGGTGCATAGTTAACATTTGTTCAAAGGCACAAACAGTTCTGATGCAGGGAAAATACAAACAGTGGCTAATGACGACGCCAACAAACAGTGTTTGACACAAGGGGACTTGTTTTCACAACTTGGTGCTTACATTAAGCAAACAAATGCCAGACCCCACACCCTCTCAGAGCACTAGATGTAGGGGTACTACAAATAGTAAGCCATCAAACAGAAACTAAACCAAACCAAACCAATCCAACTATAAACCAAAACCACAAAAGAATACACAAAATGCTGTGCTATATTCAGCAATGAAAACAACAAAACAAAGTCAAAACCTCACAAACATTCCAGCATCCAGCTAACAAACGCATAAAATGAAAGTGAAAGCATGAAGAATGCGATAGGTCTACCAAGCATCTACCTGCAGATTCAAGCAAGCTACTCATACCAAGTGGCATGACCACCCTTGTGCCGCTCACAGACAATGCCGCCGGCATAGCATCTGCCACTTTCACTTTCTCAACGCTCTTTGGTTTGGCCTGTGACTCTCGTGGGGTAGCCATTTCAGTGCTGGGCACCGAGGTATCAGCACTGCCTAGAATCAAGATGTACTTACTGCATGACGCCATTGCTTTCTTCACACTTAAATTTAGGCATTATAAATAAGAACAAACAAACATGTCACACAAAGATTGCCTAATTTATTTATAGGGCAATTATGATTTAACAAGACATACAATTAACAAGCTTGCAATCCAGAGAATTAACTCCAGATGTCAAGCGGACAAGGAAATCTTTCACTTGTCAAGAGTCCAACTTTGTCTACGTATCTGTACGTTCCATATTACACATTTAAACTGGTGGGTGTAGCAAATGAAGGCAGGACACTTATGAAATAATTTTCTCTAAAACACATTTTTACTTATTTTTTTATATTAATTAGTGTAAGAAAAGTCACCAAGACATGTTTTCAAATGTGCTATAAAATATTGCCCAAAGAAAAAAGTCATTATCACATTTGTAATTATAATGAAATTACTTCTTTTTGTGAATCACAAACACCAAGATTTTATTTTCAAATATTCTTTTGTCCTTACAAATATCACCAGTGTAGTTACTTAACTTAATGTAATGGTCTGACTCTTCTACATTATATATGTAGATGAATGTTCTTTATTTTGATATATTTGGTGATGTTTGTAAAGATCTGTGAAGGGAAGGTGAGTTGCCTACCGTGTGGAGGGACATTCTCCTGCCGTCCTCCAGACTTGTCCAAGTGCTGATGATGACTCGTCGACTTTGCTTTCTTACGCGATGATCTCGGTGTCTCAAACTCTGGCAGGTCTTGTGTCAATGTCACGGCTGCAGGATAAGCTATCTCAAGTATTGACTTTGTAACAGTCCTGTGAGTACTTATGATTAGATTATATGTTTCAGGATAACAAATCATACATAGTTCCATGTCGTATAAATCAATATATCATAATAAAATAGTAAAAGTCTCTCCTGAATACAACTTGTTTGCTCATTATTATAATTACAAAGTACTTCTACTATTTGTATTGCAAAAAGAGTATTTGCATATTCTCAAGTCACTTGATTGAATGAAGAACTTCATTGTCATAGATTTGAGCAAAGTTTTGCAATTATTTGTCAAAAAAATATTATTGACTGCATATTGGAGAATGTACACCCTACAACTCTGAACATTACTGAACATGATTCAGAAATAGCTAAATCAAGGTGGGGGTTTTAACAGTTTGTTATTCAACCACCATTTGCATTAATCATCCCAGTCTACCCAGATACACCCATCATTATTTACCACCAGCCTGCTTCCCAGATACACCCATCATTATTTACCACCAGCCTGCTTATGTTGAATTGTTTCTAGCACAAGTGCCATACCATGTATTGGTAGCAGGGAGGGGAAAGTTTGAAACAACACTAAACGCAACTTTGTTTGTACTTTGCAAACCCATGACACCATCCCTAACAGTTTATGAACCCTAATTGGTCTTATTCTGACAGAACATCAGCAAGTGCAGTCACAAGAAGGTCACTTACCTGTTGGACTCAGGAATCGATCCACATCCTGCAACAGTGCATTCTGATAGGCTGCAAACACACCGATAGGTTTCTTTATTATTCTAATCATACCTGACAACAACATATAGTAGTCATAATAGTAATCAGGTGCTTAGCCAGAGACATGTCTGTTTGTCTTCAAGACTGGCAGATGACTGGATAAGACTGGTAATTACAACTGATAAAACAGGTGGAATTTAGCACTAGATTTAATAGTTCAAAGTCTAGGGGTCCACATTAATGACTGTCATTGGCAGAACTGGTAGTGAAACCAACCAAATAGATGAGCATTAAATAAATGGCTCAAATCACACAGGTTTGTCATTGAAAATTACTAAACTGGGTAGTGATGGCTGTGATTGTTTTCCACGCAAGCTGTTCATGCTAAAAAGCACATTTTGGATCAATTCAAATCTGGCAAAAGTTATTTCTAGCTAAGGACCTGTTGGCAATCGTTGCATCACCTGCTCTGCTAGCATTGTAAGCAGGAATCTTGATTATAAAACTGTTCATTATGTCATCACTAACTAGCAAACACCACTGCTTGCATTATAAAGATAACAATTTCTGCCATACATCTTGCTCAGTTTAGTTTTTTTTTTTACAGAAATGTCACTTGGAAAATTATTATCATAATCTATGTGGACAGTGGAGCCTATACTTTAGAGGGATTTTTCGATTTCCTTTTTAAGCATCTTCATGCTACAAGCATTTACAGTCTGTAAACAATCTGTTCCATAGATTTATGATCCTCTATGAGAATGAATACTGTCTTATATACCTGCCCTACACTCTTCCTCGTCTTATATACCTGCCCTACACTCTTCCTTGTCTTAAACTCTTATATACCTGCCCTACACTCTTCCTTGTCTTATATACCTGCCCTACACTCTTCCTTGTCTTATATACCTGCCCTACACTCTTCCTTGTCTTATATACCTGCCCTACACTCTTCCTTGTCTTATATACCTGCCCTACACTGTTCCTTGTCTTATATACCTGCCCTACACTCTTCCTTGTCTTACATACCTGCCCTACACTGTTCATTGTCTTATATACCTGCCCTACACTGTTCCATGTTTTATATACCTGCCCTACACTGTTCCTTGTTTTATATACCTGCCCTACACTGTTCTTTCCCCTCACATTACTTCATGTCCTGTCTACATAGTTCTTTTATTTTTCTTAAATGTATTCTGTTCTATAAATATTTTCATACTGATTCTATATTTTAAAATCTTCTATCTGACGTCCTGGTTGCTATGGTTACCAAACACTTACCTGGAGCATTAGTCTGTATGTCGAAGCCATTTTGCCGTGGCACTGGGGGCGGGGTGGATCGCAGCTTCCAAGACATCACTGCAACCAAACAATGTTCAAGTAGCCCTGGCTACATTCCCTACGTCACTACCGCAATGTTGCTCTGCGTCACTACCGCAAAGTTGCTCTGCGTCACTACCGCAATGTTGCAATGTGTCACTACCGCGTTGTTCTGCATCACCACAAACAGTCTCAGTAAGGACACATTCAATAGGCCAGTCAGCTTAACAACACGTTTGGTAGTATCCTCTAGAACAACTGATTGGAAGCTTAAGTCCATATTAAGCAAGCACTGAGCTGGGAATCAATTAAGTGTTGTATAATAATCAGCTGATCTGCTGGACCTTGGTCAGTCATTAGGTATTCACTGGCAGTAATCTTACCAGTGTATTTCTCATAAACTTCCAGCTGATCCAGTGGCTTATACTGCTGTGTCTGTGCTATCTTTAGATGTGGTCGTTATGACCGCTGCTTACACACACACATATATACACATATACATATATGAAGCGGCAAACGATGCATAACATCAACATTATGCTATCTTTACAAATTACCTCAACGGAAACCATAAAAGAATGTTTTGCTAATTGCTAGAGAAGCTTTCCTTGGTATTTGTGACAGACAGAAAGACACACTGAAACTGATAGATTTATCGTCACTAGTTTGTGCTACAGTAGTCATTAGACGTGGACCACTGTCAACTTGGACAACCAACTTTACAAAGTCAAGCTGTTGGTCCGACTGACCACCAACTATAAGTTGAACTTTTCACTAATTTCAGTGCAAATTATAAACATTAGCCATGATTTATAGTTTTGAACTATAGCTGCATCCACATGGACGGCGATTTAACCCATGTTAAAGATAACCTGGGCTATTTTAGCCCAGGTTAAACCTGTGTAGTGTCTACATGAAGCGTAATTTAACCTGGGTTAAATCTGTAGCATCTACATGAAGCATCTCGGTGTAGTGGGGGCTGTACGGCATGAGTAGTGCTTTGTAATGCCACTAGGGTGCATTACTAATTCTACTTCTGGAATACAAATTGTCTAACAACACAACACCCCCCCAAATAAATTGATCAACTTTACAAATATCGAATATGTACGTCAACCTGATCACAATCATTAGGCTGTTCATGCAGATGATGAACTGTACACGGCAGCTGTGTGTACTGCAGAACAACGCATGATAGGGGCGCAAACGTAGAATGCAATCATTCAGATGGTGGCAAAGGCATCTCTGATGCTTCCATCGAAACAAGCCTGAATTAGTGAATATCCACCCTCCCCAAATGTCCAAAAGACACTTGCACTCATCACTGCTCCAGTTCAGTCCTCTCCCATTCATTTTTTGATCTGGATAGAATTTGTAATTCTTAGTGAATAGTGTTTGTCGCAGAAAAGAAGAAATGGAAGTGGATTAACTACCACTGCGACATCTATAGCGGAGCCAAGACACTAAGAGATAACCTGGATTATCCATCCAGACACACACACACCGTCACTGGAGTGTACACTACAGTCTACACGTCTACAACTTGACTACTAGAGTCTACAGTGTATACACACCACTGTCAGTGTCACCACTCCAGTCCAGTAATACTGGACTGGAGTATCAGTATGCAGCCCACGACTACGATTTAATAATAATAGTCAATACAAATTATTCGTTTTGTTGAGTAACGCTCACCTCTAGATTACATAAATTTGCAAGGCTAACAGAGTCCCAAGATGAACGCAGCCACTGACTATCCCTGACAGTAATTCACAATAGAACACTATCGGTCTGTCTAAACACGCTTGCGTCGTGTCGACCAAACATTTGTTTTCAAATGGCGGTACATATTCTTGCACGTACTGAGTTTATCATTTTAGTTTCGTAATTTAAAGTATAAATAGATTATTTACGACATTATTAATTTACTTAAACATTCTTATTTATGACTGTGATGCCTTCGTTTAATATAAGCAGCAATGATATATCAGTTTCTTGTAGAACAAATCAATTTATCAGCACTTCTATTAACTTCTGTCAATATAACGAGGCATTGTTGTCTTCGCGAATCGCGTCACCAATCTCAACGGTAGCCAGCGATCTCGGCCTGTGTGAACTCGGCCTGTTTCAATGAACTCAGCTAGTGACCTCGGCCTGTGCAGCAGTGATCTCGACCAGTTTGAGGGAGTGATGCTGACCAGAAACGATAGTAATATGTGGCCGGCAGTAAACTCGGCCTGTATAGCCAGTGATCTCGGCCTGATTGATGGAGTGATGCTGACCAGAAATAATGAGATGTAGACATGATAGTATAATGTTTGTAATATAAAAAACAATAAGTTGTATGCATCTATATAATGTTACACTGAACAATATGCAATGCAATAAAGATGTTTTGATGGTCATGACCTTATTTTTAGTACTTTGCGTCACGAACGATCAATAGTTGCACAAGTTTGAGCACTGAGTCGCTATCTCAAGGTTTAGTTTTCTGGAGTTGTCTTCCCAATTTATATTGATTTATTGATTTTGGTGCTATTGTTGTTATTGTTAATGTCACAATTACGTAACCAATTTATTACTACAATATGCAATAATCAGCTTTAAAATAGATTACATGTGCGCAAAATTACACGCGAAAGTATGTGACATTTGAAGTGTTTTATGAAAGTCCGACTATAAGAGTTTATTAATTACTGCATAAAAGAACGACATTCTGCTTTCCCGACATGGATCGCGGGTCTTACGCGTGTCTCCGTTGCCGCAAAATCGTGCGTAAGCGTCAGGAGGCTCGGGTGCAAATTATGGCAACAGCGAGTGTGCGGGACAGGTATGCTGCATGCGTTATACCACACTTTTCACTGTTGATACTGTAAAGAATAATTATATCTGGTTGATCTAGGCCTACAGAACACGTCCCAAATAAACGAATGTAGACATGTTGAGCTTTCTGGAGCAATCGTTCTTCGCGTGCAATCTAGGTGTAGTATTGCACTAACCATTCAAACTAAAATGATGTTCAATTAGTGTTTTTGTTGTAACAAGAGTGTAAGGAAACTGCAGCTTTTATGTACGACGGGATAAGGTTGCCTTCCAGAGGGACTTGTACAGAGCTGCGGACAAGACAGCGATGCACTTACTGAAGACATTTGCGAGATTGTATGGCCCGGTGATGCATTGAGTGCTCACCGAACGGACCTGTGGTGTATCACCGAACGGACCTGTGGTGTATTACCGAACGGACCTGTGGTGTATCACCGAACGGACCTATGGTGTATCACTGAACGGACCTATGGTGTATCACCGAGTCTTCGTCTAACCATAAGCACTGATGACACATATTACTGTAACCATTAATTAATTATTGTTCATAGGTTGACATGTGTTCGGCGGCATACAACGCACCAGCAAGACAATACCTCATCTGACGACGTGTCAACGCAACTTGGAATCTGTCATGTATATGCGTGTACAATCACGCACGCACACACGCACGCACGCACGCACGCACGCACACATGCACGCACGACACGCACGCACACACACACACACACACACACACACACACATTCATATTTTACATTGTACTCTTGATTATATACTGTGATCATTGTCATCGTTACGTCACAACATCTATTCATTGTATTATGACGACTTTTGGGGCTTAATACAAATATAAACCATCTACATTACGCCTCGAGTCTTCAACAAACTAGCCGGAACATTGCTCCACACTATAACCGTCGGAACGTTTTTATTACTAGTTAGCTAGGGAGCTGAAGCTCACCAAAATCCTTAACCCTCCACCGAGGCTCATCAAAGAAACAACAGTACTGCATCCCCTAGCCGAAACGTTGGGGATAAGCCTATATCCAGCCATTCAACCCCTTCGGTTCCAATGCGTGTATGTGCACATGAATAACGGAAAAAACATTTATCTACATTATACCCAAAAACGTACCAACAAATAGCAAGTTCTTGTGACAAGACCAAGAAAACATGGAACTGGATCAATAACGTACTATGATAAAATAAATACATATTATAATACTTCAAGCGAGACTTGAATTAAGGCACTTGACATATATGTTGAAAACTGGGAGGATCTTGCTGGAGACCGATCCACCTGGGGGCAGGAACTACACAGGGGTCTCAAAAAGAGGAGAGGAGACTCTCCGCAGGCTAGCAGAAGAAAAACGCAACCGCAGAATAAACACACAGGCTGAGAACAGAGCCGAGAGGGCCTTCAAGTGAAGCAAATGCAATAAAGACTGCTACTCGAGAATTGGCCTCTACAGCCAACAACTGATCTTCTTCGACACATGGGCACAGATCCATAATCTTACAAGAATGCAGGATGCCTACTACCTGCACATCATGCAGATGCCGGTGATAATTTCGAATTGCCAACAAACCAAAAACAGTATAAAACATACCAAGATTGCTGTCGAAACGAGGCATATCAAAACAAATTCAACTATTCAATATTGAACACTATGTTAGTTATCACAACACATTAAAATTAACATAAAACAATGTGTTATATGTTACACATAACAATTTTGGCTAACAACACTCAAACAAGCCGAGATCACTGGCCATACAGGCAGAGTTCACTGCCGCACACACATATTGCTATCGTTTCTGGTCAGCCACTCACTCAAACAGGCTGAGATCACTGGAGTAATGTAGATAGTTTATATTATCACTTAATTAATATTGACAATATTATGATAAAATATATGTGTAGCTGTAGAAACATTTTTAATTGGCCCATGTGGTCCTGCTGGTCAAAATCTCTTTAGGCCTATGTTATAAAATAGTAACTATGTTATATGTTATATATATTTTTACATATTTATTTGTCTTCTATTTTATAACTTTTTTTTATCTCTTAACTTATTAGTTTGCTGCACATGTACTATGGGTTTTTGTACCTGAAATAAAAAGCATTCAGTTCAGTATACAGACCGAGATCACTGCCTCACAGGCTGAGTTCACTCGAGCCGAGATTGCGAAAGGCCGAGATAACTGTAAATCATGTCAACCTACTTCCGTTAGACGGTAATGGATGCGTATTTTGTAGAGGTCTGCAGGATGAAATGGTTTACTGCGTTGTCTTTCGTAGTTTTATTTTCACTAGTCGAAGTGAGTATATGCCGTGTTGTATAGGTATATAAGTTGTCCAAATCACGGATACCACTGATCGGTTGTAGCCTTAGCCGAGGAAAACCCCAACAAAACAATGTGTGACTGACACTCACTGACTCAGTATGTGTGCCCCATTGGCATTGCAACAAAGTCACAGAAGTGAATTTTAGATGAGGGCCATTTTGCAAAAAAACATTTCTTGAAAAATAGTGTAATGGCCAATACTATAGCTAACAACTAAAAATAAGTCGACACCTTTTTCTAGTCCTTTGGGCCGAGGCGAAGGTCCTATGGACTTCTGCCATCTCTCTGCGTCCGCTGTTAGCTGACATGTCATGATATGTCATATCTCATAAACTTTTTCTGTAATTTTGCATAGGCATCTTAGGGTACTGCCACTATGCACAAGAAATCTGTATTTGATTGAATCAGTCTAAGGCCCCCCCCCCAGAGCCCCCGAAACTGGTAAATTTTCACATTTTGCCAATTTTTTCAAAAACTCTTCGGTAACTTTTTTCTCTGAATTTTGCATAGACATTTCATGTGGTAGTGCCACTATACACATGAAATCTTTATTTGATTGAATCATTCTAAGGACAGCTCAGGGCCCCCTAAAATGCAAAATTGTCCTGCTCTTTCCCTACTCTTGTAAGCCTCCTGCAGCCACTGATCTCTATAAGTGGATAGTGGACTTTGCCCTGATCACTAGGGTGGCTGAGTGGAGTGGCCAGATGTAAACCTTTGTATTGGACTATCCTTGGCTCTCTGCCTGCCATTGTCCCAGTGTCAAACAGAATGCCTCCATGTGGGCTGTAACTATAATGTGTAATGGGAATCCCTACTGCACTGGCAGAACCTGAGAAACTTTAAAACACCAATAGACATAATTATCAATACAACATAATGGTATGATCTAGGATTAAAATAATATATAAAATGAAACAACTTACGTATAATCAAGAGGTTAAAGCATATTTAGCCAAAATTATAAGGAATATTATTAAGATGTTTTACTATACATATTGCAGCTAATACTTCACTCCAATTCAATCATTATTTTGTCATTAATTGCTACTGTTTTTAAGTCAAAATGCATGCTATGTATATGTACCTTGTGAACAAATAGTTTTATCATAGTTCATATCTTTCTTCTTTCCATTCTGGGGGAGGGTGGTATGGGCAAAATGAGAACAGAAAATGTGTGCACATTTTCTTAAACAACCTTTAACTGTGCCACATGTGAGATTGCAGCTCACCAACTCTCCTGCAAGGTTTCTACAACCACTGGAAATCAGCCTAAATAGCAGAGTACATCGGGATAAAATTGTACAGTATTTTTAATAACACAATAACTAATATATATAATCTTCATGAAATGGTCTACTCGAATACTATATTTCTAGGTGTATCTTCACTGGCATGTACATACTGTACACACATACTGTTTCATCATCGCCAATTCAGTAAGCACAAGGTGTGTACTGTACACACATACTGTTTTGTCATCGCCCATTCAGTAAGCACAAGGTGTGTACTGTACACACATACTGTTTCGTCATCGCCCATTCAGTAAGCACAAGGTGTGTACTGTACACACATACTGTTTCGTCATCGCCCATTCAGTAAGCACAAGGTGTGTACTGTACACACATACTGTTTCATCCTCGCCCATTCAGTAAACACAAGATGTGTACTGTACACACATACTGTTTCATCATCGCCCATTCAGTAAGCACAAGGTGTGTACTGTACACACATACTGTTTCATCATCGCCCATTCAGTAAGCACAAGGTGTGTACTGTACACACATACTGTTTCATCATCGCCCATTCAGTAAGCACAAGGTGTGTACTGTACACATATACTGTTTCATCATCGCCCATTCAGTAAGCACAAGGTGTGTACTGTACACACATACTGTTTCGTCATCGCCCATTCAGTAAACACAAGGTGTGTACTGTACACACATACTGTTTCATCATCGCCCATTCAGTAAGCACAAGGTGTGTACTGTACACACACACTGTTTCGTCATCGCCCATTCAGTAAACACAAGGTGTGTACTGTACACATATACTGTTTCATCATCGCCCATTCAGTAAGCACAAGGTGTGTACTGTACACACATACTGTTTCATCATCGCCCATTCAGTAAGCACAAGGTGTGTACTGTACACATATACTGTTTCATCATCGCCCATTCAGTAAGCACAAGGTGTGTACTGTACACACATACTGTTTCATCATCGCCCATTCAGTAAGCACAAGGTGTGTACTGTACACATATACTGTTTCATCATCGCCCATTCAGTAAGCACAAGGTGTGTACTGTACACACATACTGTTTCATCATCGCCCATTCAGTAAGCACAAGGTGTTACTGTACACATATACTGTTTCATCATCGCCCATTCAGTAAGCACAAGGTGTGTACTGTACACACACACTGTTTCGTCATCGCCCATTCAGTAAACACAAGGTGTGTACTGTACACATATACTGTTTCATCATCACCCATTCAGTAAGCACAAGGTGTGTACTGTACACACACACTGTTTCGTCATCGCCCATTCAGTAAACACAAGGTGTGTACTGTACACATATACTGTTTCATCATCGCCCATTCAGTAAGCACAAGGTGTTACTGTACACATATACTGTTTCATCATCGCCCATTCAGTAAGCACAAGGTGTGTACTGTACACACACACTGTTTCGTCATCGCCCATTCAGTAAACACAAGGTGTGTACTGTACACATATACTGTTTCATCATCACCCATTCAGTAAGCACAAGGTGTGTACTGTACACACACACTGTTTCGTCATCGCCCATTCAGTAAACACAAGGTGTGTACTGTACACATATACTGTTTCATCATCGCCCATTCAGTAAGCACAAGGTGTTACTGTACACATATACTGTTTCATCCTCGCCCATTCAGTAAGCACAAGGTGTATACTGTACACATATACTGTTTCATCATCGCCCATTCAGTAAACACAAGGTGTGTACTGTACACACATACTGTTTCGTCATCGCCCATTCAGTAAACACAAGGTGTGTACTGTACACATATACTGTTTCATCATCGCCCATTCAGTAAGCACAAGGTGTTACTGTACACATATACTGTTTCATCATCGCCCATTCAGTAAGCACAAGGTGTGTACTGTACACACACACTGTTTCGTCATCGCCCATTCAGTAAACACAAGGTGTGTACTGTACACATATACTGTTTCATCATCGCCCATTCAGTAAACACAAGGTGTGTACTGTACACACATACTGTTTCGTCATCGCCCATTCAGTAAACACAAGGTGTGTACTGTACACATATACTGTTTCATCATCGCCCATTCAGTAAGCACAAGGTGTTACTGTACACATATACTGTTTCATCATCGCCCATTCAGTAAGCACAAGGTGTGTACTGTACACACATACTGTTTCGTCATCGCCCATTCAGTAAGCACAAGGTGTGTACTGTACACACATACTGTTTCGTCATCGCCCATTCAGTAAACACAAGGTGTGTACTGTACACACATACTGTTTCATCATCGCCCATTCAGTAAGCACAAGGTGTTACTGTACACATATACTGTTTCATCATCGCCCATTCCGTAAGCACAAGGTGTGTACTGTACACACACACTGTTTCGTCATCGCCCATTCAGTAAACACAAGGTGTGTACTGTACACATATACTGTTTCATCATCGCCCATTCAGTAAGCACAAGGTGTTACTGTACACATATACTGTTTCATCATCGCCCATTCAGTAAGCACAAGGTGTGTACTGTACACACACACTGTTTCGTCATCGCCCATTCAGTAAACACAAGGTGTGTACTGTACACATATACTGTTTCATCATCGCCCATTCAGTAAACACAAGGTGTGTACTGTACACACATACTGTTTCATCATCGCCCATTCAGTAAGCACAAGGTGTGTACTGTACACATATACTGTTTCATCATCGCCCATTCAGTAAGCACAAGGTGTGTACTGTACACACACACTGTTTCGTCATTGCCCATTCAGTAAACACAAGGTGTGTACTGTACACATATACTGTTTCATCATCGCCCATTCAGTAAGCACAAGGTGTTACTGTACACATATACTGTTTCATCATCGCCCATTCAGTAAGCACAAGGTGTGTACTGTACACACACACTGTTTCGTCATCGCCCATTCAGTAAACACAAGGTGTGTACTGTACACATATACTGTTTCATCATCGCCCATTCAGTAAACACAAGGTGTGTACTGTACACACATACTGTTTCGTCATCGCCCATTCAGTAAACACAAGGTGTGTACTGTACACATATACTGTTTCATCATCGCCCATTCAGTAAGCACAAGGTGTTACTGTACACATATACTGTTTCATCATCGCCCATTCAGTAAACACAAGGTGTGTACTGTACACACATACTGTTTCGTCATCGCCCATTCAGTAAACACAAGGTGTGTACTGTACACATATACTGTTTCATCATCGCCCATTCAGTAAGCACAAGGTGTTACTGTACACATATACTGTTTCATCATCGCCCATTCAGTAAGCACAAGGTGTGTACTGTACACACATACTGTTTCGTCATCGCCCATTCAGTAAGCACAAGGTGTGTACTGTACACACATACTGTTTCATCATCGCCCATTCAGTAAGCACAAGGTGTTACTGTACACACATACTGTTTCGTCATCGCCCATTCAGTAAGCACAAGGTGTGTACTGTACACACATACTGTTTCGTCATCGCCCATTCAGTAAGCACAAGGTGTGTACTGTACACACATACTGTTTCATCATCGCCCATTCAGTAAGCACAAGGTGTGTACTGTACACACATACTGTTTCATCATTGCCCATTCAGTAAGCACAAGGTGTTACTGTACACACATACTGTTTCGTCATCGCCCATTCAGTAAACACAAGGTGTGTACTGTACACACATACTGTTTCGTCATCGCCCATTCAGTAAGCACAAGGTGTGTACTGTACACACATACTGTTTCGTCATCGCCCATTCAGTAAGCACAAGGTGTGTACTGTACACACATACTGTTTCATCCTCGCCCATTCAGTAAACACAAGGTGTGTACTGTACACACATACTGTTTCATCATCGCCCATTCAGTAAGCACAAGGTGTGTACTGTACACACATACTGTTTCATCATCGCCCATTCAGTAAGTACAAGGTGTGTACTGTACACACATACTGTTTCATCATCGCCCATTCAGTAAGCACAAGGTGTGTACTGTACACACATACTGTTTCGTCATCGCCCATTCAGTAAGCACAAGGTGTGTACTGTACACACATACTGTTTCGTCATCGCCCATTCAGTAAGCACAAGGTGTGTACTGTACACACATACTGTTTCATCCTCGCCCATTCAGTAAACACAAGGTGTGTACTGTACACACATACTGTTTCGTCATCGCCCATTCAGTAAGCACAAGGTGTGTACTGTACACACATACTGTTTCATCATCGCCCATTCAGTAAGCACAAGGTGTGTACTGTACACACATACTGTTTCGTCATCGCCCATTCAGTAAGCACAAGGTGTGTACTGTACACACATACTGTTTCATCTTCGCCCATTCAGTAAGCACAAGGTGTGTACTGTACATACATTCTGTTTTATCATCGCCCATTCAGTAAGCACAAGGTGTGTACTGTACACACATACTGTTTCGTCATCGCCCATTCAGTAAGCACAAGGTGTGTACTGTACACACATACTGTTTCATCCTCGCCCATTCAGTAAACACAAGGTGTGTACTGTACACACATACTGTTTCATCATCGCCCATTCAGTAAGCACAAGGTGTGTACTGTACACACATACTGTTTCATCATCGCCCATTCAGTAAGTACAAGGTGTGTACTGTACACACATACTGTTTCGTCATCGCCCATTCAGTAAGCACAAGGTGTGTACTGTACACACATACTGTTTCGTCATCGCCCATTCAGTAAGCACAAGGTGTGTACTGTACACACATACTGTTTCGTCATCGCCCATTCAGTAAACACAAGGTGTGTACTGTACACACATACTGTTTCGTCATCGCCCATTCAGTAAGCACAAGGTGTGTACTGTACACACATACTGTTTCGTCATCGCCCATTCAGTAAGCACAAGGTGTGTACTGTACACACATACTGTTTCATCCTCGCCCATTCAGTAAACACAAGGTGTGTACTGTACACACATACTGTTTCGTCCTCGCCCATTCAGTAAGCACAAGGTGTGTACTGTACACACATACTGTTTCATCATCGCCCATTCAGTAAGCACAAGGTGTGTACTGTACACATATACTGTTTCATCATCGCCCATTCAGTAAGCACAAGGTGTGTACTGTACACACATACTGTTTCATCATCGCCCATTCAGTAAGCACAAGGTGTGTACTGTACACACATACTGTTTCATCATCGCCCATTCAGTAAGCACAAGGTGTGTACTGTACACACATACTGTTTCATCATCGCCCATTCAGTAAGCACAAGGTGTTACTGTACACATATACTGTTTCATCATCGCCCATTCAGTAAGCACAAGGTGTGTACTGTACACACACACTGTTTCGTCATCGCCCATTCAGTAAACACAAGGTGTGTACTGTACACATATACTGTTTCATCATCGCCCATTCAGTAAGCACAAGGTGTGTACTGTACACACACACTGTTTCGTCATCGCCCATTCAGTAAACACAAGGTGTGTACTGTACACATATACTGTTTCATCATCGCCCATTCAGTAAGCACAAGGTGTTACTGTACACATATACTGTTTCATCATCGCCCATTCAGTAAGCACAAGGTGTGTACTGTACACACACACTGTTTCGTCATCGCCCATTCAGTAAACACAAGGTGTGTACTGTACACATATACTGTTTCATCATCGCCCATTCAGTAAACACAAGGTGTGTACTGTACACACATACTGTTTCGTCATCGCCCATTCAGTAAACACAAGGTGTGTACTGTACACATATACTGTTTCATCATCGCCCATTCAGTAAGCACAAGGTGTGTACTGTACACACATACTGTTTCGTCATCGCCCATTCAGTAAGCACAAGGTGTGTACTGTACACACATACTGTTTCATCCTCGCCCATTCAGTAAACAGAAGGTGTGTACTGTACACACATACTGTTTCGTCCTCGCCCATTCAGTAAGCACAAGGTGTGTACTGTACACACATACTGTTTCATCATCGCCCATTCAGTAAGCACGAGGTGTGTACTGTACACACATACTGTTTCATCATCGCCCATTCAGTAAGCACAAGGTGTGTACTGTACACATATACTGTTTCATCATCGCCCATTCAGTAAGCACAAGGTGTGTACTGTACACACATACTGTTTCATCATCGCCCATTCAGTAAGCACAAGGTGTGTACTGTACACATATACTGTTTCATCATCGCCCATTCAGTAAGCACAAGGTGTGTACTGTACACACATACTGTTTCATCATCGCCCATTCAGTAAGCACAAGGTGTTACTGTACACATATACTGTTTCATCATCGCCCATTCAGTAAGCACAAGGTGTGTACTGTACACACACACTGTTTCGTCATCGCCCATTCAGTAAACACAAGGTGTGTACTGTACACATATACTGTTTCATCATCACCCATTCAGTAAGCACAAGGTGTGTACTGTACACACACACTGTTTCGTCATCGCCCATTCAGTAAACACAAGGTGTGTACTGTACACATATACTGTTTCATCATCGCCCATTCAGTAAGCACAAGGTGTTACTGTACACATATACTGTTTCATCATCGCCCATTCAGTAAGCACAAGGTGTGTACTGTACACACACACTGTTTCGTCATCGCCCATTCAGTAAACACAAGGTGTGTACTGTACACATATACTGTTTCATCATCACCCATTCAGTAAGCACAAGGTGTGTACTGTACACACACACTGTTTCGTCATCGCCCATTCAGTAAACACAAGGTGTGTACTGTACACATATACTGTTTCATCATCGCCCATTCAGTAAGCACAAGGTGTTACTGTACACATATACTGTTTCATCCTCGCCCATTCAGTAAGCACAAGGTGTATACTGTACACATATACTGTTTCATCATCGCCCATTCAGTAAACACAAGGTGTGTACTGTACACACATACTGTTTCGTCATCGCCCATTCAGTAAACACAAGGTGTGTACTGTACACATATACTGTTTCATCATCGCCCATTCAGTAAGCACAAGGTGTTACTGTACACATATACTGTTTCATCATCGCCCATTCAGTAAGCACAAGGTGTGTACTGTACACACACACTGTTTCGTCATCGCCCATTCAGTAAACACAAGGTGTGTACTGTACACATATACTGTTTCATCATCGCCCATTCAGTAAACACAAGGTGTGTACTGTACACACATACTGTTTCGTCATCGCCCATTCAGTAAACACAAGGTGTGTACTGTACACATATACTGTTTCATCATCGCCCATTCAGTAAGCACAAGGTGTTACTGTACACATATACTGTTTCATCATCGCCCATTCAGTAAGCACAAGGTGTGTACTGTACACACATACTGTTTCGTCATCGCCCATTCAGTAAGCACAAGGTGTGTACTGTACACACATACTGTTTCGTCATCGCCCATTCAGTAAACACAAGGTGTGTACTGTACACACATACTGTTTCATCATCGCCCATTCAGTAAGCACAAGGTGTTACTGTACACATATACTGTTTCATCATCGCCCATTCAGTAAGCACAAGGTGTGTACTGTACACACACACTGTTTCGTCATCGCCCATTCAGTAAACACAAGGTGTGTACTGTACACATATACTGTTTCATCATCGCCCATTCAGTAAGCACAAGGTGTTACTGTACACATATACTGTTTCATCATCGCCCATTCAGTAAGCACAAGGTGTGTACTGTACACACACACTGTTTCGTCATCGCCCATTCAGTAAACACAAGGTGTGTACTGTACACATATACTGTTTCATCATCGCCCATTCAGTAAACACAAGGTGTGTACTGTACACACATACTGTTTCATCATCGCCCATTCAGTAAGCACAAGGTGTGTACTGTACACATATACTGTTTCATCATCGCCCATTCAGTAAGCACAAGGTGTGTACTGTACACACACACTGTTTCGTCATCGCCCATTCAGTAAACACAAGGTGTGTACTGTACACATATACTGTTTCATCATCGCCCATTCAGTAAGCACAAGGTGTTACTGTACACATATACTGTTTCATCATCGCCCATTCAGTAAGCACAAGGTGTGTACTGTACACACACACTGTTTCGTCATCGCCCATTCAGTAAACACAAGGTGTGTACTGTACACATATACTGTTTCATCATCGCCCATTCAGTAAACACAAGGTGTGTACTGTACACACATACTGTTTCGTCATCGCCCATTCAGTAAACACAAGGTGTGTACTGTACACATATACTGTTTCATCATCGCCCATTCAGTAAGCACAAGGTGTTACTGTACACATATACTGTTTCATCATCGCCCATTCAGTAAACACAAGGTGTGTACTGTACACACATACTGTTTCGTCATCGCCCATTCAGTAAACACAAGGTGTGTACTGTACACATATACTGTTTCATCATCGCCCATTCAGTAAGCACAAGGTGTGTACTGTACACACATACTGTTTCGTCATCGCCCATTCAGTAAGCACAAGGTGTGTACTGTACACACATACTGTTTCATCATCGCCCATTCAGTAAGCACAAGGTGTTACTGTACACACATACTGTTTCGTCATCGCCCATTCAGTAAGCACAAGGTGTGTACTGTACACACATACTGTTTCGTCATCGCCCATTCAGTAAGCACAAGGTGTGTACTGTACACACATACTGTTTCATCATCGCCCATTCAGTAAGCACAAGGTGTGTACTGTACACACATACTGTTTCATCATTGCCCATTCAGTAAGCACAAGGTGTTACTGTACACACATACTGTTTCGTCATCGCCCATTCAGTAAACACAAGGTGTGTACTGTACACACATACTGTTTCGTCATCGCCCATTCAGTAAGCACAAGGTGTGTACTGTACACACATACTGTTTCGTCATCGCCCATTCAGTAAGCACAAGGTGTGTACTGTACACACATACTGTTTCATCCTCGCCCATTCAGTAAACACAAGGTGTGTACTGTACACACATACTGTTTCATCATCGCCCATTCAGTAAGCACAAGGTGTGTACTGTACACACATACTGTTTCATCATCGCCCATTCAGTAAGTACAAGGTGTGTACTGTACACACATACTGTTTCATCATCGCCCATTCAGTAAGCACAAGGTGTGTACTGTACACACATACTGTTTCGTCATCGCCCATTCAGTAAGCACAAGGTGTGTACTGTACACACATACTGTTTCGTCATCGCCCATTCAGTAAGCACAAGGTGTGTACTGTACACACATACTGTTTCATCCTCGCCCATTCAGTAAACACAAGGTGTGTACTGTACACACATACTGTTTCGTCATCGCCCATTCAGTAAGCACAAGGTGTGTACTGTACACACATACTGTTTCATCATCGCCCATTCAGTAAGCACAAGGTGTGTACTGTACACACATACTGTTTCGTCATCGCCCATTCAGTAAGCACAAGGTGTGTACTGTACACACATACTGTTTCATCTTCGCCCATTCAGTAAGCACAAGGTGTGTACTGTACATACATTCTGTTTTATCATCGCCCATTCAGTAAGCACAAGGTGTGTACTGTACACACATACTGTTTCGTCATCGCCCATTCAGTAAGCACAAGGTGTGTACTGTACACACATACTGTTTCATCCTCGCCCATTCAGTAAACACAAGGTGTGTACTGTACACACATACTGTTTCATCATCGCCCATTCAGTAAGCACAAGGTGTGTACTGTACACACATACTGTTTCGTCATCGCCCATTCAGTAAACACAAGGTGTGTACTGTACACATATACTGTTTCATCATCGCCCATTCAGTAAGCACAAGGTGTGTACTGTACACACATACTGTTTCGTCATCGCCCATTCAGTAAGCACAAGGTGTGTACTGTACACACATACTGTTTCATCCTCGCCCATTCAGTAAACACAAGGTGTGTACTGTACACACATACTGTTTCGTCCTCGCCCATTCAGTAAGCACAAGGTGTGTACTGTACACACATACTGTTTCATCATCGCCCATTCAGTAAGCACGAGGTGTGTACTGTACACACATACTGTTTCATCATCGCCCATTCAGTAAGCACAAGGTGTGTACTGTACACATATACTGTTTCATCATCGCCCATTCAGTAAGCACAAGGTGTGTACTGTACACACATACTGTTTCATCATCGCCCATTCAGTAAGCACAAGGTGTGTACTGTACACATATACTGTTTCATCATCGCCCATTCAGTAAGCACAAGGTGTGTACTGTACACACATACTGTTTCATCATCGCCCATTCAGTAAGCACAAGGTGTTACTGTACACATATACTGTTTCATCATCGCCCATTCAGTAAGCACAAGGTGTGTACTGTACACACACACTGTTTCGTCATCGCCCATTCAGTAAACACAAGGTGTGTACTGTACACATATACTGTTTCATCATCGCCCATTCAGTAAGCACAAGGTGTGTACTGTACACACACACTGTTTCGTCATCGCCCATTCAGTAAACACAAGGTGTGTACTGTACACATATACTGTTTCATCATCGCCCATTCAGTAAGCACAAGGTGTTACTGTACACATATACTGTTTCATCATCGCCCATTCAGTAAGCACAAGGTGTGTACTGTACACACACACTGTTTCGTCATCGCCCATTCAGTAAACACAAGGTGTGTACTGTACACATATACTGTTTCATCATCGCCCATTCAGTAAACACAAGGTGTGTACTGTACACACATACTGTTTCGTCATCGCCCATTCAGTAAACACAAGGTGTGTACTGTACACATATACTGTTTCATCATCGCCCATTCAGTAAGCACAAGGTGTTACTGTACACATATACTGTTTCATCATCGCCCATTCAGTAAGCACAAGGTGTGTACTGTACACACACACTGTTTCGTCATCGCCCATTCAGTAAACACAAGGTGTGTACTGTACACATATACTGTTTCATCATCGCCCATTCAGTAAACACAAGGTGTGTACTGTACACACATACTGTTTCGTCATCGCCCATTCAGTAAACACAAGGTGTGTACTGTACACATATACTGTTTCATCATCGCCCATTCAGTAAGCACAAGGTGTTACTGTACACATATACTGTTTCATCATCGCCCATTCAGTAAGCACAAGGTGTGTACTGTACACACATACTGTTTCGTCATCGCCCATTCAGTAAGCACAAGGTGTGTACTGTACACACATACTGTTTCGTCATCGCCCATTCAGTAAACACAAGGTGTGTACTGTACACACATACTGTTTCATCATCGCCCATTCAGTAAGCACAAGGTGTTACTGTACACATATACTGTTTCATCATCGCCCATTCAGTAAGCACAAGGTGTGTACTGTACACACACACTGTTTCGTCATCGCCCATTCAGTAAACACAAGGTGTGTACTGTACACATATACTGTTTCATCATCGCCCATTCAGTAAGCACAAGGTGTTACTGTACACATATACTGTTTCATCATCGCCCATTCAGTAAGCACAAGGTGTGTACTGTACACACACACTGTTTCGTCATCGCCCATTCAGTAAACACAAGGTGTGTACTGTACACATATACTGTTTCATCATCGCCCATTCAGTAAGCACAAGGTGTGTACTGTACACACATACTGTTTCATCATCGCCCATTCAGTAAGCACAAGGTGTGTACTGTACACATATACTGTTTCATCATCGCCCATTCAGTAAGCACAAGGTGTGTACTGTACACACACACTGTTTCGTCATCGCCCATTCAGTAAACACAAGGTGTGTACTGTACACATATACTGTTTCATCATCGCCCATTCAGTAAGCACAAGGTGTTACTGTACACATATACTGTTTCATCATCGCCCATTCAGTAAGCACAAGGTGTGTACTGTACACACACACTGTTTCGTCATCGCCCATTCAGTAAACACAAGGTGTGTACTGTACACACATACTGTTCATCATTGCTCATTCAGTAAGTACAAGGTGTGTACTGTACACACATACTGTTTCATCTTCGCCCATTCAGTAAGTACAAGGTGTGTACTGTACACACATACTGTTTCATCATTGCCCATTCAGTAAGCACAAGGTGTGTACTGTACACACATACTGTTTCATCATCGCCCATTCAGTAAGAACAAGGTGTGTACTGTACACACATACTGTTTCATCTTCGCCCATTCAGTAAGAACAAGGTGTGTTCTGTACACACATACTGTTTCATCTTCGCCCATTCAGTAAGAACAAGGTGTGTACTGTACACACACACTGTTTTATCATTGCCCATTCAGTAAGCACAAGGTGTGTACTGTACACACATACTGTTTCATCTTCGCCCATTCAGTAAGAACAAGGTGTGTACTGTACACACATACTGTTTCATCTTCGCCCATTCAGTAAGCACAAGGTGTGTACTGTACACACATACTGTTTCATCATTGCCCATTCAGTAAGCACAAGGTGTGTACTGTACACACATACTGTTTCATCATCGCCCATTCAGTAAGAACAAGGTGTGTACTGTACACACATACTGTTTCATCTTCGCCCATTCAGTAAGAACAAGGTGTGTACTGTACACACATACTGTTTCATCTTCGCCCATTCAGTAAGCACAAGGTGTGTACTGTACACACATACTGTTTCATCATTGCCCATTCAGTAAGCACAAGGTGTGTACTGTACACACATACTGTTTCATCATCGCCCATTCAGTAAGCACAAGGTGTGTACTGTACACACATACTGTTTCATCTTCGCCCATTAAGTAAGAACAAGGTGTGTACTGTACACACATACTGTTTCATCTTCGCCCATTCAGTAAGCACAAGGTGTGTACTGTACACACATACTGTTTCATCATTGCCCATTCAGTAAGAACAAGGTGTGTACTGTACACACATACTGTTTCATCTTCGCCCATTCAGTAAGAACAAGGTGTGTACTGTACACACATACTGTTTCATCTTCGCCCATTCAGTAAGCACAAGGTGTGTACTGTACACACATACTGTTTCATCATTGCCCATTCAGTAAGCACAAGGTGTGTACTGTACACACATACTGTTTCATCATCACCCATTCAGTAAGAACAAGGTGTGTACTGTACACACATACTGTTTCATCATCGCCCATTCAGTAAGCACAAGGTGTGTACTGTACACACATACTGTTTCATCATTGCCCATTCAGTAAGCACAAGGTGTGTACTGTACACACATACTGTTTCATCATCGCCCATTCAGTAAGTACAAGGTGTGTACTGTACACACATACTGTTTCATCTTCGCCCATTCAGTAAGCACAAGGTGTGTACTGTACACACATACTGTTTCATCATTGCCCATTCAGTAAGCACAAGGTGTGTACTGTACACACATACTGTTTCATCATCGCCCATTCAGTAAGAACAAGGTGTGTACTGTACACACATACTATTTCATCCTCGCGGGCCGGGATTGCTGCTGATTAGATTTCATCAGTCCCAGTATCCTCTGGCATATCACCTTGTTGAAATGTGGAAGACTGGTTGAGTCTGTCGTACAGTCATCTCATTGCCAGTCAAGGGAATCAGTTTGGTGCAGTCATGGCTGATGTTACTGCATTGTTACGTCAATTATATGTAGATGTAATGTTGGGTAGAAGTGTTTGACTGAATGTACAGGACCACATAGTCATCTGAATGGTAAGCATTGAGATTTCCTGTAGTTTCCAAGGATGCTCTGTTTCGGTTCTCCAATTCTGAGCACTGTACATTGTAATGTTTGTTGGTCTGTTGTAGTGTCAGTATGAGGACGTTGTTGGTCTGTTGTAGTGTCAGTATGAGGACGTTGTTGGTCTGTTGTAGTGTCAGTATGAGGACGTTGTTGGTCTGCTGTAGTGTCAGTATGAGGACGTTGTTGGTCTGTTGTTGTGTCAGTATGAGGACGTTGTTGGTCTGTTGTAGTGTCAGTATGAGGACATTGTTGGTCTGTTGTAGTGTCAGTATGAGGACATTGTTGGTCTGTTGTAGTGTCAGTATGAGGACGTTGTTGGTCTGTTGTAGTGTCAGTATGAGGACGTTGTTGGTCTGTTGTAGTGTCAGTATGAGGACGTTGTTGGTCT
Organism: Escarpia spicata; assembly: GCA_963995525.1. Classification (NCBI taxonomy): domain Eukaryota; kingdom Metazoa; phylum Annelida; class Polychaeta; order Sabellida; family Siboglinidae; genus Escarpia; species Escarpia spicata. The sequence goes on from OZ023218.1 coordinate 51,879,769, forward strand.
GTTGTAGTGTCAGTATGAGGACGTTGTTGGTCTGTTGTAGTGTCAGTATGAGGACGTTGTAGGTCTGTTGTAGTGTCAGTATGAGGATGTTGTCGGTCTGTTGTAGTGTCAATATGAGGACGTTGTCGGTCTGTTGTAGTGTCAGTATGAGGACGTTGTCGGTCTGTTGTAGTGTCAGTATGAGGACGTTGTCGGTCTGTTGTAGTGTCAGTATGAGGACGTTGTCGGTCTGTTGTAGTGTCAGTATGAGGACGTTGTCGGTCTGTTGTAGTGTCAGTATGAGGACGTTGTCGGTCTGTTGTAGTGTCAGTATGAGGACGTTGTCGGTCTGTTGTAGTGTCAGTATGAGGACGTTGTCGGTCTGTTGTAGTGTCAGTATGAGGACGTTGTCGGTCTGTTGTAGTGTCAGTATGAGGACGTTGTTGGTCTGTTGTAGTGTCAGTATGAGGACGTTGTTGGTCTGTTGTAGTGTCAGTATGAGGACGTTCGGTGTAAGTGTGTGTGTCCATCTGTCGAGCTTCCCAGGGCCAACAACAAGACACACATGAGCAACCGAGTGTTTGTTCATTCCTTCAGAGAGCCACAGCGATGGTAAGAATCTGCCACAACACAACATCTGCCTCAGTTACGCAAGTCAAGGATTGTATTCTACTCCTGTATGAGTACTGGATTCCTGTCAGAGTATTGATGTATGTTATGCTTGACAGCAGAGGGAAGCTAACAAAACCTTTTTAATTTTCAAAATGAATGTATATATCTATATATATATATTATATATATATATATATATATATATATATATGTGTGTGTAATTTACAGTGTAGTATTGCAAAATTGTTCTGTCTTTCTTTATTTCTATTGAAGTTTGGTCTTTTGGAGGCCGTGCCTGAAGGCTTCCACACTCTCCTCAGTTCTTAATGTCAAGCTTTGTTAATAATTCAGCTTGATATAAATTCTGTAATATTCATAACTACTCTACATAATTCCACACAACAAACAGAATACTTACAAATTTAGATTTATTAATTATTTCAATGTTACTTTTAAATTGTAGTTTGTTGTATGTTTTGTCATATACACCACTTTGCAATGTCTGTGTTGTAAGATAAGAATGTTGTGTGTGTGTTTGCAGCAAGTGCAAGAATGTTGTATCAGAGGAGGTGCAAGACGCCAGTCACAACATCTGCGACCACTGCGAGTGTCAGTGGCAGCGGCGAAACACAACCACCATCAAGGTACACCATCTACTTGTACACACGTATCATAGATATCAACCACCATCAAGGTACACCATCTACTTGTACACACGTATCATAGATATCAACCACCATCAAGGTACACCATCTACTTGTACACACGTATCATAGATATCAACCACCATCAAGGTACACCATCTACTTGTACACACGTATCATAGATATCAACCACCATCAAGGTACACCATCTACTTGTACACACGTATCATAGATATCAACCACCATCAAGGTACACCATCTACTTGTACACACGTATCATAGATATCAACCACCATCAAGGTACACCATCTACTTGTACACACGTATCATAGATATCAACCACCATCAAGGTACACCATCTACTTGTACACACGTATCATAGATGTCAACCACCATCAAGGTACACCCACTACTTGTACACACGTATCATAGATGTCAACCACCATCAAGGTACACCATCTACTTGTACACACGTATCATAGATATCAACCACCATCAAGGTACACCATCTACATGTACATACGTATCATAGATGTCAACCACCATCAAGGTACACCATCTACTTGTACACACGTATTATAGATGTCAACCACCATCAAGGTACACCATCTACTTGTACACACGTATCATAGATGTCAACCACCATCAAGGTACACCATCTACTTGTACACACGTATCATAGATGTCAACCACCATCAAGGTACACCATCTACTTGTACACACGTATCATAGATATCAAGGTACACCATCTACTTGTACACACGTATCATAGATATCAACCACCATCAAGGTACACACATCTACTTGTACACACATATCATAGATGTCAACCACCATCAAGATACATGCATCTACTTGTACACATGTATCATAGATATCAACCACCATCAAGATACATGCATCTACTTGTACACACATATCATAGAAATCAACCACCATCAAGGTACATCATCTACTTGTACACACGTATCATAGATATCAACCACCATCAAGGTACACACATCTACTTGTACACACATATCATAGATGTCAATCACCATCAAGATACATGCATCTACTTGTACACACGTATCATAGATATCAACCACCATCAAGATACATGCATCTACTTGTACACACATATCATAGATATCAACCACCATCAAGGTACACACATCTACTTGTACACACTTATCATAGATGTCAACCACCATCAAGATAGATGCATCTACTTGTACACACGTATCATAGATATCAACCACCATCAAGGTACACGAATCTACTTGTACACACGTATCATAGATATCAACCACCATCAAGGTACATCATCTACTTGTACACACGTATCATAGATATCAACCACCATCAAGGTACACACATCTACTTGTACACACATATCATAGATGTCAACCACCATCAAGATACATGCATCTACTTGTACACACGTATCATAGATATCAACCACCATCAAGGTACATGCATCTACTTGTACACACGTATCATAGATATCAACCACCATCAAGGTACACGAATCCACTTGTACACACGTATCATAGATGTCAACCACCATCAAGGTACACACATCTACTTGTACACACATATCATAGATGTCAACCACCTTGAAGATACATGCATCTACTTGTACACACGTATCATAGATATCAACCACCATCAAGGTACACACATATCATAGATGTCAACCACCATCAAGATACATGCATCTACTTGTACACACGTATCATAGATATCAACCACCATAAAGATACATGCATCTACTTGTACACACGTATCATAGATATCAACCACCATCAAGGTACACGAATCCACTTGTACACACGTATCATAGATGTCAACCACCATCAAGGTACACACATCTACTTGTACACACATATCATAGATGTCAACCACCTTGAAGATACATGCATCTACTTGTACACACGTATCATAGATATCAACCACCATCAAGGTACACACATCTACTTGTACACACATATCATAGATGTCAACCACCATCAAGATACATGCATCTACTTGTACACATGTATCATAGATATCAACCACCATCAAGATACATGCATCTACTTGTACACACATATCATAGAAATCAACCACCATCAAGGTACATCATCTACTTGTACACACGTATCATAGATATCAACCACCATCAAGGTACACACATCTACTTGTACACACATATCAGATGTCAACCACCATCAAGATACATGCATCTACTTGTACACATGTATCATAGATATCAACCACCATCAAGATACATGCATCTACTTGTACACACATATCATAGATATCAACCACCATCAAGGTACATCATCTACTTGTACACACGTATCATAGATATCAACCACCATCAAGGTACACACATCTACTTGTACACACATATCATAGATGTCAACCACCATCAAGATACATGCATCTACTTGTACACACGTAACATAGATATCAACCACCATCAAGGTACACACATCTACTTGTACACACATATCATAGATGTCAACCACCATCAAGATACATGCATCTACTTGTACACACGTATCATAGATATCAACCACCATCAAGGTACACGAATCCACTTGTACACACGTATCATAGATGTCAACCACCATCAAGGTACACGAATCCACTTGTACACACGTATCATAGATGTCAACCACCATCAAGGTACATCATCTACTTGTACACATGTATCATAGATATCAACCACCATCAAGGTACACACATCTACTTGTACACACATATCATAGATGTCAACCACCATCAAGATACATGCATCTACTTGTACACACGTATCATAGATATCAACCACCATCAAGATACATGCATCTACTTGTACACACATATCATAGATATCAACCACCATCAAGGTACATCATCTACTTGTACACACGTATCATAGATATCAACCACCATCAAGGTACACACATCTACTTGTACACACATATCATAGATGTCAATCACCATCAAGATACATGCATCTACTTGTACACACGTATCATAGATATCAACCACCATCAAGATACATGCATCTACTTGTACACACATATCATCGATATCAACCACCATCAAGGTACACACATCTACTTGTACACACTTATCATAGATGTCAACCACCATCAAGATATATGCATCTACTTGTACACACGTATCATAGATATCAACCACCATCAAGGTACACGAATCTACTTGTACACACTTATCATAGATGTCAACCACCATCAAGATATATGCATCTACTTGTACACACGTATCATAGATATCAACCACCATCAAAGTACACGAATCTACTTGTACACACGTATCATAGATGTCAACCACCATCAAGGTACATGCATCTACTTGTACACACGTATCATAGATATCAACCACCATCAAGGTACACGAATCCACTTGTACACACGTATCATAGATGTCAACCACCATCAAGGTACACGCATCTACTTGTACACACGCATCATAGATGTCAACCACCATCAAGGTACATCATCTACTTGTACACACGTATCATAGATATCAACCACCATCAAGGTACACGCATCTACTTGTACACACGTATCATAGATATCAACCACCATCAAGGTACACACATCTACTTGTACACACGTATCATAGATGTCAACCACCATCAAGGTACATCATCTACTTGTACACACGTATCATAGATGTCAACCACCATCAAGGTACATCATCTACTTGTACACACGTATCATAGATGTCAACCACCATCAAGGTACATCATCTACTTGTACACACGTATCATAGTTATCAACCACCATCAACGTACACACATCTACTTGTACACACGTATCATAGATGTCAATTTTACCCTGGGTCTAAGCACTTTCCAACTTTTGGGATAAAATATCCTACTGTTTTTGTAATTAAAAAAAAAATATATTCAATGAAGGCCAATCTAGACACTTGCCATTTCTTTGATAGCTGCCTCTGGTAATGTCACACTTTCCTGCAATGATTTTCACAATTCTAAACTTGTTTCTGCATCATTAAAACATGTTTGGACATTAATTAATTAATATGTTTTAATAGACATAATTTATACTGTATATCAGGATTTTATAATAAAAGTGATCGGATTGCTTCCCTTTAATCTAACTGTAATCATGCTAGTGTGTGTGCGTGTGTTCTGATGTCTTTGTTTGTGCCACTGTTTAGGTGACAGTCATCCTCATCGTGTGTTCTGATGTCTTTGTTTGTGCCACTGTTTAGGTGACAGTCATCCTCGTTGTGTGTTCTGATGTCTTTGTTTGTGCCACTGTTTAGGTGACAGTCATCCTCACCGTGTGTTCTGATGTCTTTGTTTGTTCCACTGTTTAGGTGACAGTCATCCTTGTTGTGTGTTCTGATGTCTTTGTTTGTGCCACTGTTTAGGTGACAGTCATCCTCACCATGTGTTCTGATGTCTTTGTTTGTGCCACTGTTTAGGTGACAGTCATCCTCGTTGTGTGTTCTGATGTCTTTGTTTGTGCCACTGTTTAGGTGACAGTCATCCTCACCGTGTGTTCTGATGTCTTTGTTTGTGCCACTGTTTAGGTGACAGTCATCCTTGTTGTGTGTTCTGATGTCTTTGTTTGTGCCACTGTTTAGGTGACAGTCATCCTCACCGTGTGTTCTGATGTCTTTGTTTGTGCCACTGTTTAGGTGACAGTCATCCTCACCGTGTGTTCTGATGTCTTTGTTTGTGCCACTGTTTAGGTGACAGTCATCCTCACCGTGTGTTCTGATGTCTTTGTTTGTGCCACTGTTTAGGTGACAGTCATCCTCACCGTGTGTGTGTTCTGATGTCTTTGTTTGTGCCACTGTTTAGGTGACAGTCATCCTCACCGTGTGTGCGTTCTGATGTCTTTGTTTGTGCCACTGTTTAGGTGACAGTCATCCTCACCGTGTGTGTGTTCTGATGTCTTTGTTTGTGCCACTGTTTAGGTGACAGTCATCCTCACCGTGTGTTCTGATGGCTTTGTTTGTGCCACTGTTTAGGTGACAGTCATCCTCGTTGTGTGCGTAGTCTCCCTGCTCTTCCTCTACATGATCTTCCTGCTGTGTCTTGATCCACTGATGACGCGCAGACCTTACACCTACCAGGAACACCGCAATGCTGAGGTGAATATGGTAACTATCTTCCTTCCTCACTGTACACCTACCAGGAACACCGCAATGTTGAGGTGAATATGGTAACTATCTCCCTTCCTCACTATACACCTACCAGGAACATCGCAATGTTGAGGTGAATATGGTAACTATCTCTGTTCCTCACTATACACCTACCAGGAACACCGCAATGTTGAGGTGAATATGGTAACTATCTCCCTTCCTCACTATACACCTACCAGGAACACCGCAATGTTGAGGTGAATATGGTAACTATCTCCCTTCCTCACTATACACCTACCAGGAACACCGCAATGTTGAGGTGAATATGGTAACTATCTCCCTTCCTCACTACACATCTACCAGGAACACCGCAATGTTGAGGTGAATATGGTAACTATCTCCCTTCCTCACTACACATCTACCAGGAACACTGCAATGTTGAGGTGAATATGGTAACTATCTCCCTTCCTCACTATACACCTACAAGGAACACTGCAATGTTGAGGTGAATATGGTAACTATCTCCCTTCCTCACTATACACCTACAAGGAACACCGCAATGTTGAGGTGAATATGGTAACTATCTCCCTTCCTCACTATACACCTACCAGGAACACCGCAATGTTGAGGTGAATATGGTAACTATCTCCCTTCCTCACTATACACATACCAGGAACACCGCAATGTTGAGGTGAATATGGTAACTATCTCCCTTCCTCACTATACACCTACCAGGAACACCGCAATGTTGAGGTGAATATGGTAACTATCTCCCTTCCTCACTATACACCTACCAGGAACACCGCAATGTTGAGGTGAATATGGTAACTATCTCCCTTCCTCACTATACACCTACAAGGAACACCGCAATGTTGAGGTGAATATGGTAACTATCTCCCTTCCTCACTATACACCTACCAGGAACACCGCAATGTTGAGGTGAATATGGTAACTATCTCCCTTCCTCACTATACACATACCAGGAACACCGCAATGTTGAGGTGAATATGGTAACTATCTCCCTTCCTCACTATACACCTACCAGGAACACTGCAATGTTGAGGTGAATATGGTAACTATCTCCCTTCCTCACTATACACCTACCAGGAACACTGCAATGTTGAGGTGAATATGGTAACTATCTCCCTTCCTCACTATACACCTACCAGGAACACTGCAATGTTGAGGTGAATATGGTAACTATCTCCCTTCCTCACTATACACATACCAGGAACACCGCAATGTTGAGGTGAATATGGTAACTATCTCCCTTCCTCACTATACACCTACCAGGAACACCGCAATGTTGAGGTGAATATGGTAACTATCTCCCTTCCTCACTATACACATACCAGGAACACTGCAATGTTGAGGTGAATATGGTAACTATCTCCCTTCCTCACTATACACCTACCAGGAACACCGCAATGTTGAGGTGAATATGGTAACTATCTTCCTTCCTCACTATACACCTACCAGGAACACTGCAATGTTGAGGTGAATATGGTAACTATCTCCCTTCCTCACTATACACCTACCAGGAACACTGCAATGTTGAGGTGAATATGGTAACTATCTCCCTTCCTCACTATACACCTACCAGGAACACCGCAATGTTGAGGTGAATATGGTAACTATCTCCCTTCCTCACTATACACATACCAGGAACACCGCAATGTTGAGGTGAATATGGTAACTATCTCCCTTCCTCACTATACACCTACCAGGAACACCGCAATGTTGAGGTGAATATGGTAACTATCTCCCTTCCTCACTATACACCTACAAGGAACACCGCAATGTTGAGGTGAATATGGTAACTATCTCCCTTCCTCACTATACACCTACCAGGAACACCGCAATGTTGAGGTGAATATGGTAACTATCTCCCTTCCTCACTATACACATACCAGGAACACCGCAATGTTGAGGTGAATATGGTAACTATCTCCCTTCCTCACTATACACCTACCAGGAACACTGCAATGTTGAGGTGAATATGGTAACTATCTCCCTTCCTCACTATACACCTACCAGGAACACTGCAATGTTGAGGTGAATATGGTAACTATCTCCCTTCCTCACTATACACCTACCAGGAACACTGCAATGTTGAGGTGAATATGGTAACTATCTCCCTTCCTCACTATACACCTACCAGGAACACTGCAATGTTGAGGTGAATATGGTAACTATCTTCCTTCCTCACTATACACATACCAGGAACACCGCAATGTTGAGGTGAATATGGTAACTATCTCCCTTCCTCACTATACACCTACCAGGAACACTGCAATGTTGAGGTGAATATGGTAATTATCTCCCTTCCTCACTATACACCTACCAGGAACACTGCAATGTTGAGGTGAATATGGTAACTATCTTCCTTCCTCACTATACACCTACCAGGAACACCGCAATGTTGAGGTGAATATGGTAACTATCTCCCTTCCTCTCTATACACCAACCAGAAACACCGCAATGTTGAGGTGAATATGGTAACTATCTTCCTTCCTCACTGTACACCTACCAGGAACACCGCAATGTTGAGGTGAATATGGTAACTATCTCCCTTCCTCACTATACACCTACCAGGAACACCGCAATGTTGAGGTGAATATGGTAACTATCTTCCTTCCTCACTGTACACCTACCAGGAACACCGCAATGTTGAGGTGAATATGGTAACTATCTCCCTTCCTCACTATACACCTACATCACTTGTTGCTTCAAACGTTCCAGAATTGCTGTCCAACTAAAGATGTGTAACTTTTGCCCGCTGCATATCCGTCTTTTCGCCCAGTGTTATGTCAATGCACTTTTCAATTTGTAGTTATTTTGTAATTAGTCAGAGGTTGTTCAGATAAATCTGAAAGGCTAATTTGATTGCAAGCACAGTGCATTGCATTTTATATTTTCATATATTTCCTATATTTTTGCAAATCATATTTGTTTATATATTTTTTAATGTATATATTTTCTTAATATTTGTGTAAATTTTTTTGTAAGTTTTTTTGAATTCATCACTACATAATTATTTTGAGGTAGAAATCTACATATTGATGTGGATGCAATCTAATTGTAGTTTGGTGTGAGTTGCATCATATCATCAACAGATTCGTAAAATTTGCCAGTTTTGTGATTTAATGTTGAAAGTAAGCAGTTTCTGTCAATTTGCTCATTTGTAAGTTAGATAACATCACCTGACATAATGCTGTAATTTTGTTAAGATATTCCTAATTATTCCTATAATAGTTTTATTTCAGAATTTCTAGATATTTCCTGTAAACATTAGACCAACTGTCGGTGTGCAGACAGAATTGAGACCCTGATGTGCAAGGACTAGATGCACTGCTTTATGGAGATTTAGAGACAAGGGCAGATAACGTGCATGCTAAATTGGTCTTGTCGGTGAGTCAGTTACACAGATGCGGTGTTCCACTGAGTTTGTGCAATGTCCACATTGTAACTGCATGGACATACTAACACCATATGTCAACTACATAACCTGTCTAATCGGTCAACACAGTGGTCTGTCTCCTGTCCACACATATACATCCACCATCATGATGTCCTTCCTCAAGGGGGCTGAACTGATGATTACATTTTAGGAAATGAGAATTTTGCGTGGGTCGGAAGAATGCCGTGGTCTGACACTAGATGGGGTAATTGTTCTATCGTTGCACCTTCTTGATTGCTTTCCATTTAGACGTCCTGTGGGCAGTGCTCCAGCCAGTGGGCAGTGTGTTGTCTTTCCATTTAGACGTCCTGTGGGCAGTGCTCCAGCCAGTGGGCAGTGTGTTGTCTTTCCATTTAGACGTCCTGTGGGCAGTCCTCCAGCCAGTGGGCAGTGTGTTGTCTTTCCATTTAGACGTCCTGTGGGCAGTGCTCCAGCCAGTGGGCAGTGTGTTGTCTTTCCATTTAGACGTCCTGTGGGCAGTGCTCCAGCCAGTGGGCAGTGTGTTGTCTTTCCATTTAGACGTCCTGTGGGCAGTGCTCCAGCCAGTGGGCAGTGTGTTGTCTTTCTGCACAAGTTCTGTTTGTTTTTCATGTGTTTAATGATTGATTACTGAGTAAGTGTCAGTTTTAGTCAGTTGATATTACATGATAGTTTTTGATTGTGTCACTGTTTTCTCGTAGTTGTCTGTATGAATGTGACAGCACCGCATGTCTCCAAAGCATGCGTGACACTTGTCTAATGGGTGAGTGTGTTGACATGTGTAGGAGGTGACACTTGTCTAATTGATGAGTGTGTTGAGATGTGTAGGAGGTGACACTTGTCTAATGGATGAGTGTGTTGACATGTGTAGGAGGTGACACTTGTCTAATTGATGAGTGTGTTGACATGTGTAGGAGGTGACACTTGTCTAATGGATTAATGTGTTGACATGTGTAGGAGGTGACACTTGTCTAATGGATTAATGTGTTGACATGTGTAGGAGGTGACACTTGTCTAATTGATGAGTGTGTTGACATGTGTAGGAGGTGACACTTGTCTAATTGATGAGTGTGTTGACATGTGTAGGAGGTGACACTTGTCTAATTGATGAGTGTGTTGACATGTGTAGGAGGTGACACTTGTCTAATTGATGAGTGTGTTGACATGTGTAGGAGGTGACACTTGTCTAATGGATGAGTGTGTTGACATGTGTAGGAGGTGACACTTGTCTAATTGATGAGTGTGTTGACATGTGTAGGAGGTGACACTTGTCTAATGGATGAGTGTGTTGACATGTGTAGGAGGTGACACTTGTCTACTGGATGAGTGTGTTGACATGTGTAGGAGGTGACACTTGTCTAATTGATGAGTGTGTTGAGATGTGTAGGAGGTGACACTTGTCTAATGGATGAGTGTGTTGACATGTGTAGGAGGTGACACTTGTCTAATTGATGAGTGTGTTGACATGTGTAGGAGGTGACACTTGTCTAATGGATGAGTGTGTTGACATGTGTAGGAGGTGACACTTGTCTAATGGATGAGTGTGTTGACATGTATAGGAGGTGACACTTGTCTAATTGATGAGTGTGTTGACATGTGTAGGAGGTGACACTTGTCTAATTGATGAGTGTGTTGACATGTGTAGGAGGTGACACTTGTCTAATTGATGAGTGTGTTGACATGTGTAGGAGGTGACACTTGTCTAATGGATGAGTGTGTTGACATGTGTAGGAGGTGACACTTGTCTAATGGATGAGTGTGTTGACATGTGTAGGAGGTGACACTTGTCTAATGGATGAGTGTGTTGACATGTGTAGGAGGTGACACTTGTCTAATTGATGAGTGTGTTGACATGTGTAGGAGGTGACACTTGTCTAATTGATGAGTGTGTTGACATGTGTAGGAGATGACACTTGTCTAATTGATGAGTGTGTTGACATGTGTAGGAGGTGACACTTGTCTAATGGATGAGTGTGTTGACATGTGTAGGAGGTGACACTTGTCTAATGGATGAGTGTGTTGAGATGTGTAGGAGGTGACACTTGTCTAATTGATGAGTGTGTTGACATGTGTAGGAGGTGACACTTGTCTAATGGATGAGTGTGTTGACATGTGTAGGAGATGACACTTGTCTAATTGATGAGTGTGTTGACATGTGTAGGAGGTGACACTTGTCTAATGGATGAGTGTGTTGACATGTGTAGGAGGTGACACTTGTCTAATGGATGAGTGTGTTGAGATGTGTAGGAGGTGACACTTGTCTAATTGATGAGTGTGTTGACATGTGTAGGAGGTGACACTTGTCTAATGGATGAGTGTGTTGACATGTGTAGGAGGTGACACTTGCCTAATTGATGAGTGTGTTGACATGTGTAGGAGGTGACACTTGCCTAATTGATGAGTGTGTTGACATGTGTAGGAGGTGACACTTGTCTAATTGATGAGTGTGTTGACATGTGTAGGAGGTGACACTTGTCTAATTGATGAGTGTGTTGACATGTGTAGGAGGTGACACTTGTCTAATGGATGAGTGTGTTGACATGTGTAGGAGGTGACACTTGTCTAATTGATAAGTGTGTTGACATGTGTAGGAGGTGACACTTGTCTAATTGATGAGTGTGTTGAGATGTGTAGGAGGTGACACTTGTCTAATTGATGAGTGTGTTGAGATGTGTAGGAGGTGACACTTGTCTAATTGATGAGTGTGTTGAGATGTGTAGGAGGTGACACTTGTCTAATGGTTGACGTGTGTAGGAGGTGACACTTGTCTAATGGATGAGTGTGTTGACATGTGTAGGAGGTAGTATGTAGAGATGACACCTGTGAACAGCTGTTTGTTTCAGATATAATGTAGAAGGCCTTGAATTTTACAGACACATGGCCAAGGCTAGATGGTTGTCTATTTTGGGCACATGATTGACCTGTTCAGAGATCAGTTTATTTCTGCTCTAAGCAAAATATGCGGGATCAAATTGCATGAAATAAAATATAAGTAATGTGGTCTTAGTGAGTGATATATCACAGGTAACTTATAAATACTTTGAATAAAGTAACGGTCCATTCACAAGACAAATAATCTTTGTTGTGGGTTCTTCTCATTATCATACGCACATGTGCAGTAGTGTAAATTGGCGATCAAGTCAATTACAAAGCATGAACAAGAAAATCAAACCAATTTGGCCATCACCCATTGTTTAATTGTCGACACATGACAGCCAGATGCCACTAGTGGCATCACACACAGCCACTGCAAAATGTGAGGCCTGATGTATCAGTTGGTCATGTTTGAGGTGACAGTTGAACATTTGCTTCAATGACATTGTTCATTGTGTTGAGTGTCTAACAGGCACTACGTCGAGCACGATGACGTTAATCCCGGCCACTTACATTTCATGTTGTGAAGCCTTTGTGGACAATATGACCTATAATTTTACAACTTAGCATCAAGCTTGACTTTTCAAAAAAATAATATTACATATTTTTCCTTTACCCCCCATTCACTAACATTCTTATGAGCTCAGTACCAGGGACCGTTTCACTAACATTCTTATGAGCTCAATACCAGGGACCATTTCACTAACATTCTTATGAGCTCAGTACCAGGGACAGTTTCACTAACATTCTTATGAGCTCAGTACCAGGGACATTTTCACTAACATTCTTATGAGCTCAATACCAGGGACCGTTTCAGTAACATTCTTATGAGCTCAGTACCAGGGACAGTTTCACTAACATTCTTATGAGCTCAATACCAGGGACAGTTTCACTAACATTCTTATGAGCTCAATACCAGGGACAGTTTCACTAACATTCTTATGAGCTCATAGGCCAGGTTTTGTTCTTTAAAATAAATATCAGTCTTTACTATACTTGTGTACTGAAAACTGTCACCACCAGGATGCACCACTGTCACCACCAGAATGCGCCACTGGGACACTTTGCCAGTGTGTCACGGAAATAGTTTCCGATGATGATATGGTGGCTTTTTACATTTAAAAAAAAGTTCCTTAATTTTACCAGTGTATTTTGTTTAATAATGGGTTATCGGACGAGTTCGTTAACTAAGTGAAACTTGCTCCACTTGTGTCCTATGTGTGGCTCTTGTTTGTGCTCAGGATGACCTTGTAGAAAACAAGAATGGTTGTATCTCGGTGTTAACTGTGTAGTAAATCACTTTAATAAAGTTCTCTGTAGATGTAATGATTAATTTCTTGACTGGTAAAAACATACAACAGACAGTGCGAATATTCTATAATCATATTATCATTTGCGTTGTCGTTGTTTATTTTGCACGCATTTTGTGATTCTGTTTGAGGCTGAGGATTTGGATTATGGAACTTATGGTACTTTTGAATTGGAAGAACCAATCGTTGCTGAGGCAGCCGTATGTATAATATTGAGTTGAGCTTTGTAAAGAAGATGGCTAACGGTGGCAGCAGACAGACATATCTGGGGCACTAACCTGTAACATCACTACTAAAGACATTCAAAATCTGCAACACAACTTAACATGTGGTGCAAATTGTTATTACAGATGCGTTCAATATGTTTTATCCAATACACGTGTGCAGATGTGATTTCATAATCGGATGTGTCTGTGATCATGATGGAACTATTTGTTTATATCACGATGTGGTAATTGCATACAAAATGGCCTCTCAATGCAAACTAGCATTTTAATTGTTTTAAGTCATCCATCTTTAAAATACAAATTTCCAATGAACAAGCATGCCATATGCACTATATATCATTTTCAGATACATTCTTTTCACATAAAATACAATTTTAAGCTAAAACAACACAAAAATTATATCCACATACCAGGCGTTTATTATTCTGCAGGCCATAAAAAAAGTGTGTGACCCGGTAATTTTGCAAAAGCATTTTTAACGAATAACATCAAATGCTACCATAACAAATGGTAGCAAATAAGTAGATATTATTCATGTTGGACATACATTTTCTTTAAAAACAGTTACAAAAGGTAGTTTAACCCAGAATGCAACTTTAAGAGCAAATGACAACCAACTGTGACAATACAGAACATTGTCCCCACCTATCAACTTTAAGACCAAATGACAACCAACTGTGACAATACAGAACATTGTCCCCAACTATCAACTTTAAGACCAAATGACAACCAACTGTGACAATACAGAACATTGTCCTCAACTATCAACTTTAAGACCAAATGACAACTAACTGTGACAATACAGAACATTGTCCTCAACTATCAACTTTAAGAGCAAATGACAACCAACTGTGACAATACCGAACATTGTCCCCAACTATCAACTTCAAGACCAAATGACAACCAACTGTGACAATACAGAACATTGTCCCCACCTATCAACTTCAAGACCAAATGACAACCAACTGTGACAATACAGAACATTGTCCTCAACTATCAACTTTAAGACCAAATGACAACCAACTGTGACAATACAGAACATTGTCCTCAACTATCAACTTTAAGACCAAATGACAACCAACTGTGACAATACAGAACATTGTCCCCACCTATCAACTTCAAGACCAAATGACAACCAACTGTGACAATACAGAACATTGTCCTCAACTATCAACTTTAAGATCAAATGACAACCAACTGTGACAATACAGAACATTGTTCCCAACTATCAACTTCAAGACCAAATGACAACCAACTGTGATAATACAGAACATTGTCCTCAACTATCAACTTCAAGACCAAATGACAACCAACTGTGACAATACAGAACATTGTCCCCACCTATCAACTTCAAGACCAAATGACAACCAACTGTGATAATACAGAACATTGTCCTCAACTATCAACTTCAAGACCAAATGACAACCAACTGTGACAATACAGAACATTGTCCTCACCTATCAACTTCAAGACCAAATGACAATCAACTGTGATAATACAGAACATTGTCCCCAACTATCAACTTCAAGACCAAATGACAACCAACTGTGATAATACAGAACATTGTCCTCAACTATCAACTTCAAGACCAAATGACAACCAACTGTGACAATACAGAACATTGTCCCCAACTATCAACTTCAAGACCAAATGACAACCAACTGTGATAATACAGAACATTGTCCACAACTATCAACTTCAAGACCAAATGACAACCAACTGTGACAATACAGAACATTGTTCCTAACTATCAACTTTAAGACAAAATGATAGCCAACTGTGACAATACAGAACATTGTCCCCCAACTATCAACTTCAAGACCAAATGACAACCAACTGTGACAATACAGAACATTGTCCCCAACTATCAATTGGCATGTGAATCAACAATCCACATCTGAATTGTTCCCAACAACTGGTGGAGTTGCACAAATAGTTGGCCTCCACCTACATCCTTGTCCAATTATTATTACTACTCCACCAGTGTCTTGTCTTGATTCAAGGGGAGGCCACAAACAAATGTAATATATAAATACAGAGGGGTGCTGTATGCTCAGCTAATGACAACGGTATTAAGGATCTGCAGGTTGTCGTCTGTGGGATAAACTAAATTCCTGCTAGAATGTTGTTTTTAATTTGCACATTTTGTGGTCTGAGGGATGGTTTCATAAGTTTGTTTCCAATCACTCCATCCTATTAGTATACGTGGATCACCCCATCCTATTAGTATACATGGATCACCCCATCCTATTAGTATACATGGATCACTCCATCCTATTAGTATACGTGGATCTCCCCATCCTATAAGTATACATGGATCACCTCATCCTATTAGTATATGTGGATCACCCCATCCTATTAGTATACATGGATCACCCCATCCTATTAGTATACGTGGATCTCCCCATCCTGTTAGTATACATGGATCACCCCATCCTGTTAGTATACGTGGATCACCCCATCCTTTTAATATACGTGGATCACCCCATCCTATTAGTATACATGGAGCACACCATCCTGTTAGTATACGTGGATCACCCCATCCTATTAGTATACATGGATCACCCCATCCTATTAGTATACATGGATCACCCCATCCTGTTAGTATACGTGGATCACCCCATCCTATTAGTATACATGGATCACCCCATCCTTTTAGTATACATGGATCACCCCATCCTATTATATATAGTGTGGGACTAGCAGTTGTTTGCTGTCCAGAATGGCAATTAGTATACATTTGCATTACAATATGTTCACTCTCCAGATGGTGTCACTGTAGCATTTATTGTCCCCGTTATATACGTGGCGATGACCAAACCACTCCCCTATGTAATGCTCAAATGTATCTTGGCACACTGCAAACAGATGCGACCTCCCCTTATAAGACTCGGTAAAAACAACACACAGAGAGAGGTACAGCAGACGTACAAGTTACGTCCACAATACTCCACGTTAACATGAACCATGGTAGTAGGTGTGAATACTGCAGATTTATGTACGTACAGCTTCTAATGGTGATGGACCTGCATTTATTTTATTATCCTATGCAAGGCATCTATTATTATCCACACAAGCGTCTCTCTAATGCTGTTTCTTTTATGTTTTTGTCAATAGTCGGGGGCTTTATGTGAGATGCTTGCATGGTCGGTCTATGTGGTAGAAGCTAACTGCATGGTGTGCATAAAGTTGGTTTCTCCACTATTAATCCTAGTTTGCTTTGATGCATAAATCTGCTTATAAAGTAGAGATGTACGTATCACAGGTCACGCAGTATGTCACATTGGATTCTCACAATTACTCACAGATTATATTCCATTTTAAAACATACTAACAATTATTTTGCTACACTTACATTAGTTTTCTGTTTACATCTTTTTCTTTCAACGCTATGTAAAACAGATTGAGTTTGTTCTCTCTAACATTGCCTGGCATCTAGTGTGCTGTGACTATGTCTACATATAATGACTATATGTGTATTTGGAAATAGAATAACTGCATGCATAAAGAATTTGTAAAATAAAATGCATGCTAATGTCATCATTTATCAAACAATATGTGTCCAGGGTGTTAATTGTTTCAATATGAATACATTTTTCTAATTAAATTCTATTCAACTTTGATTTGTTGATCAACCAGTAGATACAGTGTGTGAAGGGATCTGGGTGTCTGGTGCTGTAGGATTCAGTGAGCGCCACGTCGCGTCAGATGTCGATGGAGGAAGACAGCGCCACCAGACAGCGGCCGGTGGCACTAATGACTCGAGTGAAACATGAAGTGCAGAAAGTTCACGGCGAACAACAAAAGTGGAAGGGAACTGTACAGGAACAAAGACGACACATCTACGACACACACACCATGCTCAACTAGACACGCATGCATGCATGCATGCAATCACACATCCACGCACACAGAAGAGACATCCAATCTACTACCATACAAATACAGTCTCGCTGTGAAACACAACTTTCAGAACTGGTTTATGATGATATTTATATAGGTGTATCAGGAATGGAAATATAGACTTGTATCACTTCAGACTTGAATTGTACAGGTGTGTTCCTAGCACAGGTGTGTTCCTGGCACAGGGGTGTTCCTAGCACAGGTATGTTCCTAGCACAGGTGTGTTCTTGGCATAGGTGTGTTCCTGGCACGGGTGTTCCAGGCCCAGGTGTGTTCCTAGCCCAGGTATGTTCCTAGCACAGGTGTGTTCTTGGCATAGGTGTGTTCCTGGCACAGGTGTGTTCCTAGCAGAGGTGTGTTCCTGAACTCACGTTGCTGGGCATGTGTGATTCTCTCTGTCTCTCAAACAGGAAAGTAAATCATATGAAGTGTGGTGTTATTGTGTTTTAGAAACCAACATTACTTCACACTTGTTGAAGATTTTTCAACTTGTTCCATCAATCTGATTACACAGTACGGAAGAATATGTTCTGTAAATCCTTCTTCTGGTTTCAAACATTTTGGTATCCCGTGAAATTACAATATAAAAATGTGTAATATATATGTATATATACATGTATCTAATTAAGAAAGAAATGGAAGCACTTATTAGACATAGCAAGATAAATTAAGCCACTTTATGTGTGCAAATATCAGGCAGGTACTTCATCTGATTCAACTGAATATGACCATAAATGTGAACGTTAGATAGCTTGGTTCTTGTTGATCTCTGTACCATAACATTTTGTTGACATATAATCATGAGTGAAATATTTCCGAGCATGGATGTCAAGCCACTAGTCAGTGTTCAATCATTCCTGTGTATAATTACTTTGCCATGTCTAATTTATGTAATACTGTGTTGTGTATATAATGTAATTGAATTGCCGTGTGTACATAGGTTTGTGGTAAAATTATATTGCTTTGTATATTGATCTGTTGCATTGTGTTGAAAATCAAACTTTTAACTATAGTATTTATATGATTTGTGGTAAGCAAATGCTTTTTGTTAAATTTATTTGTATGTATACCATATATCTGAGTTTGTATCTTTTCCGATTGGTTCATCATTTATTGCATAGCTTCGTAAGCTAGATAGCCGAGAAAGGGTTAATAAGATCATGCAGTGGTTGTTTTTGAATAATTATTGTATCAGAAATTATTGCCTATTTTCTAAATTTATTTGAACACTATTTGTGCACAATTATGTTGATGTTAATGACACACATATACTTGTATGTATAGGTTAATTAACAGTAATAAATAAGTTTTAGCACAAATTAATTTTGCCAATGTGTTTTCAGTAATAAAAGGGTGTCTTTAAATTGCATTCAGTTGTTTAATCAGCGTAATGGAAGCATCCAGATTGACCGCCACTGAATGAGTCTATCCTGTCACTGTTGTTGTGGACTGTCGGTCACTCTCAATACGATATACACAGAGCAACTAAAATAACGGCAGAACCAAGACCTGAGCTGGCGTTGACTGGGTAGAAACATTGATACAGCAATAAAGAAAGAGGAAAGTAACATTTTATTTTGTGAAGGAACAATATAGATTAGATTGACATCAGAAATTACTCATTCTCACTTGATTGGAAGACAACGTATGTTTGTTGTGTAGATGCTAGCAGTGTGGTAGCTGTCTAGAGCAGTCTGGTAGATGTCTAGAGCAGTCTGGTAGATGTCTAGAGCAGTGTGGTAGATGTCAAGAGCAGTCTGGTAGATGTCAAGAGCAGTGTGGTAGATGCAAAGAGCAGTGTGGTAGATGTCTAGAGCAGTGTGGTATGTATCTAGGGCAGTGTGGTAGGTGTCTTGCAGTGGCATGTTGTTCTTGTTGGACTCCAGATATACCAAACAGTTCCTTGTGCCCAGTGGCAGATTAAGCAATAGGCACGTGTCTATGGCCCACTAAGGCCAGGGGTAAAAATATACTTGACAAATTTTTTTTATTTCTGTGAGATTCATCAGTGGTTCATCATGCTTCCCGTGTCGCCCTATCTCGGACCTTGATATCGGAAGACGGGGTGTGTTGGAGATTTCTTGCCGGAACTTCAGCATGATCCGACAGTAGAGGTTTCTTGGCAAGCCTCAAGGGAGTGCAACTGGAGTTTTTGGGCCCCCTACACTACCCTCTCTGGAACTGCCCTTGGGGGTCTACCTAGGGCCCACAATGTCTTAATCCACCACTGTGCCATCTGTTTTAGATGGCAATCTTGTTTAAACACATCTGTGGTGAAGGCTATGGTTAGTGTCGGTGGAGAAGGTGAAGGCTATGGTTAGTGTCTGTGGAGAAAGTGAAGGCTGTGGTTAGTGTCTGTGGAGAAGGCTATGGTTAGTGTCTGTGGAGAAGGTGAAGGCTATCATTAGTGGCTGTGGAGAAGACAAAGGCTATGGTTAGTGTCTGTGGAGAAGGCGAAGGCTATGGTTAGTGTCTGTGGAAAAGGTGAAGGCTATGGTTAGTGTCTGTGGAGAAGGTGAAGGCTATGGTTAATGTCTGTGGAGAAGGTGAAGGCTATGGTTAGTGCCTGTGGAGAAGGTCAAGGCTATGGTTATTGCCGGTGGAGAAGGAGAAGGCTATGGTTAGTGTATGTGGAGAAGGTGAAGGCTATGGTTAGTGCCTGTGGAGAAGGTGAAGGCTATGGTTATTGCCAGTGGAGAAGGCTATGGTTAGTGTCTGTGGAGAAGGTGAAGGCTATCATTAGTGGCTGTGCAGAAGGCGAAGGCTATTGTTAGTGTCTGTGGAGAAGGTGAAGGCTATGGTTAATGTCTGTGGAGAAGGTGAAGGCTATGGTTAGTGTCTGTGGAGAAGGTGAAGGCTATGGTTAGTGTCTGTGGAGAAGGTGAAGGCTATGGTTAGTGTCTGTGGAGAAGGTGAAGGCTATGGTTAGTGTCTGTGGAGAAGGTGAAGGCTATTGTTAGTGTCTGTGGAGAAGGTGAAGGCTATGGTTAGTGTCGGTGGAGAAGGCGAAGGCTATGGTTAGTGTCTGTGGAGAAGGCGAAGGCTATGGTTAGTGTCTGTGGAGAAGGCTATGGTTAGTGTCTGTGGAGAAGGCTATGGTTAGTGTCTGTGTAGAAGGCTATGGTTAGTGTCTGTGGAGAAGGTGAAGGCTATCATTAGTGGCTGTGGAGAAGACAAAGGCTATGGTTAGAGTCTGTTGAGAAGGCGAAGGCTATGGTTCGTGTCTGTGGAAAAGGCGAAGGCTATGGTTAGTGTCTGTGGAGAAGGCGAAGGCTATGGTTAGTGTCTGCGGAAAAGGTGAAGGCTATGGTTAGTGTCTGTGGAGAAGGTGAAGGCTATGGTTAATGTCTGTGGAGAAGGTGAAGGCTATGGTTAGTGCCTGTGGAGAAGGTCAAGGCTATGGTTATTGCCGGTGGAGAAGGAGAAGGCTATGGTTAGTGTATGTGGAGAAGGTGAAGGCTATGGTTAGTGCCTGTGGAGAAGGTGAAGGCTATGGTTATTGCCAGTGGAGAAGGCTATGGTTAGTGTCTGTGGAGAAGGTGAAGGCTATCATTAGTGGCTGTGCAGAAGGCGAAGGCTATTGTTAGTGTCTGTGGAGAAGGTGAAGGCTATGGTTAATGTCTGTGGAGAAGGTGAAGGCTATGGTTAGTGTCTGTGGAGAAGGAGAAGGCTATGGTTAGTGTCTGTGGAGAAGGTGAAGGCTATGGTTAGTGTCTGTGGAGAAGGTGAAGGCTATGGTTAGTGTCTGTGGAGAAGGTGAAGGGTATGGATAGTGTCTGTGGAAAAGGCAAAGGCTATGGTTAGTGTCTGTGGAGAAGGTGAAGGCTATCTTTAGTGTCTGTGGAGAAGGCGAAGGCTATGGTTAGTGTCTGTGGAAAAGGTGAAGGCTATGGTTAGTGTCTGTGGAGAAGGTGAAGGCTATGGTTAGTGTCTGTGGAGAAGGTGAAGGCTATGGTTAGTGTCTGTGGAGAAGGTGAAGGCTATGGTTAGTGTCTGTGGAGAAGGCAAAGGCTATGGTTAGTGTCTGTGGAGAAGGCGAAGGCTATGGTTAGTGTCTGTGGAGAAGGTGAAGGCTATGGTTAGTGTCTGTGGAGAAGGTGAAGGCTATGGTTAGTGTCTGTGGAGAAGGTGAAGGCTATGGTTAGTGTCTGTGGAGAAGGTGAAGGCTATGGTTAGTGTCTGTGGAGAAGGTGAAGGCTATGGTTAGTGTCTGTGGAGAAGGCGAAGGCTATGGTTAGTGTCTGTGGAGAAGGCGAAGGCTATGGTTAGTGTCTGTGGAGAAGGCGAAGGCTATGGTTAATGTCTGTGGAGAAGGCGAAGGCTATGGTTAGTGTCTGTGGAGAAGGCGAAGGCTATGGTTAGTGTCTGTGGAGAAGGCGAAGGCTATGGTTAGTGTCTGTGGAGAAGGCGAAGGCTATGGTTAGTGTCTGTGGAGAAGGCGAAGGCTATGGTTAGTGTCTGTGGAGAAGGTGAAGGCTATGGTTAGTGTCTGTGGAGAAGGTGAAGGCTATGGTTATTGTCTGTGGTTGCACTGGCTGTGTTGGTTCTTATAACACATTTGAATAGCTGATGATGTTCTCACAAGTCTTTAATTTATTATTAGGACCTAGCCGATTAAAAACAGTAGTGCCCGATCTAATTTTCAGATTATCTGAATAATAAATTATACAAGCAAACCATTGTCTGGTTTGATAAGTTTTGCAGCTCCCAAACAAAACCATTTTAATAGCAACAACAAGTCTTATACACATGGTATATGACACAGATACACATGCCCAGTTGTATCCATCCCAAACAAATTATATACTAATAACTTTTGTTTGCGTGTATGAGCACAGATGTGTGTGTATGTGCATGCGTGTGTGTGTGCGTGTGTATGCATAGTGTGACTGTGATTGATGTTGAATTTCTATCTACGCAATATCACCCAGTCGAGCAGAGTGAAGCAGTCAGACAGGATATGCATTAGGGCCTATATACAAGACTATTATCTGTTGTGACATTGCTAAAATGCAAGTAACGTCTCATGTGGGTCAAGTTTGCTTAAATATGAAGGCAACATGAAGCCGCATTAGTGTAGGCGACCTATGTTGCATTTCAGTTAACCTTTTATGAATACAATTCACCTGAACAAACAGAATCACAGCGTATAGCAGTGTTGCATAGCAACATTGCACAATGAAAATACACTTACAAGCCTATTTGATGAGCCTGAATCCTTAACAAGTCATCATTTTTATAAGCATTTGATTACTTGATTACTATTTGTACGGTGATGTTGCTTAAATAATATTAATTATGCAACCAACACGAGAGACAGGTCCCATGGCTGTCTGCAGTGTTCTCAACGGAGGAGGATGTATACGAGCCAGTTTAGCCAGCACACTTTAGATCCCGGTAGTCAAATCATATCATGTCTTATCGCACAATTTCGGAACAAGCGTAGACAAAATATTTGTGAAAGTGCTCAACTAACCACATAGGAAACGCCATAGTAATCGTTATGCAAACTTGCTAATCATTGTCACGACATAATATATCGTATCATCACCGGATAATGCAACATTGCTTTAATTATCACATACACATATATATCGAGATGAAAGATATCTAGTCTCAACAATTACAAAGACAAATGGTCTACATTCCACCAAGTCCCTCCGTAGCCTTGGACACAGCTAGTTACCAGAATTGCTATGGCGCATCTTCATCATAGGACTAAGATCAGGAAATTATATGTTTATGGAGGAAGCTACAGTTAGATTGGAACCCATCAGAGGCTCAGGGAGTCTACGGGAAACAGCTGGTAGGTGTACTCGATGTGTCTTGGCGAAACCTTCACGCTGAGTACCAGCCACAACTGTCAATCCTAAGGAGAGATGATCGAGGATAGAAATGCATCTTTACTGCAATATACCGCAAAATGTCAGAAGTGACTATCCCTATGTAATATGCTAGAAAGGATCTCACAATTTCCGTTGAATCCTATAACTCCACCATTTAATGAACACATCATTGGTACCATTTATGTTGTGTATGTTCACCTTAGCCTTCACACAGCCAACATTCCACGTAGGTGTATGGTGAGAACACACAGATAAATAAGCTCTTCTCCATCGTGTTGAATTTGTCACCCAGTATTGAACCCGTTCTCGTCGCCTGTGACAGTTCCGTGTATGGTGTTTGTCTGTGGCAGGTCCATCTGTGGTGTTTGTCTGTGGCAGGTCCATCTGTGGTGTTTGTCTGTGGCAGGTCCATCTGTGGTGTTTGTCTGTGGCAGGTCCATCTGTGGTGTTTGTCTGTGGCAGGTCCATCTGTGGTGTTTGTCTGTGGCAGGTCCATCTGTGGTGTTTGTCTGTGGCAGGTCCATCTGTGGTGTTTGTCTGTGGCAGGTCCATCTGTGGTGTTTGTCTGTGGCAGGTCCATCTGTGGTGTTTGTCTGTGGCAGGTCCATCTGTGGTGTTTGTCTGTGGCAGGTCCATCTGTGGTGTTTGTCTGTGGCAGGTCCATCTGTGGTGTTTGTCTGTGGCAGGTCCATCTGTGGTGTTTGTCTGTGGCAGGTCCATCTGTGGTGTTTGTCTGTGGCAGGTCCATCTGTGGTGTTTGTCTGTGGCAGGTCCATCTGTGGTGTTTGTCTGTGGCAGGTCCATCTGTGGTGTTTGTCTGTGGCAGGTCCATCTGTGGTGTTCACTCCAGGTAAATGTCTTCAGTTGGATGCGAAAATGCCATGTACTGTTGATAGTAGCTCCGGAATGCTTTCCTGGGGAAAGAGGAAAATATATTACACATAGGTCCTTACCGTGTATTGAACACACGCATTAGTAAAGATAGGTCCTTACCCCATATTGAACACACGCATTAGTAAAGATAGGTCCTTACCCCATATTGAACACAAGCATTAGTAAAGATAGGTCCTTACCCCGTATTGAACACACGCATTAGTAAAGATAGGTCCTTACACAGTATTGAACACATGCATTAGTAAAGATAGGTCCTTACCCCGTATTGAACACACGCATTAGTAAAGATAGGTCCTTACCCCGTATTGAACACACGCATTAGTAAAGATAGGTCCTTACCCAGTATTGAACACACGCATTAGTAAAAATAGGTCCTTACCCCGTATTGAACACACGCATTAGTAAAGATAGGTCCTTACCCCGTATTGAACACACGCATTAGTAAAGATAGGTACTTACCCCGTATTGAACACACGCATTAGTAAAGATAGGTCCTTACCCCGTATTGAACACACGCATTAGTAAAGATAGGTCCTTACCCCGTATTGAACACACGCATTAGTAAAGATAGGTCCTTACCCCGTATTGAACACACGCATTAGTAAAGATAGGTCCTTACCCCGTATTGAACACACGCATTAGTAAAGATAGGTCCTTACCCCGTATTGAACACACGCATTAGTAAAGATAGGTCCTTACCCCGTATTGAACACAAGCATTAGTAAAGATAGGTCCTTACCCCGTATTGAACACACGCATTAGTAAAGATAGGTCCTTACCCCGTATTGAACACACGCATTAGTAAAGATAGGTCCTTACCCCGTATTGAACACACGCATTAGTAAAGATAGGTCCTTACCCCGTATTGAACACACGCATTAGTAAAGATAGGTCCTTACCCCGTATTGAACACACGCATTAGTAAAGATAGGTCCTTACCCCATATTGAACACACGCATTGGTAAAGATAGGTCCTTACCCCGTATTGAACACACGCATTAGTCAAGATAGGTCCTTACCCCATATTGAACACAAGCATTAGTAAAGATAGGTCCTTACCCCGTATTGAACACACGCATTAGTAAAGATAGGTCCTTACCCCGTATTGAACACAGGCATTAGTAAAGATAGGTCCTTACCCCGTATTGAACACACGCATTAGTAAAGATAGGTCCTTACCCCGTATTGAACACAAGCATTAGTAAAGATAGGTCCTTACCCCGTATTGAACACACGCATTAGTAAAGATAGGTCCTTACCCCGTATTGAACACACGCATTAGTAAAGATAGGTCCTTACCCCGTATTGAACACACGCATTAGTAAAGATAGGTCCTTACCCAGTATTGAACACACGCATTAGTAAAGATAGGTCCTAACCCCGTATTGAACACACGCATTAGTAAAGATAGGTCCTTACCCCGTATTGAACACACGCATTAGTAAAGATAGGTCCTTACCCTGTATTGAACACACGCATTAGTAAAGATCTAGACACGTTATATATGCGAACTGAATAGTCATCAGAGTTCCACTAGCACTGCAATACCTGTGCACAACAATAAGAGAGATCTTGCCCTAAAGTAACATAAACAACAAGAGAGATCTCACCCTAAAGTAACATAAACAATATGAGAGATCTCACCCTAAAGTAACAAACAATAAAAGAGATTTCATCCCAAAATGACATAAACAATAAGAGAGATCTCACCCTAAAGTAACATAAATAATGAGAGATCTCACCCTAAAGTAGCATAAACAACAAGAGAGATCTCACCCTAAAGTAACATAAACAATAAGAGAGATCTCACCCTAAAATAACAAACAATTAGAGATCTCACCATAAAGTAACAAACAATAAGAGAGATCTCACCCTAAAGTAACATAAACAATCAGAGATCTCACCCTAAAGTAACATAAACAACAAAAGAGGTCTCACCCTAAAGTAACATAAACAATAAGAGAGATCTCACCCTAAAGGAACATAAACAATCAGAGAGATCTCATCTTAAAGTAACGTAAACAATAAGAGAGGTCTCACCCTAAACTAACAAACAATAAGAGATCTCACCCCAAAATAATAAGAGAGATCTCACCCTAAAGGAACCTAAACAATAAGATAGATCTCAGCCTAAAGTAGCATAAACAACAAGAGAGATCTCACCCTAAAGTAACATAAACAATAAAAAAGATCTCACCCCAAAATAACATAAAAAATAAGAGCGATTTCACCCTAAAATAACATAAACAATAAGAGAGATCTCACCCTAAATTGTCAGCGATGCATTTTGTAGAATCTTCTCCCAGGAAGACGTGACACGCAAACTTCATCTCCAGAGGATGCTTCGTGATGAATGCGAAGTAGCTACAACAAAATATTACATACTCATAAATTCAGCACAACTAGGTATTAATTCACCGCTGCAATATACAGAAACACGTTCAATTCGAACTACCGGCAGACTTGTTCTACTCGATATTTTAGCTTGACTTACACTTGCATGGCACTATTAAATGTTCCTTAAATGTGGCAAAAGACACAATTAATGTTATAAGTAATAACTTAGTGACTAGTAATATCCTTGCCATAACTGATGCTGCAGAACTGTCCACTTTGGGTTCTCATTCACTTCGATTCACCTTGCCATCCTCTACAGTCCACCTTTACTCAACAATTTGGATTGCCACCCTCCCACCCTCCCACCATCCCACCCTTCCACCATCCCACCCGTTATATCTGTTGTACATGTATTGCCTGTTATATGCATCCACATTAGCACACAGAATGTAAGATGACTAGATACAAATGTTACATGAAAGTTGTAAGGGGGCTTCTTTCCCCCCCACTTTTGTATATATCAAACTGTAATTACTGTAGCTAGTACTACAGAAGGTGTGCAGTCTGCACACCAGGTATCTTTTCCCCTTGTGTTTTATATACAGTGTACTGTGAACCTATGACAGTCAATATGCTGTAATTAGATATAACAGCAATCAAGGGTTTTTGGTCAATGACTAGCCACACTGAAGAGTTATTATTAATACACATGTACACTAAATTTGAGTATACAGCGTGTGTGGTACATCAATCAGTATTCTGTGTGTACCTGGCTGTGCATAAGATGTGGTGAATATTGTTTATACCATAAATATGTGCACAGTGGCAATCCCTGTGTTAATAAATTGGATTGCCCATTACCAACCTACCCAATAGTTGGGAGAAAGGGCATATTCATAACACAGATACACTGGGGGCTAGGGGGGGTAGTAGTAGCACACGAATGTGTGAACTTGCTGCTAGAGATACCAAAATATTGTAACTGATAATAACATGTACATAGTGTTGTGTTAATATTGTAATATTGTAACTGATAATAAAATGTACAAAGTGTCGTGTTAATATTGTAACTGATAATAACATATGCATAGCATTGTGTTTATATCGTAACTGATAATAACATGTACAAAGTGTCGTGCTAATATCGTAACTGATAATAACATGTACATAGCGTCGTGTTAATATTGTAACTGATAATAACATGTACATAGCGTCGTGTTAATATTGTAACTGATAATAACATGTACATAGCGTCGTGTTAATATTGTAACTGAAATAACATGTACAAAGCGTACTGTTAATATTGTAACTGATAATAACATGTACATAGCATCGTGTTAATATTGTAACTGAAATAACATGTACAAAGCGTCGTGTTAATATTGTAACTGATAATAACATGTACATAGTGTCATGCTAATATTGTAACTGATAATAACATGTACATAGCATCGTGTTAATATTGTAACTGATAATAATATGTACAAAGCGTCGTGTTAATATTGTAACTGATAATAACATGTACATAGCGTCGTGCTAATATTGTAACTGATAAGAACATGTACATAGCTTTGTGTTAATATTGTAACTGATAATAACATGTACATAGCGTCGTGTTAATATTGTAACTGATAATAACATGTACATAGCATCATGTTAATATTGTAACTGATAATAACATGTACATAGCGTCGTGTTAATATTGTAACTGATAATAACATGTACATAGTGTTGTGTTAATATTGTAACTGATAATAACATGTACATAGCATTGTGTTAATATTGTAACTGATAATAACATGTACATAGCGTCGTATTAATATTGTAACTGATAATAACATGTACATAGCGTCGTGTTAATATGTTGAATACTCTTGTGGAATTTTTTGCTACCTGTCGTTGTGAGGGTGACAGCCGCAGAATGACACATTCTTGAATGAGAAGAAATGCTTCACTCCTTCGCCGATTCCTCTCTCCTGCCAACCCGCAACATGAGTTTATTTGTACATGCACACACGCACGGACACACGCACGCACACACACACACACACACACACACACACACATGCACGGATGCACGCACAGATGCACCGCACATAAATGCATGCACACAAGACCAACAGAAGATAGTGGGAGAAGAGAAAGATCAACAGAAGACAGTGGGAGAAGGGAAAGACCAACAGAAGATAGTGGGAGAAGGGAAAGACCAACAGAAGATAGTGGGAGAAGGGAAAGACCAACAGAAGATAGTGGGAGAAGGGGAAGACCAATATAAGATAGTGGGAGAAGGGAAAGACCAACAGAAAATAGTGGGAGAAGGGGAAGAGGAAGTCAACACAAATCTCGAAATGGAAGAGACGACCGGACGATAGTAGAAGACAACTGCTGAACATCAGGATTGTCTGAGATGTATCGTTGACACGGCGGAACAGGTGTAATGATGTGGCGCGTGCCTTACCCCGCACGGGTTCAAGAGGAATAACAAGACTCAATACAAATTAGTGTTGCCTAAATAACACATATTATTATCATAGACAATATCACAGTCAACGATGGGAGCGACACATCAGGTTAAGAGGATTTAAGACATTATTTATCGAATGTTGCTCGTGGATGATAGGTTGTTGTGACGACAGTTGCATTACCGTGAAACAACCACGTCCTTGTGTACATTGCACTTGTAAATCAAAGTACAAATTATTACCTTGGATAGTAACTTGGCCAACCTCTGCGTGATGGAATCTAGGCTGCTGGGTGTGTCCTTCTGCCAGAAACCAATACTGTGATCATGGTTTGTAATATTAGTAGGACATATGACCAGTATGATCATAGGTGTGACAAAAAGAATAGCTATGTTGCTAACATTGATTCCACAAATGTTCCACAGAATTCTGTACATTTCCCCCACACCAAAATGTATAATAACGCTGGGTGTGTGTTACTGCATGGCTGACAGTCACATAATGAGAGTCAGCCTAACTTGTAACACTTAGCAGCAACATATGTTTACTTAGGTGGCACAAACGTTAACTGCAATATTGGAACTATTAAAATGGTCACGATTTGTAAAAATGTCACGCACAAACATGATTATGTGTGATTGTCTGTGCGCCACCTCCAAGTGAGCGTATGTGCATGGAGGGATGGAATTAGAGAGGGAGGGAGGGAGGGAGGGACGGTGGGATGCAGGGATGGAGGCAGGGAGTGAGGGAGGGAGGGAGGGAGGAAGGGAGGAGGAAGGGAGAGGAGGGAGGGAGGGAGGGAGGGAGGGAGGGAGGGAGGAATGTATGTGTGGGGGGTGGCATGCGCACGTTGAATGAATGTGTGTGGCTGTGGTATGTGCCCGTTTAAATGAGTGAGTGAGTTAGTGGGTGCGTGCGTGCGTGCATCTTATGACAACGTGACAGTGGTTTTCATTGGCGAACCAAGTCATTTTGAAAGTACGACATACAGCAGTGACATGATTCATTCTTTCGCTTAATTTTGGGAACATTATCTATCAAAATTATCACATACAGTTATAAAAGACAAACCTGCAGTTGGCTCCGATCTCTCATCGTTATTCCGTAGTCATTGAGTTCTAAGCAGCACAATGGAATTTTCTTTGATGATGACCGTCTGGATAAAGCCACCTGTTGAAGCAAGTTAGATTCAGTTCAACTTTACATTGGGTCCATTCTTCACGTCTACTCTATCTTAACAAGTACAATTAACAAAATCAATTAATGGCATGACAACGTTACCTCAAATTTATAATCGTACATTCTTTCTTACCATTCTTGTCTTTATGTCGAGGCTATTTCTAATAAATTTATTTTTATGAACAATAACAAATAAGTCCATGACTGAGTCTTTATCACCTACCTTGTTCCCTTGTATGGCCTGACACAGTATGTCTGTGATCACCTACCTTGTATGGCCTGACACAGTATGTCTGTGATCACCTACCTTGTGTATGGCCTGACACAGTACATCTGTGATCACCTACCTTGTTCCCTTGTATGGCCTGACACAGTATGTCTGTGATCACCTACCTTGTGTATGGCCTGACACAGTACATCTGTCCCCTTGTGGTGTTTCACCTCCACGGAGCCCAAGTACTTGACGCAATACCGCGTAGAGCTCGGCCCCGCTCCTGCCTCTGCAAAAATAGTTCCTCAGTGCCAGCCGACAGTCGGCTGTGTCATGTTCCTCATTTACCACAGTTGGCCATTGATTTATGAGATGGATGAACATTTTGTATTGTATTCGACTGTTAATTTATAGTAATAAACGTTTGGCGTGATTATGAAATATTTAACTAGAGGGCAACAAGCAAACATATTGACACTTGTTTTGTATTTTACGCCAACTCCTCTCTAGTTTTAGAAGCTTCCACCTACCTTGGCTTTCAAAGAAGCTGAGATCGGTGGCACAGACGGCGGGGAAGATTCCTTGTTGCTTTGATCTCAAGTTGATACCTATACGTAAAACAATGTAAAATTAGTGCGAGTCTCACGCTGAGTAAAATGACGCCCGAAATACAGGT
Organism: Escarpia spicata; assembly: GCA_963995525.1. Lineage (NCBI taxonomy): Eukaryota > Metazoa > Annelida > Polychaeta > Sabellida > Siboglinidae > Escarpia > Escarpia spicata. The sequence goes on from OZ023218.1 coordinate 51,911,462, forward strand.
TTTCTTTAAATACATGATATTAAGTGTGAAATGTTTCAGCTTTGGTCTCACTAATGGGATACGTGTGAACGTGCATGCATGCTTGCATGCATACACATGCGTGTTCGTGTTTTTTGATGGGTAAAACGGTGACTTCAGGTAGTGTAGGTGATTGTTTTACACGAAGATCAAGTGACAGAGATCTACTGCTGGATAAGGATATATAATTATTCGTCTTGGTTTTAGGATATGCCACCGACTTGTGCTTGTGTCTCTTTTAACATTAGAACAAAGCAGAGACAGTCAGACTGACACGTGATCCATGCCACCGCATCGGGAAAATACGATGAAGACACACGACGAATGAGTAATGACAATGGCCGACACAACAGGTTCATACAAACGGAAATGTACATAGGCTACCATTAGGTAAACAAACCCACCTTCACACCACAAGTCCTTGTGATGACAACACCCGACACAACAGGTTCATACAAACGGAAATGTACATAGGCTACCATTAGGTAAACAAACCCACCTTCACACCACAAGTCCTTGTGATGACAACACCCGACACAACAGGTTCATACAAACGGAAATGTACATAGGCTACCATTAGGTAAACAAACCCACCTTCACACCACAAGTCCTTGTGATGACAACACCTGACACAACAGGTTCATACAAACGGAAATGTACATAGGCTACCATTAGGTAAACAAACCCACCTTCACACCACAAGTCCTTGTGATGACAACACCTGACACAACAGGTTCATACAAACGGAAATGTACATAGGCTACCATTATGTAAACAAACCCACCTTCACACCACAAGTCCTTGTGATGACAACACCTGACACAACAGGTTCATACAAACGGAAATGTACATAGGCTACCATTAGGTAAACAAACCCACCTTCACACCACAAGTCCTTGTGATGACAACACCTGACACAACAGGTTCATACAAACGGAAATGTACATAGGCTACCATTAGGTAAACAAACCCACCTTCACACCACAAGTCCTTGTGATGACAACACCTGACACAACAGGTTCATACAAACGGAAATATACGCAGGCTACCATTAGGTAAACAAACCCACCTTCACACCACAAGTCCTTGTGATGACAACACCCGACACAACAGGTTCATACAAACGGAAATGTACATAGGCTACCATTAGGTAAACAAACCCACCTTCACACCACAAGTCCGTATGATGACAACACCCGACACAACAGGTTCATACAAACGGAAATGTACATAGGCTACCATTAGGTAAACAAACCCACCTTCACACCACAAGTCCTTGTGATGACAACACCCGACACAACAGGTTCATACAAACGGAAATGTACATAGGCTACCATTAGGTAAACAAACCCACCTTCACACCACAAGTCCTTGTGATGACAACACCCGACACAACAGGTTCATACAAACGGAAATGTACATAGGCTACCATTAGGTAAACAAACCCACCTTCACACCACAAGTCCTTGTGATGACAACACCCGACACAACAGGTTCATACAAACGGAAATGTACATAGGCTACCATTAGGTAAACAAACCCACCTTCACACCACAAGTCCTTGTGATGACAACACCCGACACAACAGGTTCATACAAACGGAAATGTACATAGGCTATCATTAGGTAAACAAACCCACCTTCACACCACAAGTCCTTGTGATGACAACACCCGACACAACAGGTTCATACAAACGGAAATGTACATAGGCTACCATTAGGTAAACAAACCCACCTTCACACCACAAGTCCGTATGATGACAACACCCGACACAACAGGTTCATACAAACGGAAATGTACATAGGCTACCATTAGGTAAACAAACCCACCTTCACACCACAAGTCCGTATGATGACAACACCCGACACAACAGGTTCATACAAACGGAAATGTACATAGGCTACCATTAGGTAAACAAACGCACCTTCACACCACAAGTCCTTGTGATGACAATGCCTGACACAACAGGTTCATACAAACTGAAATATACATAGGCTACCATTAGGTAAACAAACCCACCTTCACACCACAAGTCCGTATGATGACAACACCCGACACAATAGGTTCATACAAACGGAAATATACGTAGGCTACCATTAGGTAAACAAACGCACCTTCACACCACAAGTCCTTGTGATGACAACACCCGACACAACAGGTTCATACAAACGGAAATATACGTAGGCTACCATTAGGTAAACAAACGCACCTTCACACCACAAGTCCGTATGATGACAACACCCGACACAACAGGTTCATACAAACGGAAATGTACATAGGCTACCATTAGGTAAACAAACGCACCTTCACACCACAAGTCCTCGTGTTCCGCCTCCACGTAAATCGGGTCACCAATCTGGATGAAGATTTCGTCGGAATGTCTAGGTATGAACTTATGACAGCCCCTGTGGGTCACCTCCAAGTCATCTACATTCACAGTGGAACATGTCACCGACACAACAGAATCTACAACACACGACATACAGTAGAACATGTCACTGACTGCGAAGAACATGTGGAACATGGCAAGCAAGAGCGTCTACAGGTTTGAGATCAGGTTCCAGTCTATAGATATAGCTATCAGTTCACACTCTTCCATGACAAGACGTTGTGTGTGCCTTTGACATGCATTCAATAATCATACATAGCAACAAGTAATTAATCAATTTAACATGTTGGAGGACTTAGGGATGTAGGTCAGTAGTTATACACTTGGTATAATCAACATACAGTGCTCACATTGTAATAACAGACAAACTATAAAACACGCACATCAATCAATCTATGCTAAAAAACATGATAATGTCAGTTGTCGTTACCACGTTTCGACGTCTCCTGCGTGTCAAGTGGTTCTGGTGCCGATGAAACAAGTCTATCACAACATGTTGGTGACGATGGTTGGTCACCCAAGTATTGGCCATGTAAACGTACATTTGTTGCACCCACAAAGAGCGTCTTTTCTGGATATTCTACCATTGTTTGTTCTCTTAGCATCGTGCGCTGTGTCAACCGGTCATCGTCAGAGTCCGCGGTCGGACATAACTCCTGTTTTACTGAAGGTTCTTCAGAACGTGAGAAGTCATTAGAACAGCCGGCATCTGGCTTGAGAGGATCAATATCCTCGGGGGAGCCGAGACTGTTCAAGGTGGCGGGAATGTAGACATTCCTCGGTCTTGGATACTGCGGATCATCGTCAGGGCCGGGATGAAAGGTGACGCCCGCGCTGTGGAGCTCTTCCGCTAGAGAGACCGAGTTTATGGGTGACTGTGTCTGCGAAGGCGATGCCTTTACTGAAGAAGACAAACGGTAATAACATAATTCAATAAGCAATACCAGGAATTGCAAATGTGCTTCAAAACGAAACTTGAATGCATCAAAGGACATATATCCTTCTTAATATGTGTTATAAATGTTTCTTAAAAAGAGCGTGACTTACATAACTGACTGATATATCTCAAATGTACACCATGATGCTGGTATATGAAGATAGGCGGTTTCTTACATCTAAATCGCAACCGATTACCTGGATGTAAAAAGGCACCTGGTTATAGATGTAGGGTGAACAACTAAATAAATAACCTGTTTTAAATTGACATTCAATTGGTGATTTTCAACAATAACACAGATATAATAGGTGTAGACACACTTACCTGTAGATGCGGGTGAAAGGGGTATTTGGGGTAGTTTTCGTGGCCGTCTCCGTCTCTTCGCGTGTTTCTGTGTCTGTTGGTTGAGGCTCACACAGGCTTGAACCTCCTGGTGCGGCATCAACAATGTCAACGGCTGTTAAACATGTCTTATATTATTTTATATTAATACATAAACACAGTCGAACCATCAAATAAATACAGTCGAACCATCAAATAAATACAGTCGAACCACCAAATAAATACAGTCGAACCACCAAATAAATACAGTCGAACCACCAAATAAATACAGTCAAACAATCAAATAAACACAGTCGAACCACCAAATAAATAAGAACAAGAACAAGAAAGTTTTATTTAGACCCAATTTCAATATGTGTATAATATCAAATTAACGTAACATGAACAGGCATATATATATATATACAAATGCAGTGTAATTTCTAATTAGATGGGGTCTGTGACTCCTATTAAGACAATAACAGTCGCTCTCATAGGAGCCACAAGAATAATTTGTTTCAACTCAAATTTACCGAAGGAGGTGCAAATGTAAATGTAAAAGTGCAGGAAAAGAAAAGAAACCGAGCTACTAGATTGCATATATGCATGCATTGGAGTATTAAAAAGTATGGTAAAATAAACAAATACTAGTTGTCAATAGTACACTTCAATATACTTGATATGTATGTGTGTATGCACAAATACAATATCCATATGCTGATTTATACACATATATATATACAATACATATCCATAAATATCACGTGCATTAATACAGTTTTAATGACTATGATAGCATGTATAGCAGTTTAATATTGTACACGTATCTACGTATTGTTCTAATAAATTGTTTTTTGCATAATTACCAAAACTTCTGAAGCTATGTGTTCCAATCTTCTCTGTGACTAGCTTTGAGGTATTGTTAATGACATGTGGCAAACTGTATCTAAGACATCTTTTGGCAAATTCATGTTTTGTTCTGAAAGGGTGTAATTCTGTTTTTTTCCTTGTGTTGTAATTGTGTACGTAAGCATTTGTAATTATTTTCCAATTTAATAGGTAAGCAGGGAGGTCATGATGTACGTATTTATAATAAAACTTAAGTTCATGTAATTTTAACATGTCATCAATTTTTAAGATATTCAATTTTTTGAAAAGTGGCTCAGAGTGTGAATTATATTTACTTATAGATAAAATTCTCATAGCTTTCTTTTGTATTTTTAATATTCGATTACCTTGGTATCCCCACACCATAATACAATAGTTGATTTGTGATAAAAATAACGTGTTATATAAGATAATTTTAATTTTAAGGGGAAAGACATATTTTAGTCTGTTTAAGATGCCGACTGTTTTGGAACACTTGTTTGATACTTTTTCAATATGTTTATTCCAATTTAAATTTGTATCTAAAGTAAGTCCTAAAAAATTTAATTCATCTACTCTTTCAATGTTTGTACCATTTATATTGAGCGTAAAGTTATCGACAGCTTTATTTTGCATGTGAAAAATCATATATTTGGATTTGTTTCTGTTTAATGATAATTTATTAATGTTTAACCATTCAATTATTTTAGGGAGTTCATCATTTATTGCCAATTCTATATTTCTATTTGGGGAGTTACCTTGAAAATGATTGATGGTGCTAAATAAGGTGGTATCGTCGGCATACATAATAAAGTTAAACATTTCGCTAGCTTTAGGAAAATAATTAATGTATATTATGAATAGGGGACCAAGAATAGATCCTTGTGGTACACCAATTGTGATAGGTAGGATATCAGAACTTTCATTTTGAAATTCGGTGTATTGTCTTCTATTGCTTAAGTAGCTATTAAACAGATTCAGGGTAGGACCCTGTAATCCATAATATCTTAGTTTAGTTAATAGTATCGAGTGATCAATTGTATCAAAGGCCTTAGAGAGGTCAAGAAAAATACTGAAAGGAACATAATTTTTATCAATTTGTGTAATTATTCTATCTATTAGTTCAAGTGATGCATACTCAGTAGAGTGTTTTTTTCTAAAACCATATTGATTTTTAACAAATAGATCAAAATCATTAAAGTATGCTGTTAGTTGACTAGATATTATTTTCTCTATCACTTTTGAAATTGTTGGAAGAAGAGATATGGGTCTATAATTTTTAAAATCAGATGGGTCATCTTTCTTAAAAATAGGAATTATTTTAGCGAGTTTAAGTGTATCGGGAAATATACCAGTATTTATTACTTGATTTATTACCAGGGTTAATGGTTTGATGATGGAGGGTTCAATTATTTTCAAAAGTTTACAGGAAATACCGTCATAGCCACTACTGTTTTTATTGGGAAGGCTTTCAATGGTTTTCTTGACTATTTCTTCATCAACATTTAATAGACTGAAAACGGAATGGACATTATCATTTAAGTAATAATTATAATCCTTATTTCCATTGTAATGAATGTCTTTTGCTGTCGACTGACCTATACTTGTAAAAAAGTTGTTAAATTGGTTTGCAATAACCGTTTTATCTGTTATAGTTATGCCATTACTTTTAAACAAAACAGTGTTGTTTGAATTGTTTTTGGAGATAAATTCATTTATGGTTTTCCATGTATTTCTGATGTCATCTTTATATCGGTTAAAGCGTGACTCAAAGTACATTTGTTTGGCAGTACGAATATTTTTCTTTAATATTGAGTTATATGTTTTTAGGTTAGTTAGAAGGACTTCGTACATAGGTAAATTTGGATTAGACATTTTTAATTTCTTATAAAGCGAGTCTCGATATTTGATTGATTTTAGAAGACCGTGTGTTATCCAGGTTGAATGCTTATGTTTGTATTTATTATATTTCATGATTTTAACAGGCATATGCTTATTCTTAGCGTGCATAATTTGTTCGTGTATTATGTTATAATTTAAATTGGGGTCAGCCGTAGGAGATTTGTTTAGTTTGTTATACATTGCATCCGAATTTATCTCAAGTTTAACATTATGCATAGCTGCCTTATTTTGTAGATTTACTCGAACAAATTTTGGAGGAGGTTTGGATTTTATATTGATATATTAATACAGTCGAACCACCAAATAAATACAGTCGAACCATCCAATAAATACAGTCGAACCACCAAATAAATACAGTCGAACCACCAAATAAATTCAGTCAAACCATCAAATAAATACAGTCGAACCAACCATCAAATAAATACAGTCCAACCATCAAATAAATACAGTCCAACCATCAAATAAATACAGTCCAACCATCAAATAAATACAGTCGAGTCATCAAATGAGGCCTAAATAAAATACAGTTGTTTTTCCTATAACATTGGTTATTAAAATAGGGTAGGTAGGTAGGAAAAACATTTTATTTAAAAAAAAATTATTGCAAGAAAATAAGGTATGTAGACCTATTGTAATATTTTATTTTTGTCAGTCTATAAAAATGTCTATCTTTATGAGTGAGGATCATAATTGATCATAATGCGAGTGCATCCTTGTGTTTGCATGAAACAAAACATGAAACATAAAGGCTTGCACACACAGAACACCAGAGCGGCGTAGGATGACAATAGGTTCCGTTCGTGATGCTTCTATTCCACACTGTTATCATCAAAAAAGTAATTCTAGAAATTGAACTTCTTGATTCAACACGTCTCTGAACCCCCTTTCCCTTCAGGCGTCATGAGGCAGCCTTCAACCTTAAAGAATGACGAACTAAAACAGAAAGTTTTGATTGGACTTTTCTGAGCTCTGTCGATACACCCGTTCTTCAAGGACAACAGAGCATTTCCTTCTTCAAGGACAACAGAGCAGCTCCTTCTTCAAGGACAACAGAGCATCTCCTTCTTCAAGGACAACAGAGCATCTCCTTCTTCAAGGACAACAGAGCATCTCCTTCTTCAAGGACAACAGAGCATCTCCTTCTTCAAGGACAACAGAGCATCTCCTTCTTCAGGGACAACAGAGCATCTCCTTCTTCAGGGACAACAGAGCATCTCCTTCTTCAGGGACAACAGAGCAGCTCCTTCTTCAGGGACAACAGAGCATCTCCTTCTTCAGGGACAACAGAGCATCTCCTTCTTCAGGGACAACAGAGCATCTCCTTCTTCAGGGACAACAGAGCAGCTCCTTCTTCAGGGACAACAGAGCAGCTCCTTCTTCAGGGACAACAGAGCATCTCCTTCTTCAGGGACAACAGAGCATCTCCTTCTTCAGGGACAACAGAGCAGCTCCTTCTTCAGGGACAACAGAGCAGCTCCTTCTTCAGGGACAACAGAGCATCTCCTTCTTCAGGGACAACAGAGCAGCTCCTTCTTCAGGGACAACAGAGCATCTCCTTCTTCAGGGACAACAGAGCATCTCCTTCTTCAGGGACAACAGAGCATCTCCTTCTTCAGGGACAACAGAGCAGCTCCTTCTTCAGGGACAACAGAGCATCTCCTTCTTCAGGGACAACAGAGCATCTCCTTCTTCAGGGACAACAGAGCATCTCCTTCTTCAGGGACAACAGAGCATCTCCTTCTTCAGGGACAACAGAGCATCTCCTTCTTCAGGGACAACAGAGCAGCTCCTTCTTCAGGGACAACAGAGCAGCTCCTTCTTCAGGGACAACAGAGCATCTCCTTCTTCAGGGACAACAGAGCAGCTCCTTCTTCAGGGACAACAGAGCAGCTCCTTCTTCAGGGACAACAGAGCAGCTCCTTCTTCAGGGACAACAGAGCAGCTCCTTCTTCAAGGACAACAGAGCATCTCCTTCTTCAAGGACAACAGAGCAGCTCCTTCTTCAAGGACAACAGAGCAGCTCCTTCTTCAAGGACAACAGAGCAGCTCCTTCTTCAAGGACAACAGAGCATCTCCTTCTTCAAGGACAACAGAGCAGCTCCTTCTTCAAGGACAACAGAGCAGCTCCTTCTTCAAGGACAACAGAGCAGCTCCTTCTTCAAGGAAAACAGAGCATCTCCTTCTTCAAGGACAACAGAGCAGCTCCTTCTTCAAGGACAACAGAGCAGCTCCTTCTTCAAGGACAACAGAGCATCTCCTTCTTCAAGGACAACAGAGCATCTCCTTCTTCAAGGACAACAGAGCAGCTCCTTCTTCAAGGACAACAGAGCATCTCCTTCTTCAAGGACAACAGGGCATCTCCTTCTTCAAGGACAACAGAGCATCTCCTTCTCCAAGGACAACAGAGCAGCTCCTTCTTCTGCAGCTGCTTCTTGGTGGAATACACACAGAGAGTTGGAATACACACAGAGAGTTGGAATACACTCAGAGAGTTGGAATACACTCAGAGAGTTGGAATACACACAGAGAGTTGGAATACACACAGAGAATTGGAATACACTCAGAGAGTTGGAATACACTCAGAGAGTTGGAATACAGTCAGAGAGTTGGAATACACTCAGAGAGTTGGAATACACATAGAGAGTTGGAATACACTCAGAGAGTTGGAATACACACAGAGACTTGGTTGACCATGGGAGTGTGCGTCAGGGAGTATCTATAGTGGGAGGCTTTCAGAATAAGTCTACTCTTCCAAGTGTTGCTTCCATGAATACACTTGTCCTCTAGCTCTCCTCCAATACAGCTCCAGATCACCTGAGAGCTGCAGTTTCAATGTATATTATCGTCATTAAAGTAATCTTTACCTGCTGAATTTGCATTGCTACTACATTCAAATACCTATCTACAATGATGTGGGGACGTCTCATCGATTCTGAATGTCCACTGGTTTATGCAGACCATCCACAGAATGACGACTCCAGGCCACAGACATGCCTTGGTCAGGACAACATGTACAAGAGCAGAGACCACAATGTCACTTTGACACTGCAGTGGTTGACTGGTGGGTGGAATGGTTATGTCGCTTTGACACTGCAGTGGTTGACTGGTGGCTGGAATGGTTATGTTGCCTTGACACTGCAGTGGTTGACTGGTGGCTGGAATGATTATGTCGCTTTGACACTGCAGTGGTTGACTGGTGGCTGGAATGGTTATGTCTCTTTGACACTGCAGTGGTTGACTGGTGGCTGGAATGATTATGTCGCTTCGACACTGCAGTGGTTGACTGGTGGCTGAGATGGTTATATCACTTTGATACTGCAGTGGCTGACTGGTGGCTGGAATGGTTATGTCGCTTAGACACTGCAGTGGTTGATTGGTGGCTGGAGTGGTTATGTCGCTTTGACACTGCAGTGGTTGACTGGTGGGTGGAATGGTTATGTCGCTTTGACACTGCAGTGGTTGACTGGTGGCTGGAATGGTTATGTCTCTTTGACACTGCAGTGGTTGACTGGTGGCTGGAATGATTATGTCGCTTCGACACTGCAGTGGTTGACTGGTGGCTGAGATGGTTATATCACTTTGATACTGCAGTAGTTAACTGTTGGCTGGAATGGTTATATCACTTTGATACTGCAGTAGTTAACTGTTGGCTGGAATGGTTATATCACTTTGATACTGCAGTAGTTAACTGTTGGCAGGTTATGCTGCCACCCTGACTGCCTCATTCTGTTAAGCTAGCACAAAAATGGTTATGAATGGTTGTCACAAAACTTACAGCAGTACAATTCCAGAATATAAAACCTGTAGAATCTTCTATGTAAATGCAGTGCGTGTAAACAGGCCGACCCCCGCATTATGTTGCATATTGCCAGTATAGGCCCACAACTCTATATATGGTGGCATGTGGCATTTGCTTTGCATTATGCATTAAATGTGTTGCAATGTTGCAACACACTTCCGCCAGATCTGACAGTGGCAGCTTAGTCAATGCGGAACTTTTTGGGAAATGTCGGAACTTTGCATTAAATATTACAAATACTATTCTTTATGCAGTCTCCGAGATCACTCAAACTATGTAGCTAACTTTGTAGGTCTATGTTGCCTACCCATCATTTGACGAAGGCCCTACTGTACAATTGATGCAAAATGTTTTATATGAAAATCAACATTAGGCCTGCAGCACATTCTCTCCTTTTTCACGAAATTGGACATCGGTAAGTGAAAAAGGAGCTATCGGCAATTAGCTGGTCAATGTCTTGGCCCCGAACGGACTGTTGAAAATGACTGAGAGTCTAAGACTGTGTGTAAACCATAGAAGGAATGTGCTAGCCGTCCACACAGCCTCCAAACCAATCGTCGTTGGTTTGGAGGCGGCATGACTATGAGGAGGTGGTGTGATTTAACAAGTGCTTAACAGCAAAAGGAGATTACTCTCTTCTGAACCATGGTTTCCTACAATAAATTACAACGATATGAACTTTTTTGATATCCAGTAATTAATATATAACAAGTGCTTAACAGCAAAAGGAGATTACTCTCTTCTGAACCATGGTTTCCTACAATAAATTACATTGATATGAACTTTTTTGATATCCAGTAATTAATATATAACAGTCCCAACAAAGCCATGTTTCTTCAACTTGAATGTATACGACGGATCGTATCTTTCAGTTGAAGAATCCTTCCGGTCTGTCGCCGTCATGTCAACACCACAAAGTTGTTGCATCCACTAAGCGAAGCAATAAGGATCTTGTTCATCTACTTTGACGGCATGCGTTGAACTGGTTGTCATCGCTTTTGGCAACAAAAAAACAATTTGCTTCAATTTACATTCACATGTCAGATGGGAATGAAAATTACCATTATCATTCGGCAGTAGACCCTATGCATCAAACATAGGAATACCTGCCTCCAAGAATGGCTGGTGTTATACATTTACTTCCAGTTCACTCATGTAGGCCCTGGGGTCGAACTCTGGTAGCTCCAAACATCTGTCTCCAAACTCCTCTTTCCCTCACTGCCATTTGCAACTCTACTGGCTCCAACCATCTGTCTCCAGATTCCTCTGTCCCTCATTGCCACTTGTAAATCCACTGACTCCAACCATCTGTCTCCAGACTCCTCTGTCCCTCATTGCCACTTGTAACTCTACCGGCTCCATCCATCTGTCTCCAGATTCATATGCCACTCATTGCCAGACTCCTCTGTCTCCAATTGCCACTTGCAACTGTACTGACTCCAACCATCTGTCTCCAGACTCCTCTGTCTCCCATTGCCACTTGCAACTGTACTGACTCCAACCATCTGTCTCCAGACTCCTCTGTCCCTCATTGCCACTTGCAACTGTACTGACTCCAACCATCTGTCTCCAGACTCCTCTGTCCCCCATTGCCACTTGCAATTGTACTGACTCCAACCATCTGTCTCCAGACTCCTCTGTCCTTCATTGCCACTTGCAACTGTACTGACTCCAACCATCTGTCTCCAGACTCCTCTGTCCCCCATTGCCACTTGCAACTGTACTGACTCCAACCATCTGTCTCCAGACTCCTCTGTCCCTCATTGCCACTTGCAACTGTACTGACTCCAACCATCTGTCTCCAGACTCCTCTGTCTCCCATTGCCACTTGCAACTGTACTGACTCCAACCATCTGTCTCCAGACTCCTCTGTCTCCAATTGCCACTTGCAACTGTACTGACTCCAACCATCTGTCTCCAGACTCCTCTGTCTCCAATTGCCACTTGCAACTGTACTGACTCCAACCATCTGTCTCCAGACTCCTCTGTCTCCCATTGCCACTTGCAACTGTACTGACTCCAACCATCTGTCTCCAGACTCCTCTGTCTCCAATTGCCACTTGCAACTGTACTGACTCCAACCATCTGTCTCCAGACTCCTCTGTCTCCCATTGCCACTTGCAACTGTACTGACTCCAACCATCTGTCTCCAGACTCCTCTGTCCTTCATTGCCACTTGCAACTGTACTGACTCCAACCATCTGTCTCCAGACTCCTCTGTCCCTCATTGCCACTTGCAACTGTACTGACTCCAACCATCTGTCTCCAGACTCCTCTGTCTCCCATTGCCACTTGCAACTGTACTGACTCCAACCATCTGTCTCCAGACTCCTCTGTCTCCCATTGCCACTTGCAACTGTACTGACTCCAACCATCTGTCTCCAGACTGCTCTGTCCCCCATTGCCACTTGCAATTGTACTGACTCCAACCATCTGTCTCCAGACTCCTCTGTCCTTCATTGCCACTTGCAACTGTACTGACTCCAACCATCTGTCTCCAGACTCCTCTGTCCCCCATTGCCACTTGCAACTGTACTGACTCCAACCATCTGTCTCCAGACTCCTCTGTCCCTCATTGCCACTTGCAACTGTACTGACTCCAACCATCTGTCTCCAGACTCCTCTGTCTCCAATTGCCACTTGCAACTGTACTGACTCCAACCATCTGTCTCCAGACTCCTCTGTCCCTCATTGCCACTTGCAACTGTACTGACTCCAACCATCTGTCTCCAGACTCCTCTGTCCCTCATTGCCACTTGCAACTGTACTGACTCCAACCATCTGTCTCCAGACTCCTCTGTCCCCCATTGCCACTTGCAACTGTACTGACTCCAACCATCTGTCTCCAGACTCCTCTGTCCCTCATTGCCACTTGCAACTGTACTGACTCCAACCATCTGTCTCCAGACTCCTCTGTCCCTCATTGCCACTTGCAACTGTACTGACTCCAACCGTCTGTCTCCAGACTCCTCTGTCCCTCATTGCCACTTGCAACTCTACTGACTCCACCCAACTGTCTCCAGACTCCTCTGTCCCTCATTGCCACTTGCAACTGTACTGGCTCCAACCGTCTGTCTCCAGACTCCTCTGTCCCTCATTGCCACTTGCAACTGTACTGACTCCAACCATCCGTCTCCAGACTCCTCTGTCCCTCATTGCCACTTGCAACTGTACTGGCTCCAACCGTCTGTCTCCAGACTCCTCTGTCCCTCATTGCCACTTGCAACTGTACTGACTCCAACCATCTGTCTCCAGACTCCTCTGTCCCTCATTGCCACTTGCAACTCTACTGACTCCACCCATCTGTCTCCAGACTCCTCTGTCCCTCATTGCCACTTGCAACTGTACTGGCTCCAACCGTCTGTCTCCAGACTCCTCTGTCCCTCATTGCCACTTGCAACTGTACTGACTCCAACCATCCGTCTCCAGACTCCTCTGTCCCTCATTGCCACTTGCAACTGTACTGGCTCCAACCGTCTGTCTCCAGACTCCTCTGTCCCTCATTGCCACTTGCAACTGTACTGACTCCAACCATCTGTCTCCAGACTCCTCTGTCCCTCATTGCCACTTGCAACTGTACTGACTCCAACCATCCGTCTCCAGACTCCTCTGTCCCTCATTGCAACTTGCAACTGTACTGGCTCCAACCGTCTGTCTCCAGACTCCTCTGTCCCTCATTGCCACTTGCAACTCTACTAACTCCACCCATCTGTCTCCAGACTCCTCTGTCCCTCATTGCCACTTGCAACTCTACTGACTCCACCCATCTGTCTCCAAACTCCCCTGTCCCTCATTGCCACTTGCAACTCTACTGACTCCAACCATCTGTCTCCAGACTCCTCTGTCCCCCATTGCCACTTGCTAGTCTGCTAGCTCCATCCCCACATCCTCCTTCAGGCAGTCAATGATACTGAAAGTTGGTCTTCCCTGGCTTGCTCTGACTGCCACAGGAAGGTCTTAAATGTTATTTCCCCTGATAGTCACTACTTTGAGAGACAGCACACGCTACATTCAACATAGCGCACAACTGCGCCACGAAGTTTCTATACTTCGCAGCGGCCGTTTTGGATAATGGATGCTACTGCAGTTATTGAATAAATTAGCGGTAGTCGTATGACTGAAAATGTTTACTTTGGTTCATACATTAGTAACACTACAAACATGCTGGAATGTCATGTTTTTAACAATAAGGTTACGATTCCACCTGATATGTTAACATATCCCAGGTCTAGATGTAGGGGCTGTGTGGCACAAAGATAAAGACAAAATGTTGCTACACACAACAGGAAATAGTATTTATATTTATATAACTTGTATTTATATGTGTGTGTGCGTACGTATCTGTATTATTGTATGTGTGCGTGTGTACAAGTGTGTACATGTGTGCATGAATAGTGACCATTTTTAATGTAAGATAACATCAATTCATGAGTGACATCATACCTAACACTACGTAGTACTTGTTCTTGGTACTTACATCCACATATTTCTGACAACTTCGGATGACATCCTCGTTAATATGCAGCAGAATGTCCTCTGTGTTGCTGAATCCTCCTCTCTTAGTATCTCCATGGTCGTCATACTCGTTGTCTCTGTTGTCTGTCTGCAGTCTGTTATCGACGCTGAGGTACTCCAACATGTCTAGTCTGTTGCTGCTGCTGTACGCCAAGTCATGTTGTGACAACACTGATCCTGAGGATCCTAGGACATCCGGGGGAGACTTTGCTTGCGGAGGACTGTACGGGATCTTCATGGTGCCCGTCTCGCTGCCAAAGCTGTCATTGCCAAACCCATCATTGCCCACATCATGCGCCAGTCTACAAACCAACCAAGTTGTCATTGGTTAATAATTTCTCACATTGTACCAACATGGCACTTACTGCTGATATAATTGGCAATGTTAATTGTTCACGTAATTGCTTTATTGCCTACTTGCAGCATGAAACCTGTTAATATAAACACCAATCAACACTGCTAAACAGCTGCTATCTAAGTGTTCGGTGTCAGTAATGAACCACCTGACAATACATATTCATGGTGCATCTGCATCCGCCATCGCATAATAGATTCATACATTGTACATGACAAATAGGCACGCTGGCGGCTGTTTTATTTCCATGTATTCAAAATGCCACAATTATGTGTTTATTTAAAAACCTATTGCTGCTATATATATATAGACCAAGTGGTACATTTCATCATTAAATGGTGGTATATAAGTATACTTAGAATTAAAAGTCATATTTATTAATGATGTTTATCTAATGTTAAATCCATTATTATGATTGTCTTAGCATAAAAATATGGCGATGTCTTGTCATTGTTGAATAGCTACAATAAACAGTATTACCAAAATTGCAATTCACTGACTTGCATTTGCTAACTGTTGCAGGCTCACAAAACAATACGACAATGGCTTGTGCATTCACTGAGAGCAGTTCTCCTGCAGGAAAGCAGCCTATTGCAATTTGATTACTGAGCTCCACAGAGATTCATGGCGTCACGCCCGCTGGTTCTACCACATCCGTCTCATTTATAATGCACCGGATCAGTTGGTCATCACAGTCTATATTTGAATGATTCAACGACAGGCACCGGGTCAATATCTGGTGAAAGGACAGGCGATGGTCATCATATTGATACACCCACTGACGATGTCGATGGTTTCACCCCATAAACAAAAATAAAGATTCCATTAATATTATGATAATAGTGATTATACAATGTGAACGTTGAATATGGTGTTTCCTCAGCATCATAAATGTAACATTCCAGTGCACTCGGACGTCCCACGACAGCCATTTCATTGATGATTCACGTCGTCTCATCATGTGATGTTGCAATAATGTATTGCAGTAATGTATGCAGCACTCTGTTGCTGGACACTGCGTCTCGTTCTCGCTAATCGTTTATGAAAAAGTATCCGCCTTTACGCTTACGGATATTAATTACATACGTTTCTAATGCAACACATCGCGAACAGAGCTTGTCATACAACCTGGTAGACTTAAATCTACATTCCTATAATGCAAACGGTCGTCGTACGCCGTCGGTTCTCCACACAATACTGCCCGCGTGAGCGGGTAGTGTTCAGTCACCAGTGTGTAGGCCGGCTGCCGGGATGGCCTGATCGAGGTGCATACACCAGCAGTAGACACACGTTGCTTACCGCAGGAAGTCTGGTCGTCTGAGGAAACACTTGCGAAACGTCTGATTGTTTCTTGTAGTCCTCAGTATGGCCACCACATCCATTGGGCTGCGCTGATGTCATTCAACCGTTCGTTGTCCCACGCGCCGTCGGCCGAATTTCATCACACTTTTGTCGAATCGATAGCAGGCGCATTACGCCTACGGCCAGCGGCAACGAAATCTGTCCGAACGTCGGCTGCAACCTCACTATAAAGCAATATACGCGTTCAGTTCGCTTTCAACAGCTGACCGTTCGTGTTTTGGTGCCATGAAGCAACGAAGAGAGCATTTCCAACAAAAATCAATACACAGATATCTAAAATGAGCTGGAGAACAAACCCCAGCTTAGCGAGAGATGATTAATTTCGGCGTATCGACCCGCTACTGAATTATGTAAAACCGTAGCTTCGCTTAAAAAAAAGGCGGTTTTCAGCAGGCAGTGGCGTACATACACAAGAGTCGATGTACTGCATCAAATTGTACCTCTTTGCTATCAGGATTAATTATTATATAAGCCTAGCCCTAAGGCTAAGGACATGTCAATCATCATCAAGACCAAGTGAACATTTCGTATGTGTGTGCGTGCGTGCGTGCATGTGATGTACGTGTGCGCGCGTGTGTAAGATAGAGAGGGAGAGAGAGCATGCGTGCGTGCGTGCGTGTGTATACGTAAGTATATGTGTATGTGCCTATCTCCGTGCCACTCGCATAGGGACATTAATTTTCTTTAAGTTGTTCAATCATGTTGCAATTAGATAATGTGAAACGAGGAATTTTGTTAAAGAAAGAGAACGTGTCTTCCATGCAATCGTTATTAATTGTTTCCACTACGTTCCTAGAATATGCAATAAAATAACCAAACTAATATTAGTAATGTTTTATCCGAGACAAAATGGGTAGAATTCCCATGTAATTAATAGTTTATAACATAAAAAGAAATAAAGTTAGAGGAAAAATACAAGTGCCTCGCCTTTAGTATTGTTTCTGCAAAAACCAGAAGGTGGCAGCACTCTTGCCAGTCTTGTCGGCTTTTGACAGCTGACAGCGCAACGAAGCCATCCTAGGTGCCTTGGCAACCTTGCAAGGATGTTGTGATGTTAATTGTTTTGCTTTCTTTATGGCATCCAGCAAACTACAGAACGCTCTTAGCTTCAAACGTGTACGTGAAGTTTGTTGCCAGATTCGTGTACTGTTTACATACGTAGACAAATAAACGGCAATTAACTAAGACTAAGTGGGCGATAAAAGGTCAACTCAATGTTTGTTGCAGATCGGCTCGCACCATCCACTGGTACCCCATCCACTCCACATGTCACCACAGGTCTACAGCCATCATAATAATTAAGTCATCGAGTAATTCCTTTCTGTATATTGTGCCATTGACATCCCCATTGCATCCTTGCCAGCCGCGCATGAGGCGCTCCTGTTAACAGGAGGTGATTTATCAGTCCTAGGCTAGGGAGGCCCAGGGCCAAGGCCAAGCACTAATATCTGATGCTCCGTACATCTATTACATGTATAAAGTTTCGCTTGACAAGCAAGAGAATGTTTTCCGTCCAGTAATGCACCATGTGGGAAGTGTAATCTTAAACGAAACTAAACATTTTACGATTTGTGTTCTTACACTTACAAACAAATCTCCACAATATATGTTTACTGTAAACTTGGTTATTATTAAAAGTATTATTAATAATTAATATTTTACTGCCTATATCTATGTCTATATTTGAACACTCGGCTCATCTTTACACTTACGCGCGCGACTAACTTTTCACAAGACAAGGTACATCTTTAGAAATTAAATGTGAATGTTTGGTACATGTGAAATATTGTAATTTTGAAATATTTCCATAAGCATACATTTCGATTATTTACTGCCAAATCATTGTAACATTATTTATGTGCCAAAGTTTCCTGTAGTCTACGCAAGCCATGTCTACGGCAAACGGCGAAGTAACGCCATGGAGCGTTCCTTCTTTTAAATAATAGAGGTCTGTCCGGAGTTGTTTTGGGTTCGGCATTCACTCGTTCACAGTCAACTTTATTTGCATGTCCTGACTTCAGGAATTGTTCAATTCTGCAGGCAACTTGGTAGTGTGTTTTGATATCTCAGACATAGGTCATTGATTAGGACTATTTAGAGTTGTCATAGTTTGGCCATTGTGGAGGGACTGGTAATCGTCATTGTTTAACTGAAGTTGGAAGTGAAAAACAGACCAGTGGCAGTGGCAAGTGTAAATTCGGTACAATGTTCACGGTCTCATCCACTTGGCAGCTGACGTTCGGAACGTTGGCCCTTTGGACAGTTACTCTGCTTTCCCTTTTGAGAATTTCTTGGGAATGTTTAAAAAAAATTTGTCCGCAAACCAAATTTTCCTCTGCAACAAGTCATTCATAGATTGTCAGAGAAAAAAGAAACCAAATCAACAAACGTAGGAAAACAACAGCAATGTTCCTCAGAAATGTCAACTTGGGACCTGTTTCACGTCAATTTGCACAATATTCACGGTTTAAGCCCGTCTTTTCTAACAATCTGATGTTCTCATCAGAATGTGGCAAAAATCGTATTAAAATCCGAAATGCATATGCTCTTGTGGGGAACATTTTGTCCATAGAGAACAGCCATGATGACACTTTGATAGTCTATGAGCGATTTTCAAGGGCCTCAGAATTCATTACATATCCTTTGGACTCCTCAAAGTTAGGATTCTATCTGGTGAACATAACTATTGGTTACTATGAGGTTGCATCCCTAGCAGAAGTGATGTGTAAATTTGTGATGCTGCCCTACAACAGCAAGTTTGTAACTGTTCCCCTTCTGCATCAGTACTAAAGGGTTCATGTGATGAAATGGCAAAATTACATATTTTTATCTTACCCTTTCTGTTGACTTGAAAAAGAAATTATATTGAAATGTGGTACAAATGAAATAATGTGTGAGCCAAAGATTTTCTGAACAGATGAACCTTGTTGTGGAATTCACCGATGATAAGGAGACGGCAGTAATTCCGTCAACATGGCTAGAGGGCACCAGTTGTGCTGTCTGGCCACCATTTAAGAATACAAAAAAAATTACAAAGCAGCCAAAGACAAGATTATGCTAGGCATCGACTGGAAAGTTTATCCTATACGGGAACTATAAAAGAATGGTAAGTAAACTTTGTGTTTTTTTGAATACCACTACTGTTAGTAGATATACTATAATTCAGGATGTGCATTTAATGTTTTTTATTAAACATGTTTCATTCTAAATTAACATTATTGGTACACCTTCTAAAAACTATGTGCCAACTTTTCTCGTTTAAAGTTACACTTTCTTTAATGTGATGACATCACAGTGAATCTATTAATTTAAAATTCTTTGTCCATATAATGGAGCATTGTTAATTTGGACCTGGAGAACCTGTTATATACATGATTTGTTTATCCAGAGAAGTGATTAATCCAAACACTGAGGACCAGTATATGGATTAGTAAGGTTCCACTGGGTGCATCATTTCTAAAGGCTTTGATTTACTCAGTTTACACAAGTTGTTTTCTCTATATTCTTAGAAAGTTACACAAAGGTTTGCCAGTGGCTTGTGGGATGATAAAGGTGGAGTGACCTTGGGACTGATTTCACTGATCAGGATGTCCCCATCACCAAATGTCCATGGCGCTAGAGGTCTGTGATGCTTGCTTAAATTGTTGTTTGTCTAAGTTTACTATCTTCTCAATCACGGCTGTCTTTTTATCTTATATGATATAAAATAATCTACATAAGTAGACTTCTCTTAAGTCAAAGTTTCAGTTACGTCAACGCAATTTGATCTGTATGCCGATATTTCTTTCTCTCACTTAACTCGATTTTCAAATCGTTACTACTAAACGTGGAACCTCTGACCATAGTTTCGTATGCTCTTAAATACATTAAATCTTATATTGATAGCATTAATTGTGCACACATATTGATAAGCCACTAAAACATAGGTCCTGATTAGTTGAACTTCTGAAAACTATGAGAAATAGGTTCCTGGCGGTTCAACTAATCCAGAGTGCACTGTATAAACGTGTGTGCGTGCATGCGTGCGTGTGTGCGTGCGTGCGTGCGTGCGTGCATGTTGTTTATACAAAAGTGAATATTGATTTATTTCAGGTATCCAAAAGCTCATCTATTCTGGTACCAGCTTTGACACTGATATTGATGAAGATCAGATCAGGGTGAGTTAACTATGAAAGAGAATAAAGTTTGCTTTTATAGGCTCTTTATTTGCTGATAATGTTAGTTTTGTATAAAAGCCCAACTGTTGTTTTTGAAACCACTGTTTAATAATTAGAATATCACTGCTGTTCCATTCAGCTCAGTCCACACTAGTTTGGCAGTGTTACATGTATAGACATACACTAGTTTGGCAGTGTTACATGTATATACATCATATACTGTTCAAGGTGGTTTCTGTCTTAAGATTGTTAGTGTCAAACATACACTTATTTACTTTGGACTCATACCTGATCATTAATTATTTTATTTATGAGAATAGTTTGGTTGGGTTGTTTTATGAACCGTTTTTAAATGGTGCTTGCAGGTAACATAGTCCCTTTGTCATGGTGCTTGCAGGTAACACAGTCCCTTTGTCATGGTGCTTGCAGGTAATACAGTCCATTTGTCATGGTGCTTGCAGGTAACACAGTCCCTTTGTCATGGTGCTTGCAGGTAACACAGTCCCTTTGTCATGGTGCTTGCAGGTAACATAGTCCCTTTGTCATGGTGCTTGCAGGTAACACAGACGCTTTGTCATGGTGCTTCCAGATAACACAGTCCCTTTGTCATGGTGCTTGCAGGTAACACAATCCCTCTGTCGTGGTGCTTGCAGGTAACACAGTCCCTCTGTCGTGGTGCTTGCAAGTAACACAGTCCCTCTGTCATGGTGCTTGCAGGTAACACAGTCCGTTTGTCATGGTGCTTGCAGGTAACACAGTCCTTTTGCCTCCAACAACACCACCAGCTCATCAGTGACACTCTTGCGATTGTTAACTGTTCTTTGCTGACACCTAATGGTAGCTATACCTAATGATAGCTATGCCACCTGGTATGAACCATTTCACATGTGTAGTTACTTACTAAACATCACAGTGGACAGTGCAAGGCTCAATGTACTAAATGCATAGACCTCTAGGGAGTTAGTCCTGCACCATCGCCCAGAACTCTCCAGTGGTGATTACTCATAACAACATAAGTGGCCACTGGGCAGTTCCTGATACTCACTGGATTAAGCCCCATAAAACAACAACTAAGAGTAATTACTAAGTAGTACTAAGTGTTATCTTTGTTGTTATATCACCTACCAGCTGAAATACAAGTCTTCTAAATGCCCTTCTAATCATCATCAAGTCTACCACTGCATGTACACAAGCATCTTATCTGGGTCATCTGGTATCCTCTCTACCTGACACATTCAGGTCACTGCATCTACCAAGTCAAGAACAACCATTCCTCACTAAGTCATTACATCAAAACATCTAGCCAAGTTGATGTCAAAGGATAGTCAGTCTTCTATTACACAAACTGATGTATTTATAAATTGACACGTGACTTAAAAGGCATAAAACATAACTTTGAAACTTACCAGAGCAGAACAGGGCCGTGCCCTACTTGCCTCGCCTGGTGGGTTCAACTAGGTTTAGACAAAGTAAACTAAGAAACTTACCAGAGCAGCACTTGCAGTGTTTACTGGAGGATGAAGGTGGCCCACAGGCCAGAACAGGGCCGTGCCCTACTTCCCTCGCCTGGTGGGTTCAACTAGGTTTAGACAAAGTAAACTAAGAAACTTACCAGAGCAGCACTTGCAGTGTTTACTGGAGGATCAAGGTGGCCCACAGGCTAGAACAGGGCCGTGCCCTACTTCCCTCGCCTGGTGGGTTCAACTAGGTTTAGACAAAGTAAACTAAGAAACTTACCAGAGCAGCACTTGCAGTGTTTACTGGAGGATGAAGGTGGCCCACAGGCCAGAACAGGGCCGTGCCCTACTTCCCTCGCCTGGTGGGTTCAACTAGGTTTAGACAAAGTAAACTAAGAAACTTACCAGAGCAGCACTTGCAGTGTTTACTGGAGGATCAAGGTGGCCCACAGGCTAGAACAGGGCCGTGCCCTACTTCCCTCGCCTGGTGGGTTCAACTAGGTTTAGACAAAGTAAACTAAGAAACTTACCAGAGCAGCACTTGCAGTGTTTACTGGAGGATCAAGGTGGCCCACAGGCCAGAACAGGGCCGTGCCCTACTTGCCCCGCCTGGTGGGTTCAACTAGGTTTAGACAAAGTAAACTAAGAAACTTACCAGAGCAGCACTTGCAGTGTTTACTGGAGGATGAAGGTGGCCCACAGGCTAGAACAGGGCCGTGCCCTACTTCCCTCGCCTGGTGGGTTCAACTAGGTTTAGACAAAGTAAACTAAGAAACTTACCAGAGCAGCACTTGCAGTGTTTACTGGAGGATCAAGGTGGCCCACAGGCCAGAACAGGGCCGTGCCCTACTTGCCCCGCCTGGTGGGTTCAACTAGGTTTAGACAAAGTAAACTAAGAAACTTACCAGAGCAGCACTTGCAGTGTTTACTGGAGGATCAAGGTGGCCCACAGGCCAGAACAGGACCGTGCCCTGCTTCCCTCGCCTGGTGGGTTCAACTATGTTTAGACAAAGTAAACTAAACTGCAATTAACAACATGAGAAATAGGTATAACAATGATAATAAATAAACAAAATTAATGCTCTTTAAAATGAGTAAATCACAATAAATAATGCTTGCAGATACCATGGGAAATCCACAGTAGCTGCATTCATATTGTACTGTATGTCCAGACAACACTTTGCCATGCCAGTGGCCATAATGTTTGTTTGTTTTAAAAGATCATCCTTTTTTGTTCTGAATTATAAATATCGTATATACACACTGTATATATATTCATTTATTTTGTTCAAGACAACCAGTCATCCTGAAATGTGCATATAATTCCATTATTATCACCTAGCAAATATAGCAAAATTTTATTAAATTGTTTATGCTACTTGTTTGTGGGTTGAATATTCTAGATATTATTTACCTGGTACACATACATGTTACGTTATGTGAACATGTCTCGTCTAAATTTTACTGGCAAATTGATTCTGCTTACTAAAGAAAAAAAGGTCAGTTCTTATATAGCACATTATCCAGTCCTCAGGACTACCCAAAGAGCTTTACACTTTACTCCCTGGCAGACCTGTTCAATCAAACACCATCTAAACTTCTCGCAGTAAATCCTTCCAGTGTGCCCTGTTACTGGTGGAAGATTTTGTTTAATAACAATTGTATTTATTTTCTCTAAAACATTTACAGAAAATGCTCACCTACCTGAATAATACTATAGTTACTACGAGAAAGTGATTTCCTTAGATGACGTAATTATACATCATTTCAAGCCATAAGTATTGTATAAATGTGTCTTTGAAGATTTTTTGAAGTATTTTATAATTGTAAATACCATAATATCTTGTCATGGTTGTGTGGAGAAAGTCATGCTTAATCTATCAATATGAACACAGTTGGCTTGACTCATCATCATCATCATTGTGCAGCCGTAGTGGTTGGGCGAAGGCCTCAGCATGTCGTTTCCAAATCTGTCTGTCTTACGCTATCCTCTGCCAGATGGTGCCCTTCCAATACTCGTCTAGTTCGTCTCTCCACCGTCTCACTGGTCTTCCTCTAGATCGTTTCCCTTCGTAAAGTCTCCAGGTTGTGATATGCGATGTCCATCGGTTATCTCGTTTTCGGCTGATGTGCCCTACCTAGGTCCACTTCTGTCTGTCTGATTTGTTCTATCACGTCTATGACCTTTGTCTTCTGCCTTACTCAGATGTTTGTTTTTTTCTCCTGATATGTGATGTTTAACATAGTTCTTTCCATCTTTGTTTGTGCGGCTGCTAGCTTGTTCTTTGCCTGGATAGTGAGTGCCCATGTTTCCGCACTGTATGTCATCGCTGGAAGTACGCATGAGTTGAAGACTTGTCTCTTCAAGCAGGTTCCAGAGTTACCCTTGAAGATGTTGAGGTGTTTGGCGAAAGCTGTCCAGCCGGCAGTGATCCTTCTTTGAATCTCCTTGTCTTGGTTTTTGTCTCTGATACTGTATCGCTGTCCAAGATAGACGTAGCTTTCAACGTTCTCTTGGCTTGACTAATACTGGCTATATGCAGAATGTTTACCAAACAACTGCATCGTAATTGGTTGTAAAAAAATTAAACAGTTACAAAGCTCCTGCGTTAATGGTTAACTCGTTGTGGGTTAATGAAGCCTCATACACTCTCAAGAGCACTTATGAGTAATGTCTTATTTTGTATTGTTATTTTAATTTGTTATCTATTCTTTTTATTTTCTAGAAACTACAATTGGGGGTGCAACTGTGAAAGACGTCACCAGCTTCATACTACAGAGAGTATTTGGCCAGCAATTGTCACTGAGCTACTGGTGGATGGGAAATAATGGAAAGAGGTCATTCAGAGAACGCAAGCTGAAGGACGTCATTTTCAGTGAGTGATCATCTCACTTATAAACATTACACACTATATCAAGGTCTTTGATTAGCATGCATATCTTTGATTTTATATCTTCCTCTCATTTTTGTTTATAAATATTTACGAGGATCGCGGATGTCATGGACAGAGAGATTTGTGTAATCATCACACGGACACAGCCAGGTGTGGATGCCCAGGCCCACCTCTTTCACTTGCAGTATTTTGTTTAACCTGGGCTTCCTTTGGCTATACTTCTTCATGACAAAGTAACTTTCCTGTGTCCTAATATCCCTAACCAAGTGAGATTATCAGGTGACTTGCTTGAGGCTTACTACTTGGTTATGTCGTAAAACAATTCAATTTTGATCTAATTTTTATGTCAACATTTCAGATCTGTTCATTGCAATGTTGCAACAAAAACCTGCACCGATCACGAGATCAAGCAGGTTGTGCAGGAGTGGTTTCGGGTGGCCTCCGACAGGGAACATGTGCCAGTCGCAGTTCCAGACAACTGAACAATCAAACTAATCAATACATTCATGTAGATGGCAGTCAGAGATACTACAAGTACAGGTGTATTATGATAGACATGGAATAAATTACATTGTATTGATCAAGGAATTTCACTATACCTTTTGAGGTTGGTGTAATAATTATTTCGATTTGTTTTATTTATTCGCTTTCCATTTTTCGAATATGTGCAATACCTTAGTACGTATCTCGCGCAGTACACTGACATTATGTAGTTCTTTGTGTACCCACTGAACATTAGGGTGACTGGATTTTGTCTATGATTGAGTTAGTATTAATTCACGTATTATTGACTCGAACCATGTTATGTATGATACTTTATTTGGCTAGGTCAGTATTTTTGATCTGCCATGTGGATACTTCCACACCTTTGCCACCATCACTCTGTTTTGTTGATATTTAGGATTGCTTCTGTTTAAATTTGTGGTAACATATGTTTGCCATTTGATATTTGTGGGTGTTTGTGTACATTAAACTGGTTGTTTGTTACCGTTCTTATTGAAGCTATAGATGTTGATGCTTCCCAGAGAAGTCATGATGTTGTTTTAATGTTCCGCCAGGGGGTGAAGTGTAAAGTGCTCTGAGCAGTCCTATGAACTGGATATGCACTGTATAAAAACATTTCTGTGAATCCTTACATACCTGTTATAATGACTGCTGTGTGGAAAGGATTAGTTTGTCATTTGTTTTGTTATCATATATTGTGGAAAGTATTTTATTAAGACTGCATATCATTAATCCTAGATGAACAATAATGTTATTAATAATACAATGAAACAACTCTTTGTTTCATTTAGAACATATTATCTGGACTATTCTGTGTTATGTTTTCGTTTTTAAATAACTTAAATTAAAATTCAGTTTTTATTTTCTGATGTTTAGTAAAAGTGGACATATGTATAGACTAATAACCATTTTTATTAAATGTGACAATGCATGACGCTTATTAAAATGTTCTAGTTATAAAATCAAACCTGTATTTAATTGTTGATTGATTAATACATTAAATGTCATTTGTTTGACCTGTTTAAATGCGCATATTGGACTGGCATTGTTATTCTGCATACAAATATGTATATCTACTGTGCACTCTTGATAAGTTGAACATCCATGCACCCATGGCAATGCCACCTACGTTTTAACACCTTATATGACCGCGTTCAAGTGATCTGGATTGAACTGTATATATATAATACAAACACATAAATACACATATTTAGCCATGTTAGGCACAGTCGGCCTATGAGCGGCTAACCATCGGCACAATATCGGCAGCTGACTATGAGCCAGCCGCCCAAAGGCGAGCTGCCGGACAAAATTCCCTCGGCCCACAGGCGGATGCCAACAACGGGCCGATAAGTTTGCCGCTTTCGTGTCACTCTTGGGCCGCTGTAGTTGTGCTGGCTGGGTGGGAACGGAGGGGATTATGCAGCCAGCTTCCCAAACTTTCCTGTGTGGCATTACGTAGACATCGTAGTTTATAATAGCATATAAAAAGTGACATAGGTGTATCAGATAGGCCTTAATTATGTATGCAATGTGACATTTTGCAGTTATTTTATGTTATTTTTTGATGCTAAGGTATAAGCTTTCCATCATTCTATATAAAAAAGGTAAAAGTTTTCCTCAGATATATAAATAACTTTGGCCAATCTATTACACATTAAAAAAAAATTACCATCTGCCCTGGCCCCATTATGCCTACACCCTAAATATTCCACTGGTAGTATTATTCTGCCATCCTCTGAGACTTCTTTCTAAGTCTTTGAGAAAACTATAATAAACAATAAATAATAAATCTTATCATTAAAGCATTCATAGTTCCAGAAACAAATTGAGAAATTGCCAAACGATGTATTCCAAGTTTAAACCACCAGTCAATTCAACCACTTTGTACAAACTGACTTTCACAAATGACATTGTATCTTTGTAAAACTTAAATGTTGACCTTTTACATGATGCTCCGAACCCGATACTGCCAAAATGTAATGGATCATCAGGTGTGAACTGCCATCACATATCAGATATTGGATATATTGTGAATTTGTGTTGGACAGTTTATCCTGCGAGGTGAAGTGTTGAGTCTCTACCGTCAGATCATGAAGACGCTGCGACACATGCCAAATGAAACGGACCGCCGTGAGTTGATGAGTTGGGCCAGACAAGACTTCCGCAAGAATCAGCAGGAGACGGATGAGGTGATGAACCTTTTCATTTACTAGTTCAAGTCAGTTTTGTTGTGGAGCATAGGCATAGAGCAGGAGACCAAGTGGAGAAATTCCTAGTTTGAATCTTCTTGCTGCCGTAACAAACAGGGCAAGTTTATTCACTCTGGACAGACCGCTCCACTTCAATGCTCAGTATTAGCTGCTTATTTTTTCTTTATCATGCACTGTTTTATTCAACTATGGTTTACAAACTGCACTGTACATGTTCCTTGGTTGTAAGAAACCTCCAGAATCAACATCTACAACTTGGATACAACTGCCTCGAGTAGCAACTGGTGTGCATAGGCAAAAGGTTTGGTTACAAATCATGAAGAATTATTGACAATAGTTTATTATACACAAGCATAGACAGGGGTCTGGTAGCACCATTCTAGATCAAACAGTTTATTATACACAAGCATAGACTGGGGTCTGATAGCACCATGCTACATCAAACAGTTTATTATACACAAGCATAGACTGGGGTCTGGTAGCACCATGCTACATCAAACAGTTTATTATACACAAGCATAGACTGGGGTCTGGTAGCACCATGCTACATCAAACAGTTTATTATACACAAGCATAGACTGGGGTCTGGTAGCACCATTCTACATCAAACAGTTTATTATACACAAGCATAGACTGGGGTCTGGTAGCACCATTCTACATCAAACAGTTTATTATACACAAGCATAGACTGGGGTCTGGTAGCACCATTCTACATCAAACAGTTTATTATACACAAGCATAGACTGGGGTCTGGTAGCACCATGCTACATCAAACAGTTTAGTATACACAAGCATAGACTGGGGTCTGGTAGCACCATGCTACATCAAACAGTTTATTATACACAAGCATAGACTGGGATCTGGTAGCACCATTCTACATCAAACAGTTTATTATACACAAGCATAGACTGGGGTCTGGTAGCACCATTCTACATCAAACAGTTTATTATACACAAGCATAGACTGGGGTCTGGTAGCACCATTCTACATCAAACAGTTTATTATACACAAGCATAGACTGGGATCTGGTAGCACCATTCTACATCAAACAGTTTATTATACACAAGCATAGACTGGGGTCTGGTAGCACCATGCTACATCAAACAGTTTATTATACATAAGCATAGACTGGGGTCTGGTAGCACCATTCTACATCAAACAGTTTATTATACACAAGCATAGACTGGGGTCTGGTAGCACCATTCTACATCAAACAGTTTATTATACATAAGCATAGACTGGGGTCTGGTAGCACCATGCTACATCAAACAGTTTATTATACACAAGCATAGACTGGGATCTGGTAGCACCATTCTACATCAAACAGTTTATTATAACTGGGGTCTGGTAGCACCATTCTACATCAAACAGTTTATTATACACAAGCATAGACTGGGGTCTGGTAACACCATACTACACCAAACAGTTTATTATACACAAGCATAGACTTGGGTCTGGTAGCACCATTCTACATCAAACAGTTTATTATACATAAGCATAGACTGGGGTCTGGTAGCACCACGCTACATCAAACATTTTATTATACATAAGCATAGACTGGGGTCTGGTAGCACCACACTACATCAAACAGTTTATTATACATAAGCATAGACTGGGGTCTGGTAGCACCACGCTACATCAAACAGTTTATTATACACAAGCATAGACTGGGGTCTGGTAGCACCATTCTACATCAAACAGTTTATTATACATAAGCATAGACTGGGGTCTGGTAGCACCACGCTACATCAAACAGTTTATTATATACAAGCATAGACTGGGGTCTGGTAGCACCATTCTACATCAAACAGTTTATTATACACAAGCATAGACTGGGGTCTGATAGCACCATTCTGCATCAAACAGTTTATTATACACAAGCATAGACTGGGGTCTGGTAGCACCATTCTACAGCAAACAGTTTATTATACACAAGCATAGACTGGGGTCTGGTAGCACCATTCTGCATCAAACAGTTTATTATACACAAGCATAGACTGGGGTCTGGTAGCACCACTCTACATCAAACAGTTTATTATACACAAGCATAGACTTGGGTCTGGTAGCACCATTCTACATCAAACAGTTTATTATACATAAGCATAGACTGGGGTCTGGTAGCACCACGCTACATCAAACAGTTTATTATACATAAGCATAGACTGGGGTCTGGTAGCACCATGCTACATCAAACAGTTTATTATACATAAGCATAGACTGGGGTCTGGTAGCACCATGCTACATCAAACAGTTTATTAAACACAAGCATAGACTGGGGTCTGGTAGCACCATTCTACATCAAACAGTTTATTATAACTGGGGTCTGGTAGCACCATTCTACATCAAACAGTTTATTATACACAAGCGTAGACTGGGGTCTGGTAGCACCATTCTACATCAAACAGTTTATTATAACTGGGGTCTGGTATCACCATTCTACATCAAACAGTTTATTATACACAAGCATAGACTGGGGTCTGGTAGCACCACGCTACATCAAACAGTTTATTATACATAAGCATATACTGGGGTCTGGTAGCACCATTCTACATCAAACAGTTTATTATAACTGGGGTCTCGTAGCACCATTCTACATCAAACAATTTATTATACACAAGCATAGACTGGGATCTGGTAGCACCATTCTACATCAAACAGTTTATTATACATAAGCATAGACTGGGGTCTGGTAGCACCACGCTACATCAAACAGTTTATTATACACAAGCATAGACTGGGGTGTGGTAGCACCATTCTGCATCAAACAGTTTATTATACACAAGCATAGACTGGGGTCTGTAGCACCATTCTGCATCAAACAGTTTATTATACACAAGCATAGACTGGGGTCTGGTAGCACCATTCTGCATCAAACAGTTTATTATACACAAGCATAGACTGGGGTCTGGTAGCACCATTCTGCATCAAACAGTTTATTATACACAAGCATAGACTGGGGTCTGGTAGCACCATTCTACATCAAACAGTTTATTATACACAAGCATAGACTGGGGTCTGGTAGCACCATTCTACATCAAAGAGTTTATTATAAACAAGCATAGACTGGGGTCTGGTAGCACCATTCTACATCAAACAGTTTATTATACACAAGCATAGACTGGGGTTTGGTAGCACCATGCTACATCAAACAGTTTATTATACACAAGCATAGACTGGGGTCTGGTAGCACCATGCTACATCAAACAGTTTATTATACACAAGCATAGACTGGGATCTGGTAGCACCATTCTACATCAAACAGTTTATTATACACAAGCATAGACTGGGGTCTGGTAGCACCATTCTACATCAAACAGTTTATTATACACAAGCATAGACTGGGGTCTGGTAGCACCATTCTACATCAAACAGTTTATTATACACAAGCATAGACTGGGGTCTGGTAGCACCATGCTACATCAAACAGTTTATTATACATAAGCATAGACTGGGGTCTGGTAGCACCATTCTACATCAAACAGTTTATTATACACAAGCATAGACTGGGGTCTGGTAGCACCATTCTACATCAAACAGTTTATTATACATAAGCATAGACTGGGGTCTGGTAGCACCATGCTACATCAAACAGTTTATTATACACAAGCATAGACTGGGATCTGGTAGCACCATTCTACATCAAACAGTTTATTATAACTGGGGTCTGGTAGCACCATTCTACATCAAACAGTTTATTATACACAA
Source organism: Escarpia spicata (assembly GCA_963995525.1). Lineage (NCBI taxonomy): Eukaryota > Metazoa > Annelida > Polychaeta > Sabellida > Siboglinidae > Escarpia > Escarpia spicata. The sequence continues at coordinate 51,942,857 of OZ023218.1, forward strand.
GCATAGACTGGGGTCTGGTAACACCATACTACACCAAACAGTTTATTATACACAAGCATAGACTTGGGTCTGGTAGCACCATTCTACATCAAACAGTTTATTATACATAAGCATAGACTGGGGTCTGGTAGCACCACGCTACATCAAACATTTTATTATACATAAGCATAGACTGGGGTCTGGTAGCACCACGCTACATCAAACAGTTTATTATACACAAGCATAGACTGGGGTCTGGTAGCACCATTCTACATCAAACAGTTTATTATACATAAGCATAGACTGGGGTCTGGTAGCACCACGCTACATCAAACAGTTTATTATATACAAGCATAGACTGGGGTCTGGTAGCACCATTCTACATCAAACAGTTTATTATACACAAGCATAGACTGGGGTCTGATAGCACCATTCTGCATCAAACAGTTTATTATACACAAGCATAGACTGGGGTCTGGTAGCACCATTCTACAGCAAACAGTTTATTATACACAAGCATAGACTGGGGTCTGGTAGCACCATTCTGCATCAAACAGTTTATTATACACAAGCATAGACTGGGGTCTGGTAGCACCACTCTACATCAAACAGTTTATTATACACAAGCATAGACTTGGGTCTGGTAGCACCATTCTACATCAAACAGTTTATTATACATAAGCATAGACTGGGGTCTGGTAGCACCACGCTACATCAAACAGTTTATTATACATAAGCATAGACTGGGGTCTGGTAGCACCATGCTACATCAAACAGTTTATTATACACAAGCATAGACTTGGGTCTGGTAGCACCATTCTACATCAAACAGTTTATTATACACAAGCATAGACTGGGGTCTGGTAGCACAATACTACATAAAACAGTTTATTATACACAAGCATAGACTTGGGTCTGGTAGCACCATTCTACATCAAACAGTTTATTATACACAAGCATAGACTGGAGTCTGGTAGCACCATTCTACATCAAACAGTTTATTATACACAAGCATAGACTTGGGTCTGGTAGCACCATTCTACATCAAACAGTTTATTATACACAAGCATAGACTGGGGTCTGGTAGCACAATACTACATAAAACAGTTTATTATACAGAAGCATAGACTGGGGTCTGGTAGCACAATACTACATAAAACAGTTTATTATACATAAGCATAGACTGGGGTCTGGTAGCACCACGCTACATCAAACAGTTTATTATACACAAGCATAGACTGGGGTCTGGTAGCACCATTCTACATCAAACAGTTTATTATACAGAAGCATAGACTGGGGTCTGGTAGCACAATACTACATAAAACAGTTTATTATACAGAAGCATAGACTGGGGTCTGGTAGCACCATTCTACATCAAACAGTTTATTATACACAAGCATAGACTGGGGTCTGGTAGCACAATACTACATCAAACAGTTTATTATACACAAGCATAGACTGGGATCTGGTAGCACCATTCTATATCAAACAGTTTATTATACACAAGCATAGACTGGGGTCTGGTAGCACCATTCTACATCAAACAGTTTATTATACACAAGCATAGACTGGGGTCTGGTAGCACAATACTACATAAAACAGTTTATTATACAGAAGCATAGACTGGGGTCTGGTAGCACAATACTACATAAAACAGTTTATTATACATAAGCATAGACTGGGGTCTGGTAGCACCACGCTACATCAAACAGTTTATTATACACAAGCATAGACTGGGGTCTGGTAGCACCATTCTACATCAAACAGTTTATTATACACAAGCATAGACTGGGGTCTGATAGCACCATTCTGCATCAAACAGTTTATTATACACAAGCATAGACTGGGGTCTGGTAGCACCATTCTACAGCAAACAGTTTATTATACACAAGCATAGACTGGGGTCTGGTAGCACCATTCTGCATCAAACAGTTTATTATACATAAGCATAGACTGGGGTCTGGTAGCACCATGCTACATCAAACAGTTTATTAAACACAAGCATAGACTGGGGTCTGGTAGCACCATTCTACATCAAACAGTTTATTATAACTGGGGTCTGGTAGCACCATTCTACATCAAACAGTTTATTATACACAAGCGTAGACTGGGGTCTGGTAGCACCATTCTACATCAAACAGTTTATTATAACTGGGGTCTGGTATCACCATTCTACATCAAACAGTTTATTATACACAAGCATAGACTGGGGTCTGGTAGCACCATACTACATCAAACAGTTTATTATACACAAGCATAGACTTGGGTCTGGTAGCACCATTCTACATCAAACAGTTTATTATACATAAGCATAGACTGGGGTCTGGTAGCACCACGCTACATCAAACAGTTTATTATACATAAGCATAGACTGGGGTCTGGTAGCACCATTCTACATCAAACAGTTTATTATAACTGGGGTCTCGTAGCACCATTCTACATCAAACAATTTATTATACACAAGCATAGACTGGGATCTGGTAGCACCATTCTACATCAAACAGTTTATTATACATAAGCATAGACATGGGTCTGGTAGCACCACGCTACATCAAACAGTTTATTATACACAAGCATAGACTGGGGTCTGGTAGCACCATTCTACATCAAACAGTTTATTATACACAAGCATAGACTGGGGTCTGGTAGCACCATTCTGCATCAAACAGTTTATTATACACAAGCATAGACTGGGGTCTGGTAGCACCATTCTGCATCAAACAGTTTATTATACACAAGCATAGACTGGGGTCTGTAGCACCATTCTGCATCAAACAGTTTATTATACACAAGCATAGACTGGGGTCTGGTAGCACCATTCTACATCAAACAGTTTATTATACACAAGCATAGACTGGGGTCTGGTAGCACCATTCTACATCAAACAGTTTATTATACATAAGCATAGACTCGGGTCTGGTAGCACCATTATATATCAAACAGTTTATTATACATAAGCATAGACTGGGGTCTGGTAGCACCATTCTACATCAAACAGTTTATTATACACAAGCATAGACTGGGGTCTGGTAGCACCATTCTACATCAAACAGTTTATTATACACAAGCATAGACTTGGGTCTGGTAGCACCATTCTACATCAAACAGTTTATTATACATAAGCATAGACTGGGGTCTGGTAGCACCACGCTACATCAAACATTTTATTATACATAAGCATAGACTGGGGTCTGGTAGCACCACACTACATCAAACAGTTTATTATACATAAGCATAGACTGGGGTCTGGTAGCACCACGCTACATCAAACAGTTTATTATACATAAGCATAGACTGGGGTCTGGTAGCACCATTCTACATCAAACAGTTTATTATACACAAGCATAGACTGGGGTCTGGTAGCACCATTCTACATCAAACAGTTTATTATACACAAGCATAGACTTGGGTCTGGTAGCACCATTCTACATCAAACAGTTTATTATACATAAGCATAGACTGGGGTCTGGTAGCACCACGCTACATCAAACATTTTATTATACATAAGCATAGACTGGGGTCTGGTAGCACCACACTACATCAAACAGTTTATTATACATAAGCATAGACTGGGGTCTGGTAGCACCACGCTACATCAAACAGTTTATTATACACAAGCATAGACTGGGGTCTGGTAGCACCATTCTACATCAAACAGTTTATTATACATAAGCATAGACTGGGGTCTGGTAGCACCACGCTACATCAAACAGTTTATTATACACAAGCATAGACTGGGGTCTGGTAGCACCATTCTACATCAAACAGTTTATTATACACAAGCATAGACTGGGGTCTGATAGCACCATTCTGCATCAAACAGTTTATTATACACAAGCATAGACTGGGGTCTGGTAGCACCATTCTACAGCAAACAGTTTATTATACACAAGCATAGACTGGGGTCTGGTAGCACCATTCTGCATCAAACAGTTTATTATACACAAGCATAGACTGGGGTCTGGTAGCACAATACTACATAAAACAGTTTATTATACAGAAGCATAGACTGGGGTCTGGTAGCACCATTCTACATCAAACAGTTTATTATACACAAGCATAGACTGGGGTCTGGTAGCACCACTCTACATCAAACAGTTTATTATACACAAGCATAGACTTGGGTCTGGTAGCACCATTCTACATCAAACAGTTTATTATACATAAGCATAGACTGGGGTCTGGTAGCACCACGCTACATCAAACAGTTTATTATACATAAGCATAGACTTGGGTCTGGTAGCACCATGCTACATCAAACAGTTTATTATACATAAGCATAGACTGGGGTCTGGTAGCACCACGCTACATCAAACAGTTTATTATACATAAGCATAGACTGGGGTCTGGTAGCACCATGCTACATCAAACAGTTTATTATACATAAGCATAGACTGGGGTCTGGTAGCACCATTCTACATCAAACAGTTTATTATAACTGGGGTCTGGTAGCACCATTCTACATCAAACAGTTTATTATACACAAGCGTAGACTGGGGTCTGGTAGCACCATTCTACATCAAACAGTTTATTATAACTGGGGTCTGGTATCACCATTCTACCTCAAACAGTTTATTATACACAAGCATAGACTGGGGTCTGGTAGCACCATACTACATCAAACAGTTTATTATACACAAGCATAGACTGGGGTCTGGTAGCACCATTCTACATCAAACAGTTTATTATACACAAGCATAGACTGGGGTCTGGTAGCACCATTCTGCATCAAACAGTTTATTATACACAAGCATAGACTGGGGTCTGGTAGCACCATTCTGCATCAAACAGTTTATTATACACAAGCATAGACTGGGGTCTGTAGCACCATTCTGCATCAAACAGTTTATTATACACAAGCATAGACTGGGGTCTGGTAGCACCATTCTACATCAAACAGTTTATTATACACAAGCATAGACTGGGGTCTGGTAGCACCATTCTACATCAAACAGTTTATTATACATAAGCATAGACTCGGGTCTGGTAGCACCATTATATATCAAACAGTTTATTATACATAAGCATAGACTGGGGTCTGGTAGCACCATTCTACATCAAACAGTTTATTATACACAAGCATAGACTGGGGTCTGGTAGCACCATTCTACATCAAACAGTTTATTATACACAAGCATAGACTTGGGTCTGGTAGCACCATTCTACATCAAACAGTTTATTATACATAAGCATAGACTGGGGTCTGGTAGCACCACGCTACATCAAACATTTTATTATACATAAGCATAGACTGGGGTCTGGTAGCACCACACTACATCAAACAGTTTATTATACATAAGCATAGACTGGGGTCTGGTAGCACCACGCTACATCAAACAGTTTATTATACATAAGCATAGACTGGGGTCTGGTAGCACCATTCTACATCAAACAGTTTATTATACACAAGCATAGACTGGGGTCTGGTAGCACCATTCTACATCAAACAGTTTATTATACACAAGCATAGACTTGGGTCTGGTAGCACCATTCTACATCAAACAGTTTATTATACATAAGCATAGACTGGGGTCTGGTAGCACCACGCTACATCAAACATTTTATTATACATAAGCATAGACTGGGGTCTGGTAGCACCACACTACATCAAACAGTTTATTATACATAAGCATAGACTGGGGTCTGGTAGCACCACGCTACATCAAACAGTTTATTATACACAAGCATAGACTGGGGTCTGGTAGCACCATTCTACATCAAACAGTTTATTATACATAAGCATAGACTGGGGTCTGGTAGCACCACGCTACATCAAACAGTTTATTATACACAAGCATAGACTGGGGTCTGGTAGCACCATTCTACATCAAACAGTTTATTATACACAAGCATAGACTGGGGTCTGATAGCACCATTCTGCATCAAACAGTTTATTATACACAAGCATAGACTGGGGTCTGGTAGCACCATTCTACAGCAAACAGTTTATTATACACAAGCATAGACTGGGGTCTGGTAGCACCATTCTGCATCAAACAGTTTATTATACACAAGCATAGACTGGGGTCTGGTAGCACAATACTACATAAAACAGTTTATTATACAGAAGCATAGACTGGGGTCTGGTAGCACCATTCTACATCAAACAGTTTATTATACACAAGCATAGACTGGGGTCTGGTAGCACCACTCTACATCAAACAGTTTATTATACACAAGCATAGACTTGGGTCTGGTAGCACCATTCTACATCAAACAGTTTATTATACATAAGCATAGACTGGGGTCTGGTAGCACCACGCTACATCAAACAGTTTATTATACATAAGCATAGACTTGGGTCTGGTAGCACCATGCTACATCAAACAGTTTATTATACATAAGCATAGACTGGGGTCTGGTAGCACCACGCTACATCAAACAGTTTATTATACATAAGCATAGACTGGGGTCTGGTAGCACCATGCTACATCAAACAGTTTATTATACATAAGCATAGACTGGGGTCTGGTAGCACCATTCTACATCAAACAGTTTATTATAACTGGGGTCTGGTAGCACCATTCTACATCAAACAGTTTATTATACACAAGCGTAGACTGGGGTCTGGTAGCACCATTCTACATCAAACAGTTTATTATAACTGGGGTCTGGTATCACCATTCTACCTCAAACAGTTTATTATACACAAGCATAGACTGGGGTCTGGTAGCACCATACTACATCAAACAGTTTATTATACACAAGCATAGACTGGGGTCTGGTAGCACCACGCTACATCAAACAGTTTATTATACATAAGCATAGACTGGGGTCTGGTAGCACCATTCTACATCAAACAGTTTATTATAACTGGGGTCTCGTAGCACCATTCTACATCAAACAATGTATTATACACAAGCATAGACTGGGATCTGGTAGCACCATTCTACATCAAACAGTTTATTATACATAAGCATAGACTGGGGTCTGGTAGCACCACGCTACATCAAACAGTTTATTATACACAAGCATAGACTGGGGTCTGGTAGCACCATTCTACATCAAACAGTTTATTATACACAAGCATAGACTGGGGTCTGGTAGCACCATTCTGCATCAAACAGTTTATTATACACAAGCATAGACTAGGGTCTGGTAGCACCATTCTGCATCAAACAGTTTATTATACACAAGCATAGACTGGGGTCTGTAGCACCATTCTGCATCAAACAGTTTATTATACACAAGCATAGACTGGGGTCTGGTAGCACCATTCTGCATCAAACAGTTTATTATACACAAGCATAGACTGGGGTCTGGTAGCACCATTCTGCATCAAACAGTTTATTATACACAAGCATAGACTGGGGTCTGGTAGCACCATTCTACATCAAACAGTTTATTATACACAAGCATAGACTGGGGTCTGATAGCACCATTCTGCATCAAACAGTTTATTATACACAAGCATAGACTGGGGTCTGGTAGCACCATTCTGCATCAAACAGTTTATTATACACAAGCATAGACTGGGGTCTGGTAGCACCATGCTACATCAAACAGTTTATTATACACAAGCATAGACTGGGGTCTGGTAGCACCATTCTGCATCAAACAGTTTATTATGCACAAGCATAGACTGGGGTCTGGTAGCACCATTCTGCATCAAACAGTTTATTATACACAAGCATAGACTGGGGTCTGGTAGCACAATACTACATCAAACAGTTTATTATACACAAGCATAGACTGGGGTCTGGTAGCACCATGGTACATCAAACAGTTTATTATACACAAGCATAGACTGGGGTCTGGTAGCACCATTCTACATCAAACAGTTTATTATACACAAGCATAGACTGGGGTCTGGTAGCACCACACTACATCAAACAGTTTATTATACATAAACATAGACTGGGTATCACCATACTTACTACATCAAACTGAATACTTTCCTAACTTTCGGTAGTCGTGTTGGTTTGTCAGGGGGTGAAGTTTGATTTGATGGACATTACCAGGGATTTCTTGCAACATCTTTATAGAACAGAGTGTGGGTCTCTGTCATCTGTCTATCATCTGTTATACAACAGAGTGTGGGTCTCTGTCATCTGTCTACCATCTGTTATAGAACAGAGTGTGGGTCTCTGTCATCTGTCTACCATCTGTTATAGAACAGAGTGTGGGTCTGTCATCTGTCTATCGTCTGTTATAGAACACAGTGTGGGTCTGTCATCTGTCTATCGTCTGTTATAGAACAGAGTGTCGGTCTGTCATATGTCTATCATCTGTTATAGAACAGAGTGTGGGTCTCTGTCATCTGTCTACCATCTGCTATAGAACAGAGTGTGGGTCTGTCATATGTCTATCATCTGTTATAGAACAGAGTGGGGGTCTCTGTCATCTGTCTACCATCTGTTATAGAACAGAGTGTGGGTCTCTGCCATCTGTCTACCATCTGTTATAGAACAGAGTGTGGGTCTCTGTCATCTGTCTACCATCTGTTATAGAACAGAGTGTGGGTCTCTGCCATCTGTCTATCATCTGTTATAGAACAGAGTGTGGGTCTCTGCCATCTGTCTATCATCTGTTATAGAACAGAGTGTGGGTCTCTGCCATATATCTACCATCTGTTATAGAACAGAGTGTGGGTCTCTGCCATCTGTCTATCATCTGTTATAGAACAAAGTGTGGGTCTCTCCCATCTGTCTATCATCTGTTATAAAACAGAGTGTGGGTCTCTGCCATCTGGCTATCATCTGTTATAGAACAGAGTGTGGGTCTCTGCCATCTGTCTATCATCTGTTATAGAACAGAGTGTGGGTCTCTGCCATCTGTCTACCATCTGTTATAGAACAGTGTGTGGGTCTCTGCCATCTGTCTACCATCTGTTATAGAACAGTGTGTGGGTCTCTGCCATCTGTCTACTATCTGTTATAGAACAGAGTGTGGGTCTCTGCCATATATCTACCATCTGTTATAGAACAGAGTGTGGGTCTCTGCCATCTGTCTACCATCTGTTATAGAACATAGTGTGGGTCTCTCCCATCTGTCTATCATCTGTTATAAAACAGAGTGTGGGTCTCTGCCATCTGTCTATCATCTGTTATAGAACAGAGTGTGGGTCTCTCCCATCTGTCTATCATATGTTATAGAACAGAGTGTGGGTCACTGTCATCTGTCTACCATCTGTTATAGAACAGAGTGTGGGTTTCTGTCATCTGTCTACCATCTGTTATAGAACAGAGTGTGGGTCTCTGTCATCTGTCTATCATCTGTATGTCTAATCTATGTCAGTTCTGCATGTATCGGACTGGAATTTTGTAGGTATGTTAGCACATCCAAAGCCACCTATTTAGGTGATTTATAGACTTAATGTTTTCTAGTTTCACTGGGGATCTTGGGGCTGATTGTTTTATTGGTGGCCGGCGAGAGAGTGCATGCTAACTTGCAGCATTATATAGTAACATTTTAGTTATCCCCGGGCATCATATAATCTCTTTCAACTTGAGGGTGGCTTTTACCAAAAAATATTAATGTTTGTCTTTTCTCGCCATGCAACACGGGGGTTACTCAGGTCATTATATTTTTAATTCTCGTACCTACATTTAGTCATCTCGTCATAATCTTCATGTTTCAGGAATTAATCCGAATGATGCTGACAAGAGGAAGAATGACCTTGAAGGATCTGTCACAGACCATACCATGCCGCTCTTCCACCTTACACAGAGCTACAGTCACTGAAGACAAGACGTAGATGTTGCTGGTGTGGAACGTGACTTGACTTCCAGTTTTTAGTCTACCTCACACAGTGGCCAAAGGATGAATGAACTGACACCATTCTGTGTATGCTGGACTACAGATGGAAGAATGAGTAATGATGAATCATAGCATTATGTGTCATCCTGGAGAACACATTAGTGGACTGGCTGTGATTTTGTGAGAGATGATGCAACTTGATAGGTTTATTATGACATCATCATGCATGTATCTATTTCTTTACATTGTTGTGAGAGGTGGTGCAACTTGATAGGTTTATTATGACATCATCATGCATGTATCTATTTCTTTACATTGTTGTGAGAGGTTACTTGTCTTGTTTCAAAGCTGATGGATAACCACACAGTTTGCACAAAAAGTACGTATCCATGAACATATTTAGAATTGTGAGTGCCAAATAAATGTTTTTATTTACCAAAATATAATATTTTGTACTTGACAAATAGAAGTATTCCTTTACTGAAATGATCAAATGCATGGTTGCAAATGCAGGATCAGAAATGAACAACAATATAGTGATCTATGAAATAATTTGTGCATATAATGTTTTTCATATATGATAATGTGGCGTCATCAAAGGTACACTGTCAACAAAATATGCACAAAATTATTGCATAATGAGCATTACACATATCAGTTGACACACACCGGTGGCCCCCCCTGAAGAATGACTAACCACCCAATTTGCCTTGTGAAAAAATAAAATAATTCTGCAGAAAGAAGAACTTGATATTCCCACACAAACTTTGACAAGGGATTCGCATACACTAATGTAACGTCTTAATCAAACACCAGTCTTGTTATAAATCCAGTTTGGGATTTAGCCAGTTCTTGTTGGCACCCTGAAAACAGGCCTTTTAACGTTGGGTGCAATTGAGCATCGAGGGGTTGCAGATGGAGGTCCCAAGGGGTATAGTTGTAGTTTTTGGGGAGCCTGAAATTCTCCTGGGTTACAAAAATCTAAAGTTGACAAATATATATAATATCTATATTAGTTCCCTGTGCAGTCCTAGAATTTTAGCTCAAGCCCGGCCCTCAAAAATATCTCAAGTCAGGCCCAGCCCAGGCCCACAATTAAAGTAAACTTTAGGCCCAGGCCTACAAATGGTTGTTCCAGGTCCCGCCCACAGGTTTTTGGCCCAGGCCCACGGGTCAAAAGTGGGTAAGTCCGCGCCTACAAAACACCAACTTAGAAAACAGTATTTTTCTAGTTTTAACATTGATAACTGAATTAAGATATGACATTCAGGTTTTACAAGACAGGCAGATCACAAATTACTACTATTCCTGTATTGCATTACTTATGGTAGCTGCATAAAAAGAACAACAAAACACAAAATATTTTATCTGTTAAAACACAATTTAACTCGTACTATTCTGGTTTTGCACAAAAAATGAAATGAAGATGATTCAAAGATTACATTACAAAGACACGGTTATGAAACTATGAGTATATTTAATAGGTCGTAGATTACAAGATTCAATTTATTTGACCTTGTCCACATACACAGTATATACATTAATACATTGGTAATATGAATAATATGTAAGGTCGGGGAGACTCCCGTTAAGACATATTGTCGCTAGCCACCCCACAAATGTAAACAATAACAACATGTACATCGTATGATCAGATTAGTAAATTATAATCATTGTTTTAAGAATTACAAATATAGCAATTATGGATAAAACAGCATGATTCATAATTTAGAATAATGTATTTTTTTATGTAACTTGAGAAACCATGTAGACTGTGTGTATAGATGTTCTGAATGAGAATATCCTAAATACAATTAAATAGAATGATACGGTTTCTATTCATGGTATCAAGCTCGACCAACTTACAAAGATGTCAGCCGCCTCGAAGCGATCGGAAATCACAGGCGGGAAAGACGAGAACGAATTGTTTGATGGTACGCCACAAAGTAGGCGATATCGTTTGAATAGTTTAAAATGCTTATGCATATTTAAACAATATTGCGTATGCTTACAATACCTAATAATAGAAAACAAAGAACGTAGCCAAATTGGCGGTAGTACCTTCCTTGCTATTGAATTGACAAATATTGGATAACTTGGAAGTTGGACCAAATCAGACGCCAGTCAGTGTAAAATAGTGATGTAGCTAGAAGATAAATATACAACCTTTGAGAACAAATAGTGATATTATGTTGGTGTTCAGTAAAAATAGGATATATGGGAGGTGTGTACCTTCAGTTCAGTCATAAACTGAGCGCTGCTGTCACTGAGTCGGACTGAGTGAGCCTGAAGCTAAGTGAAGGGTATACCGCCTGAAGCTCAGCCGACCTGGCTGGGTAGACAGTTTCTGTATACTTTCCTCATTCTTAGCATAACATCTTGGAAGGTTACTTCGATCAGTGCACTGCTGTTGTCTCGTATTGGACGTGTCCCTTTCTTTGTTGGTAAATGACGCTAGGTAGTAGGTGACTGCTCCAGTCCAGGATTTGGCAGGAAGGGGTATCAAGTCATTTCATAGACTAGTTCAGTAGTTGTGAGTCTGTATTGCATTGCCCTGGCCTGGGGGACACTCGGACTATTATTAAGGCCAATTAAAATAATACCTGTGTTTCCTGTAACCCCAAAAAAGACAAAAGTCTATTACAACGATGATTCAACATGATAAAAAATACAGATAATCATTGCAAAAGTCCTGAAAAGTAACAAGAATTTACCTTTTGAAATGGAAATTCTGCAATTGTGTAAAATGGATGGAATTCCGCGTAATCAACATTTTGACACGGGATTTGCATTTTTGAATGAAAACTAAACGCTGAAAGAGGAGAATTACCAACACCGTAAATAATACATACTTTATTGGCGATATTTTGAAATAAACATCAACATGATTACCATGCAACAGTATTAGTTTATTTTGATGGATTTATGATGCAGGATTTTTAAAATGCTCCAGGCAAATCGTTGTGAAGTGTCATATGGCGCCCCTGCTACCTTGTGTTAACCGGCATAAACAGGGATGAGGGCGGAAGGCGCTAATTTAAACTGTTTTGTGATCGTTGTCTGGTTGTTTAACAACACTAGAGACCAGGAGATTGAGAGGAGATCAGATAGAAGTGTTTAAAATATTGAAGGGTTATGAAAATATTGATAGAAATATGTTTTTCTCAGTTAAAAAAGATAGAAGGACTAGAGGACATGAACTTGCATTAGCAAAGGAGCAGAGTAGATTGGATATAAGAACATTTTCATTTTCACAAAGGACTGTAAATGAATGGAACAAATTACCTGCTGATTGTGTGGGTGCTAGTAGCGTGAATATGTTTAAAAATAAAATCGACACATACCTCAGACGGGCGGGATACACATAGATAAAAGGGTCGGACTCTCGATAAGCCAAAGGGCTTCCTTGTCCACCTACCACCTATAGTTAATTCTCTGGGTGGCAATCTTGTTAAATCTTGTCCGCTAAGCGCATTGAAGACATGTTGTTAATTAAATATACTTTACCTCACAACTGGGGTCAATTACGATTGTAATCATAATCGATTACACTCACAGTTGTAATCATAATCGACTTTTTTAAGGCAGTGTATTCGTAATCGTGTCATGTAGTGGTGAAATCAGACTCGATTACACATGATTACACCTACTATATTTTTTCAAACAGTGATTAAACATGTCATAATACTTTTCATTCCAGTATATATACATGTATATATATAAGTATATACATACATACATGCACACAACCATTCATGAATAGAAACCATTTGTATGTCAATAATCACAGGAACTTTGGTGCACTGGTCAGTAATCCCAGCACATGGGCCATGGCTAATTGCAATTTACTTTTATTGGTATTTCACTACTCACTGCCCAGTCACTGCTAGTGTTTGCACAGATCCTTCTGAAGGATTACATCCTTTAGTTTTATTTATAGTTTGTCAGAAGAGTCTTCATATGCATGGTTCAGATCTAGCCTGGTCATACCTGGACCATGGCTAATTGCAATTTACTTTTATTTGTTTCTCACTGCTAGTGTTTGCACAAAATCACACACACCCTTCTAAAGGATTAACAACTGTTGGTTGTATTCAGTCATGCATGCAGCCTACCCTTTGAAATACAATTGTGAAGTGTCTACAGTTGGTCAACTGCACAGTTTGTCAGAAGAGTTGATATACCTGACCAAAAAAGTAATCGTAATCGGAGAACTGTAATCGTAATCAATTATTTTCCCAAGGCAGTGTAATCATAATCATGAGTGTGTAATCAGCCCCAGCTCTGCTTGTCACATCGTTAGAACATACATAAGTGTAAAATTTCCGCTTTCGAACACAAAACTCAAAGGAATAACAACTGCCTAGGTTACGCTTGCTCAAAGTGATACAGTCTGGGTTTTCGTAGTTCTAACAAATTCTGTTGGATGCCGTCACATATGGCGCTAGCTAAAAATGGTTGAACAAAATCATTAGTAACACTGAGCTTGCATAGTCCGTGGCCTGTGGGGTTGATTTCTTTAATATATTGTTAATTTTGTCTGTGACATTACTTTAATTGGCCATAGTATTTGTAGATAGCCTTATGCTTGATTTGGTTTCAGTGTTTATAAATAATGCACACTGCAGCTTCTAATGTGATTTATTTTAAAAGGTATGACGGATTGGATGCGGTTGCTTTTGTTCAACTGTAACTCACATTGATGAAAGACCATTTAAATGTGCAATGTGTTGTTTTGTTTTGCTCCTATTAAAGTACACGGTGAGTTGTATGGTTTAACTAGAAACTATAGTTTCTCTTGATATTTCATGTTCAATTAATAAAACAAGTATATTTTTTAGCATGACGACAGTGTTTTCTTTAACGCATTAATATACACATAACAGTACCTCCCAGTTTCATTCAAATGTATCCATTTCACATTAACCCCAGCAGTGCAAGTTATAACATATGCCCTTTTATAGACTGCTGGAAATGTTTATAGACTGACAAAAATAAAATATTACAATAGGTCTGCCTACCCTATTTTTTTCGTAATAAAATGTTTAAAAAAATTTAATGTTTACCCTACCTTCCTACCATATTAAAAAATCAATGTTATAGGAAACAACTATATTTTATTTAGGCCTAATAGAGTGGTACCGGACTACCCAGTCTAAGCTAATAGTAAGTATAAGACCTACTTAGTATAAGATGCCCTAGGTGTTGTAAGCCCAAAGACCAGATAGGGCAAGTGTTGCCCAGCTAGTTTTGTTACAGTGTGACCCCGTTTTAACCATCTAAATGGTTACCTATATTCACCATCTGCCAGACTTCTCCACTACTCCTCAATATCTATTGTGTCATGTGATCAAAGATACAGGGTACAATATATGTACACGATAGGTGGAGAAGTTTGGCAACTGCTCACCAGATTGTTTTTAATAAGCCTGGAACAGTTTTTGAATGTTGCACTGCACAATTTTCTAATTTGTGTACAATACTAAGTAATTCATTTATTTCCAACATTTAACATTACACGTTACAATTAAACAAATACAATGCTGAATGTGGAAAGGGGGTGAACAAAAGTACAATACTAACAGTCTAAACAAGTTATATTGGTAATACTGTAGAATTAAACTTCAGAGGTTAACTGCTATTGTAGACGCTTTGGTGTTCAGTGCATCCAGGTGATTTAACAAGATTGCCATCCAGAGAATTAACTCTAGATGGCAGGTGGATAAGGAAGCCCTTTGGCTTATCGAGAGTCAAACCCTTTTATCTACATATATCCAGCCCTTCTGAGGTATGTGTCGATTTTATTTTTAAACATATTCACACTACTAGCACCCACACGATCATTAGATCCATTCATTCACAGTCCTTTGTGAAAATGAGAACTTTCTTACGTCTAATCTACACTGCTCCTTTACTAATGTAACTTCATGTCCTCTAGTCTTTCTATCTTTCTTAACTGAAAAAAACATTTCTATCAATATTTTCATAACCATTCAATATTTTAAACACTTCTATCTGATCTCCTCTCAATCTCCTGGTCTCTATTGTTGTTAAACCACATTCTTTTAGGCATTTTTCATAACTAAGATCCCTAAGTTTTTGTATCATTTTAGTCGCTCTTCTCTGTACTCTTTCTAGCATATCTATGTCCTTCCTGCGATATGGCCTCCACGCTTGTATAAAATATTCTAAATGAGGCCTAACTATTGTTTTGTACAGCAGTATTATTAGTTCTTTTTCTTTATATGCTATATTACGCCTAATCAATCCAAGGATTTGATTTCCTTTTGAAGCTGCAATTCCACACTGCTCTGAAACCTTCATGTCAGCACCAATTGTCAGCCCTAAGTCTTTTTCTTTTACAGTAGTACTTAGTAGAGTTCCCCCCATTGTATATTCTACATATTCGTTCCCATGTCCTGTGTGAAGGAATTTTTCATTTCCTAAAATTTAACAACATTTGCCACTTTTCAGACCATTTGATCAACCTGTCAAGATCATCTTGTAAATGCTGTCTATCTCCATCACTTTTAATTCTTCTAAACACTTTTTATCATCTGCAAATTTCAACACCTTGCTAGCTATATCATCATCCAAATCGTTTATATATATTAAGAATAATATAGGTCCCAGTACTGATCCCTGTGGAACCCCACTCAAAACTGATTTCCAGTTTGAAGCCTCCCCATCAACAACTACCCGTTGTCTTCTGTCAATCAGCCATTTTTCTATCCAGTTAATTATACCATTTCCTATGCCATGGGCCTTTAGTTTAAGCAGTAATCTTTGATGTGGGACTTTGTCAAAAACTTTTTGAAAATCTAAGTAGATGATATCTACTGGTGATCCCTCATCTACCCACTTAGTGATGTCTTCCAAAAAACAACATATTTGTTAAGCATGACCTCGCTTTTAGAAACCCATGTTGAGATGGGTTTATCAAGTTATGATTAGCAAGAAAATCCACCATGTGATCTTTAATTAGTCTTTCTAATAATTTACAAATCACCGATGTTAAACTCACTGGTCTAATTATTTGACTTGTTTCTCGAACCTTTTTTAAATAAAGGTATAACGTTTGCTTCTTTCCTTTCTAAAGGAACAACTCCCTCTTCTAATGAAAAGTTGAAAACTGTTGCAAGCGGTATGCTAATTTGTTCTACAATTTCCAATAGTAGTTTGGGTGGAATACCATCCTACTCATTCAGGTCTTCTGCCATTAAGAATCCCTCTGATATTATATTACCAGCACTATCTTCTAGAGGACCGACCTTATCCTGAACTTTCTGTTTGCTTCGAACATACGCATAAAAACTCTTGCTGTCATGTTTTATATTACAGGCTAATTTATGTTCATAGCTTCTCTTTGAATTTCTAATTTCAGCTGTAGCTTGGTTTAGTGCTTCTTTATAAATGTTGTAGTCTTCGTCATTTCCAGTACGTCTATATGACTTCCACATCATTTTTTTATACTAAATTTGTCTAATGGTTTTCGATAAGTGTTTCTTTTTGGACCGTTTCCCGTGTTTTTTTAAGGGAACAAATTTGACGATGATGCATTCAATTTCACTCTTTAAGATATTCCAGTATTCTGTTGCTGTCTTATTCTTCACTGTGTTATTCCAGTCTATCTTTGCTAAATATTTCCTTATGTCCTTATATTTTCCTTTGTGGAAATTTCTCCTGTACTGCTTTTTGGGTGGGTGTCGCATCCATGACAACTGAGTCAGCTGATTCCTGGTAACAGGACAGACTACCTCACTTTAACTCTGAATTAACATCATTGCGATGTGAATTAACTGATGAGTGCATAATTGATTTAAAACATCTGATCAGTCAGTTTTTAAAAACTTATTGAACACAGAAAACATACTTGGTGGAGTTCATAGTTCCTATTTCATTTGTATGGTCATATCTGTAGTGTGAAATAATTTGTAAATGTGCATTGATCTTCATATAACAATCCTTTGGTATCAAATGTTTACTTAACAGTATAATAATAATTAATGTATTTATTTCAGACAGTCAGTATGTCCATACAAAAACAATACATTCATAAAAACAGTATATCCATATAAAAAATAATTACATTGATAAAAACAATATATATATAAATATAAACCCAGGATCCACTGATGCCGCAACTGTGACGTACAATACATGTTTCTGGCAACAATGTTCTGAATAATGGTATTCATAGACATGTTCATCCTTGTCATTAAGCTAAAAAAAAGCCGAAATGAAATTTTACTCTTGGCATACAAAAGTCACACTTTGGCTTGAATGTCAGCCTCATCCGATAGTCATTACAAATAACATATCCAAACTTCTTTCCTCTTAATATAATTTCCCTGGCAAGATTTTAGTTTCTAGATTCAAAGTACATGATCAGGGATTTACGAGCATTCTACTGAATGTTGTGCTCACATCCATAGGAGTAACATATGTCAAGTAATATATTTGGGGTAATCACTATTAAATTATTAATTGATGTTTATTATTCTCATTCCTAGAAATTCTAGCAGAATGTACAGTATTTATCATTAATATTCTGCCTGGTGTACAAAGACCAGCGTAGTGTACCCTTAATTAGGTTAGTTTCTATGTTCACACCAGATGGCAGCATTGAGATTCACACCTCCATAACGAGCAATGCTTACTGAATATTCTTCAGGATAGTTTACTTTGTGAGAAGTTTCTTTTTAACATATCCAACCACAGTCAATTACCTTCGTAGAGCCTTTCCCCCGCAGGTCATGCAAGTGTCACACCTGTCACATCCTGGTGTCATGTGATAGTTCAGAATTGTCCTAGCCTTGATTGTTTAAAAGCAATATGGAGCTGATGCTCAACCAATGCCACTGGGGATAATGACAGTCACAGGTCACCAATGTACTTCTCTGTTCATGACGTGAATAAAGTCCCACTGGTTTTGACAATGGAACAATTGTGTGCACCCTTAAAGAAATCACTTTCTACATGCATATTTGGCGCCTACATGTTCCGTTGCATTGGTGAGAGGCGTACATTCCTGGTTGCTGGCTGACAACATATGGTAGGCCAATGACGGAAGGTCATCCACTGTGTCTGAAGACAAACAAAATCTTGGTTTTGTTAATATCTGACACCATCTCCCATTTCAATGTTCTCAGAATAAAATGGTGGTTGATTAGAACTTTACAGCAAGTTGGTGACATGACAGCCAACAATTTATGTCATTGTGTTATTAATTGTTATTTTGCATACAGGATTAAAACATTGATATGTTTGCCTACAAAAAAGCAAGTAATGATGTGTCCCCAGCTATCAGATTAATCATATGTAGGTTACTTGGACAACCATAATTAAATTTCAAACAAAATTGATCATACAAGATTTGTCCCAGAACACCTTTCCATGTCAGTAGACAGGAGAAACTTGCAGATTGTAAGTTTTGTTTAACTTGCTACACCAAGATATCACGTTACATCTTTAAGAATGTGTACATTGATATCAGATGGCAGGAATCAATGCTTTGATTTGTTCTATATTTCCTCCCAATATAATCTGTGATCTCTTGTCTCTAGTGCCCCACCATTTAATTCAGAGCTGGGATAAAATATAGTTGATTACCGACTTACTGTTAACATTTTGTAAGCAGTACTTACTGCACCTTTGTACTTGAAATTCCGCAGTATTCCAGCCAATTCTCCTTTACCTCGAAACACTTCAATTATAAATTGATGCTTCCGTTTTGTAGAGCGTTATAATAGGACAGGGACTCTAACATGACAGTCCTTACAGTGTGTGCCAGAATGCTATCTAAACATAAGTCTGTTGTTTTCTGCATCAACTGTGGCTTGTTTATTCAGTATAATGTTTTCTTTGTAATCTGAAAAGACAGAAACTCAGTATCAATGTTGACTTTAAATTAGCACTTGTGCAGACATAAAATACAGCCTAAATAAAAGAACTGTTTTAAGCCAACAGCCAGGTAAAGTCTGACTTATGCCAGTGTTTGCCCAGGGGCCAGTTTCATAAAATGGCTAAGGAGATTCTTAATGCTAAGATGATTGTTTTAATAAGTGATGTGCTTTTATTAAGTGAACATAGGAGTTTATGCAAACACATGATGCTAAGTAATTGCATAACTTTAAGAACGCTTCATGAAATCGACCCCAGAGTTGTAACTTCTTGGTGACGTTCGACATTAATCTGTGCAAACATTGAGTGCCATATATGTGTCTGTTATCATTGAAGGTCAAGTGTAGTCAGATAGATACAAAATGTATGCATGCTAGTGTGTTGTGTGTACGTACATTCATTCATACATGTTAGTGTGTTGTGTGTGGGTGGGTGGGTGTGTGTCTGTGGTGTGTGTGTTGTGCATGTGCGTGCATTCTTGCATGTTAGTGTGTAGTGTGTGCGTGGGTGGGTGGGTGTGTGTCTGTGGTGTGTGTGTTGTGCATGTGCGTGCATTCTTGCATGTTAGTGTGTAGTGTGTGCGTGGGTGGGTGGGTGGGTGTGTGTCTGTGGTGTGTGCATTGTGTGTGCGCATGTTTTGTGTATGTGTCTGTGTGTACATTTGATATTGCATCATACCCTGACATTTGATCATGTGGCATTTGATCAGAAGACATTTAGTTGAACGTAACTAATGAAAACCTCAACATTTGGTCACAATATGTCATTAAGCTTTATAGTTAATAATCACAACAAAACTTTGTGTAATACATGTTATGAGAGAGTGAGTGAGAGAGGGGCTGGGGCGTGGGTGAGTGAGGGGGTGGGTGGGTGCTGATAGAAATGAGTGCCTGCATGTGTGATAGACTTTACACCCCAATGTAGCACACTGGTTTTGATGACATGTTTTGAAGTCCTGCTGCGTAAGTTCCGCATTGCTTAACAAGTAGACTTGTTCTTGTGCCTGGCACACAGGGATATTTATTGGGTGACCAAGACATCATAATTATGTTCTTGTTGCATTGAAAAAGTCATGTCGGCATGAATTATGGTGAGATAAAAACCGACTTTAAGGACTGTTTTTGTATTGCCTAGTCTTGTGTCCTCTGCACTGAATGACTAATGTGATGTCTGTATACACTGTTAATACAGTCAGGGCCTGTGCCACTGAATGACTAATGTGATGTCTGTATACACTGTTAATACAGTCAGGGCCTGTGCCACTGAATGACTAATGTGATGTCTGTATACTCTGATAATACAGTCAGGGCCTGTGCCACTGAATGACTAATGTGATGTCTGTATACACTGTTAATACAGTCAGGGCCTGTGCCGCTGAATGACTAATGTGATGTCTGTATACTCTGATAATACAGTCAGGGCCTGTGCCACTGAATGACTAATGTGATGTCTGTATACTCTGATAATACAGTCAGGGCCTGTGCCGCTGAATGACTAATGTGATGTCTGTATACACTGTTAATACAGTCAGGGCCTGTGCCGCTGAATGACTAATGTGATGTCTGTATACTCTGATAATACAGTCAGGGCCTGTGCCACTGAATGACTAATGTGATGTCTGTATACTCTGATAATACAGTCAGGGCCTGTGCCGCTGAATGACTAATGTGATGTCTGTATACACTGTTAATACAGTCAGGGCCTGTGCCGCTGAATGACTAATGTGATGTCTGTATACACTGTTAATACAGTCAGGGCCTGTGCCGCTGAATGACTAATGTGATGTCTGTATACACTGTTAATACAGTCAGGGCCTGTGCCGCTGAATGACTAATGTGATGTCTGTATACACTGTTAATACAGTCAGGGCCTGTGCCGCTGAATGACTAATGTGATGTCTGTATACACTGTTAGTACAGTCAGGGCCTGTGCCACTGAATGACTAATGTGATGTCTGTATACTCTGATAATACAGTCAGGGCCTGTGCCACAGAATGACTAATGTGATGTCTGTATACTCTGATAATACAGTCAGGGCCTGTGCCGCTGAATGACTAATGTGATGTCTGTATACTCTGATAATACAGTCAGGGCCTGTGCCACTGAATGACTAATGTGATGTCTGTATACTCTGATAATACAGTCAGGGCCTGTGCCGCTGAATGACTAATGTGATGTCTGTATACACTGTTAATACAGTCAGGGCCTGTGCCGCTGAATGACTAATGTGATGTCTGTATACACTGTTAATACAGTCAGGGCCTGTGCCGCTGAATGACTAATGTGATGTCTGTATACACTGTTAATACAGTCAGGGCCTGTGCCGCTGAATGACTAATGTGATGTCTGTATACACTGTTAATACAGTCAGGGCCTGTGCCGCTGAATGACTAATGTGATGTCTGTATACACTGTTAGTACAGTCAGGGCCTGTGCCACTGAATGACTAATGTGATGTCTGTATACTCTGATAATACAGTCAGGGCCTGTGCCACTGAATGACTAATGTGATGTCTGTATACTCTGATAATACAGTCAGGGCCTGTGCCGCTGAATGACTAATGTGATGTCTGTATACTCTGATAATACAGTCAGGGCCTGTGCCACTGAATGACTAATGTGATGTCTGTATACTCTGATAATACAGTCAGGGCCTGTGCCACTGTGCATGACGTGTTTTGTGAAGATTGTTCTTGTGTTGCAGGTTTGGAAGATTCTCAGAATGGAGTGCAAAAAAACAAGAAGAAAAAACAGAAAAAGCACATTCTGCCCAGCGTGGAACAGCACAAGTATCACAGGGTGTGTTTGTTTTCTACTATGTTGGTTCTGTTTTAAATGGAGTCACACTTGGTATATATGCAAATAGAGTCACAATCTAATTAACATCTACTCAAATGGAGCCATAGTTCTCATACACTAAACAAAATAGAGTACATTCAAGTTGTCATATTCAGCATCTACCAGCTATGCAAGTATGTCCAAGTATTCAGCAACATAAAGTCTTCAAGTAAAGTCACATTCAGCATCTACTCAGTACCATACTGCCGCCGTATTACGGAAATAAAAATATCCAACTGAAGAACATGATACACATTAAAGAATTTAATAACATTTACAGGTGTAGAATTTTATTATGAAATAAATTAAGATGACGTTAAGTAGAGCCATTAAATTACGTTGAATAGTTATGGTTTTCTGAAAATTATGAATATAATTATAACATGTCTTAGACGAATATAAAATAAGAATTACAATTGTTGTAATTGCAATAGAAAATTATCCTATTTTATTCAGGGCTTTTTATATAAATACAATAATTTAACATTGAATGTTAGTAATAATCATAATGTTTTCTGCTGTGTGTTGTAAATTTGGAAGCTCTTTGGGTGATTATTGGCTATTCACTGGTGCTGTCTTTCCCATGGTGGTGCAGACACTTGGGCAAGTCTGGCCATGTGTGGACTTTGACAGAGGTAATTAACGCATCGTAACTTATTGGATGTTGCAAAACAAACATCTCTTTGAAGTGCAAACAGACAACCTTAACTGGCGACATGGGTTACAGTGTGGCAACACAATTATGTTGAAACAAAGTATGTTTAGTAACTTCCTGGATTCCCAGGCACCATGAATGAGCTGGGCATGTCGCTGTATTTACTTCAGAGAAAGGTTTGCTGGCAACCTTGTGGACCGGGGATCGCAGGTGCGGGGGGGGGGGGCCATTGCGGAAATTGTTTTTATCAGGTAGGCAGCCCTAAGTATGTAATATTCAACAATGCTGATTATAAAGAAGTGATTGAACAGCATAGCACATGATAAAGTTGAGTCACACTGCTACAACAACATATTCTGTTCAAATAGAGTCACACTCAACAATATAGAGTTATTAATGTAGAGCCACACATAGCTACATAGAGTATGGTGAAGTTGAGTCACACTCAACAATATAGAGTTATTAATGTAGAGCCACACATAGAGTATGGTGAAGTTGAGTCACACTCAACAACATAGATACTATGCAAGTCAAGATTCTAATAGCTAGGTAAATTTGTCAAAAAACAACCATGTTCAGTTATTCTGCTGCTGATATTCAAACGTTTTCAAATGAGTAAATCTCAAGTCTCTATTGGACGGTGGTCAAGCACTCAAATGACCGTAGTACCCATTCAACCCTAGTTGCTACTTAACATTTTCTTGGTGGAATTTTAAAAATTCAGTGAAGATCCATAACTGTATACAGACAAGTTATAAAATAAACAAACCTCAGGTAATTAAATATAACAATAGTTATTGTGTTGATGTCCTAGAAGTGCCGGGCCGAGAGGTGGGTGGTAAGGAACTTGTTGTCGTGTTGATGTCCTAGAGGTGCCAGGATGAGAGGTGGGTGGTAAGGAACTTGTTGTCGTGTTGATGTCCTAGAGGTGCCAGGACGAGAGGTGGGTAGTAACGAACTTGTTGTCGTGTTGATGTCCTAGAGGTGCCAAGACAAGAGGTGGGTGGTAACGAACTTGTTGTCGTGTTGATGTCCTAGAGGTGCCAGGACGAGAGGTGGGTGGTTAGGAACTTGTTGTCGTGTTGATGTCCTAGAGGTGCCAGGACAAGAGGTGGGTGGTAAGGAACTTGTTGTTGTGTTGATGTCCTAGAGGTGCCAGGACGAGAGGTGGGTGGTAACGAACTTGTTGTCGTGTTGATGTCCTAGAGGTGCCAGGACGAGAGGTGTGTAGTAACGAACTTGTTGTCGTGTTGATGTCCTAGAGGTGCCAGGACGAGAGGTGGGTGGTAACGAACTTGTTGTCGTGTTGATGTCCTAGAGGTGCCAGGACGAGAGGTGGGTGGTAACGAACTTGTTGTCGTGTTGATGTCCTAGAGGTGCCAGGACGAGAGGTGGGTGGTTAGGAACTTGTTGTCGTGTTGATGTCCTAGAGGTGCCAGGACGAGAGGTGGGTGGTAAGGAACTTGTTGTCGTGTTGATGTCCTAGAGGTGCCAGGACGAGAGGTGGGTAGTAACGAACTTGTTGTCGTGTTGATGTCCTAGAGGTGCCAGGACGAGAGGTGGGTGGTAACAAACTTGTTGTCGTGTTGATGTCCTAGAGGTGCCAGGACGAGAGGTGGGTGGTAACGAACTTGTTGTCGTGTTGATGTCCTAGAGGTGCCAGGACGAGAGGTGGGTGGTTAGGAACTTGTTGTCGTGTTGATGTCCTAGAGGTGCCAGGACGAGAGGTGGGTGGTAAGGAACTTGTTGTCGTGTTGATGTCCTAGAGGTGCCAGGATGAGAGGTGGGTGGTAAGGAACTTGTTGTCGTGTTGATGTCCTAGAGGTGCCAGGACGAGAGGTGGGTAGTAACGAACTTGTTGTCATGTTGATGTCCTAGAGGTGCCAAGACAAGAGGTGGGTGGTAACGAACTTGTTGTCGTGTTGATGTCCTAGAGGTGCCAGGACGAGAGGTGGGTGGTTAGGAACTTGTTGTCGTGTTGATGTCCTAGAGGTGCCAGGACGAGAGGTGGGTGGTAAGGAACTTGTTGTTGTGTTGATGTCCTAGAGGTGCCAGGACGAGAGGTGGGTGGTAACGAACTTGTTGTCGTGTTGATGTCCTAGAGGTGCCAGGACGAGAGGTGTGTAGTAACGAACTTGTTGTCGTGTTGATGTCCTAGAGGTGCCAGGACGAGAGGTGGGTGGTAACGAACTTGTTGTCGTGTTGATGTCCTAGAGGTGCCAGGACGAGAGGTGGGTGGTAACGAACTTGTTGTCGTGTTGATGTCCTAGAGGTGCCAGGACGAGAGGTGGGTGGTTAGGAACTTGTTGTCGTGTTGATGTCCTAGAGGTGCCAGGACGAGAGGTGGGTGGTAAGGAACTTGTTGTCGTGTTGATGTCCTAGAGGTGCCAGGACGAGAGGTGGGTAGTAACAAACTTGTTGTCGTGTTGATGTCCTAGAGGTGCCAGGACGAGAGGTGGGTGGTAACAAACTTGTTGTCGTGTTGATGTCCTAGAGATGCCAGGACGAGAGGTGGGTGGTAACGAACTTGTTGTCGTGTTGATGTCCTAGAGGTGCCAGGACGAGAGGTGGGTGGTTAGGAACTTGTTGTCGTGTTGATGTCCTAGAGATGCCAGGACGAGAGGTGGGTGGTAAGGAACTTGTTGTCGTGTTGATGTCCTAGAGGTGCCAGGACGAGAGGTGGATGGTAACGAACTTGTTGTCGTGTTGATGTCCTAGAGGTGCCATGACGAGAGGTGGATGGTAACGAACTTGTTGTCGTGTTGATGTCCTAGAGGTGCCAGGACGAGAGGTGGCTGGTTAGGAACTTGTTGTCGTGTTGATGTCCTAGAGGTGCCAGGACGAGAGGTGGGTGGTAACGAACTTGTTGTCGTGTTGATGTCCTAAAGGTGCCAGGACGAGAGGTGAGTGGTAAGGAACTTGTTGTCGTGTTGGTGTCCTAAAGGTGCCAGGACGAGAGGTGGCTGGTTAGGAACTTGTTTTCGTGTTGATGTCCTAGAGGTGCCAGGACGAGAGGTGGGTGGTAAGGAACTTGTTGTCATGTTTGTGGCAGCTCAAGAAGAAATACGCCCTTTTGGAGCGCTCGACAGCAAAACTGCGGCATCACGTGAAGAAACTAGAGAAGGAGAATGACAAACTGCGGGCGAACTTCCTGGATCTACAGCAGAGTTCAGCACAGGTGATCCAGAGGAAGGACGACCGGATACAGGAACTCACGGATCAGTGAGTCGTGTTTACCTTACCTGTCTACTTCAATCCTTGTGGGAGTCGGGGCCCATAAGGCTATAGGGCTCTTTCTCCAGTTTGACACTGGCCAGACTTTTGGCTTGTGTCCATGTCTGCCACCCTAGTTGGCTTGTGTCCATGTCTGCCACCCTAGTTGGCTTGTGTCCATGTCTGCCACCCTAGTTGCTTGTTGTCTCTCTTTATACTTTTGAAAAACCTGTCTTCAGGAGACACTTTCCATTTCCCTTCTATTTTAAATTAATTTTTATGTATTTCAATTACTTATTAAGTATTTATTTTTAGTAATATTACTATGTTGTGCTATATTTGAACGTATTTTTACTAGAAATTCTGTATAAATCTGTATGAATCCTGCATAGATTTTGTTGTATTCTTTAACAAGCTACAGGGCTACTAAATATATCCACATCAAACAAAATCATCTGTGTTTTGTTGGAAATCTGCATAGTATGAAAAGTTTTTTCAGTTCCACCACAATAAGTTTGTCATTTGTTACTTCCACCACAATAAGTTTGTCGTTTGTCAGTTCCACCACAATAAGTTTGTCGTTTGTCAGTTCCACCACAATAAGTTTGTCGTTTGTCAGTTCCACCACAATAAGTTAGTCATGTGTCAGTTCCACCATAAGTTTGTCAGTTCCACCACAGTAAGTTTGTCATTTGTCAGTTCTACCACAATAAGTTTGTCATTTGTTAGTTCCACCACAATATGTTTGTCATTTGTCAGTTCCACCACAATAAGTTTGTCATTTGTCAGTTCCACCACATAAAGTTTGTCATTTGTCAGTTCCACCACAATACGTTTGTCATTTGTCAGTTCCACCACAATAAGTTTGTCATTTGTCAGTTCCACCACATAAAGTTTGTCATTTGTCAGTTCCACCACAATACGTTTGTCATTTGTCAGTTCCACCACAATAAGTTTGTCATTTGAAATTATATTTCACCAAAACAAGAAAATACGTACTTTTTCAGAATGTTTACATTTTCAAGAACATCCATATTAAAACAGAAACTTGGAGCTGTATTACTCCAGACATTCTTGAAGTCTCTATTGGGTATGGAAAGCCATTCAATTTGGCAGGTATAAAGTTATTTAATTTCTTGTTTCAGGGTGCAGCAATACATCAGCAGGCTTCAGACGAGTCAGCTTCTCCATCACCAACGGGACCAGACCAGGAGGTTGTCACATGACCGGGGTCACAGAGGTCATCATAGTCAGTCACCTGATCTCAGTCACAGAGATCACAACAGTCAGTCACCAGACGTCAGAGGACACCTCCGTCACGCAGCGACACGGCGAGAGAAGCGGACACGGGAAACAAGCTGCAATAAAGGGA
The DNA here is from genome assembly GCA_963995525.1 of Escarpia spicata. Classification (NCBI taxonomy): domain Eukaryota; kingdom Metazoa; phylum Annelida; class Polychaeta; order Sabellida; family Siboglinidae; genus Escarpia; species Escarpia spicata. The sequence continues at coordinate 51,970,516 of OZ023218.1, forward strand.
ATTCACGGCAGAAACGGAGACGTGGAGACGAACATCATCCCAGACACAGACAGACGGAGGTCGTGACACACCAGAGATCACAGCCAAGACTTGGTGACAATGGTGGAGTGGCGTCACGAGGACATTGTGACCACCAGCCATGCAGGTCATCTAGTCAGCACAGTGCGTCACCGCGCTGTGACAGTAGACAGTCGGACTTTCACACGCAGTCTCCTGTTGCTATCACTGATGCACAATATCATTCCGACCCGGATCTGAGGACTTTACGCATGCTCCACAGTGGATATAGTGACAGGGAACATGGCCGGTCTCAGAACGACTCCAATAGACGCAGTGGTAAGACACAAGGCAGGGATAGGAAGACCCATGAGAAGTCGCTACAACAAGAGGAACTTGCAGTTGGCCAGCAGGCTGTGGCAGGGCGGGTGAAGGAGGGGCCTAAGCAGCAGTCAGGTATCAGTGACCAGGAGAGAATTCGAGCATACATATCACTGGCACAGAGGCAAACTCTCGTCCAGCAGATAGCCTTTAAGAACAGTCAGAAGTTGAGAAATCGGATGATTGCGAACTACACGAGCCGGTCAGCGGACCACGCTGACTACATCGCCAGTCTGCACATGGCACGGGACAGTGAGACTAACAGAGACTCCTCGGGCAGCGACACAAGTGGCACGTCACGGTTAAGTGCATTTGATAATAGCAGAAATGTTGCAGATCTGACAACATCCGATATTGTTGCAACAAACAGACCTTCCACGAGTGTGGCGGCCGCCCAGTGTGTGCCATCACCAGGAGGTCAGGAGACGAGTGTGGCGGCCGCCCAGTGTGTGCCATCACCAGGAGGTCAGGAGACGAGTGTGGCGGCCGCCCAGTGTGTGCCGTCACCAGGAGGTCAGGAGACTCAGGTGAAAGATGAGCATCCAACAAAGCCAGATCCGATCGTAGAGCGTTCTGCCAACGTTGTAGAAGAGAGTTCATATCAAACGAATACGTGTATAGGCGGACGTGTCAACACAACGCAGGGTAACACCATATATCAAGACCTCCCAGTAAAGGGTGCTTTAGCGGATAGTTGTGACAGTCACGTGTTTGGTAATGGATATGGCAACACGGGTTCAATACGGACGATTCGTGACGTATGTGAAATGAACACCGGTGGGAGCCGAGTCAGTCAAGACGCCACGGCTCCACTCGGCATGCTTCTGTCGGTGCTAAACCAGTCGTGCAACCCTCGTCAGCAGACACACCGCCCCAGTGCCGTCCAAACCTCACAGTCGCCGCCCGTCGCCAATCTCCTCAATATGCTGTTTGGTAAGGCGATGTCTAGTCCCGTACCTGATGTCGCTGTGACACGCGTCCCGTTAACGACAGGCGACAGTGCGGAGAACACACCCCAAGAATGCACTACATTGGACTGTCTACCCGACAGATCGGTGCAGGCTGTATCGTGTATGCCACCAGTAGCTGTTGCTCCTTGCCAGGCTGTCACACGAGATCTCAGATGTGACGGTACAGTACAAAGATCAGACGAGACTGTGACAGGCGGTTGGAAACCGAATACAACCAGTATAACACATCATGTTGAACGGTCCGTGAGTGACATAAAACCGGGGAAGACTGATTCGTTGGGTGACACCACACTGTGCAAGACTAGGTCTATGAATGACGTCACACCATACAACAGTAAATTGTTTGGTGACGTCAAACCGTGCAACAGTAAATTGTTTGGTGACGTCAGACCGTGCAACAGTAAGTCGTTTGGTGACGTCAAACCGTGCAACCGTAAGTCGTTTGGTGACGTCAGACCGTGCAACCGTAAGTCGTTTGGTGACGTCAAACCGTGCAACAGTAAGTCGTTTGGTGACGTCAAACCGTGCAACAGTAAGTCGTTTGGTGACGTCAAACCGTGCAACAGTAAGTCGTTTGGTGACGTCAAACCGTGCAACAGTAAGTCGTTTGGTGACATAACACAGAGCAAGACTGAGCCACTGGATGACATCACACTGGTCAAGACCGCATCGTTCAGTGACATCACCCCTGACAAAAATGAGTCATTGCCAACCCTTGCTAACACGACAAACGACAGAGACAAAAATGAAAGTGATGTCATGATACAAGGAAAATGTGGCTTTACTTCGAGCTCTCACAAAGACGAACGCCAATGCACAGACCCGGACAGGGGAAATAGGTTGAAGTCGAGTGGGAAGAGGCACACAGTGAAGCACAAACACATTTCTGCTGCTGATCGAAACACGACCGAGGTAAGCAGCAGGACACGCACACAGCATAGCCCGGGAAGTGAAAAAAGAGAAAGAACTGGACAAAATTATGTCATCGCAGCAGATGCCCGGGAGCGAGCTAAGTTCGTCAGTGATAGTTTAACTACTGATTCTTGTAGTTCACAACCCACACATAGCACAGCTGCCGAGATAATTCCCGCCAAACCTGCGGAGACAAATATGGATTCTACACCTGCGGATGACGACGAAGACGATGACGCCGGTGACTTTGCCTTCGTCATTGATACGAACGTGTCGCCAGTGAGCAGTGATATTGATGACAGTTCCGTTAGGAAGGATGAGGATCTGTGGGACATCAGTTTACAAAGCGACTACAAACACGATCGTGGCCATAAGGCACCGGCTGGTTCCGAGTGCAGGAAACACGGAGAGTTGACGCGCCCCGCAGAGGCCGCGACGGTCGCCACTCATACCGCTGCTGCGAGAAACGATGTATCTTGTGCGACGCTGCAGGATCCAAGTCGTGTTGTCAATTCGCGCGATCATCGCAAGCCGGACAATGCAACGTTGGGGAGACGTTCTGCTGGTGACAGCAGTAAGGTACGGTCGACTCCTGCTAAGTCGAAGCCGAGTTCACAAGTTGACCAGGACGATGGACCGGAGAAAACGCATCGTTTGTCTGATCAACATCGACGCAGGCAGAAGGAAACTTGTGAAAATCGACGTCCGATTCACCACCGTAATCGTCCTCGGAAAGATGCCACCAGGAGACACAGTGAAAGCAAAACCGTCGAGGGTGGAACCTGTCGGGCCATACACAAGGCAAAGTGCCACAATGGTCGCACGGCACCGAGTGCGTCTCTTTGTAACGTGCGTAGTGCTACGACAGACACCGGACCCGTGAGAAATGTTTCCGTCAAACGTGATCACCCCGCGAAAGGACATCGCACGGAGATAACGGGCAACAGCAAAAGAACACACCGCGACCGTGACGACTTGAAGAACCCTATAACTAGTGGTGGAACTCCACCCAGCAAAAGAGCACCCCACGCCCGAGCTGACTTAAATACAAACCCTCTCTCCAGTGGTAGAACTCCACCCTCCCAAAGAGCACCCCATGCTCGGGCTGACTTAAAGACCAACCGTCTCTCCAGTGGTGGAACTCCACCCAGCAAAATAGCATCCCATGTCCGGGCTGACTTAACGTCGAACCCTCTCTCCAGTGGTAGAACTTCACCCATCAAAGAGACACACCACGCCCGTGCAGATATAAAGAATAAACTACTTACAAGTGGTGGACATATATCCAACAAAAAAGCACACAGCGCCCGTGAAGACTTGAAAAACCACTCTCTCACTAGTGGTAGAACTCCACCCAACAAAGGTTCACATAGCGCCAGAGACGACTCGAAGGACTGTGTCACTAATGATGAATCAGCACCCAACAAAACAACACTTAGCGTCCGTGATGACTTCAAGAACACTCTAGCTCATGATGAATCTCTAGCCACCCAAGGGGTGGTTAACGACGCACGTGACAATGACACTGGACGACAGACGCCGTGTGTGGCGGAGACAGACGGGGACAGCGTGGAGGAAGGCGAGATCCTCAGTGACGAGGACCCCGTGTCTGCCAGCGATGTGACTGTGAGACGACGTGTTGGGGACACCCATAGTTCCACCGATGGTGCTTGCCGGACACAAGGCCACGGCACCGGTAGAGAGCGTCCGTCACGTCACGGGCCACGGCACCGCTAGAGAGCGACCGTCACGTCACGGGTCACGGCACCAGTAGAGAACGGCCGTCACGTCACGGGCTACAGCACCGCTAGAGAGCGTCGGTCAAAACTCGGGCCACGGCACCGCTAGAGAACGGCCGTCCCGCCACGTGCCAGGGCACCGGTAGAGAGGGGCCGTCACGCCACGATCCCCGGCGCAGATCGTCACTTTCGACGATTATTAACCCCTGTCCGACAACAACAATTCCTGTCGTGTTCTGTCCAGTACGACGACCATCGTGTTATGTCGGTAGTATCGATAACGATATAGACTGTGTTGCTTATGTTATGATGAAACGTACACGGAGCCTATTTCCATTGAGTATAAGTTTTGTTGCCATTGTCATTGAAAAAAGCATGTGGAAATGTATTATATAAATGTGGTTACTTGTGTTAATTTGTACTCTGTTCAACATTATATTTGTAGGTGAATATATTTTACACGGGTTCATGTCACTACATCGTGTTGTTCAAGTCATCTTCTTGAGTAGATGCAAATGAGCATTTAATGCCACGGATGTTAGCGTGTGCACGCAAAAAAAATTAATTGTAAATACTTGTTGTCGACGTTGAACATCTCTTGGAGTCTGTGATGTTCTGCTAGAAAAGTGCTTCACTGACTCGCAACCAGGGAACTGCCGGTAGTATTAGGAGAGACGCCTTATAAAGTATTAGGAGAGACGCCTTATAAAGCTTTACATGTCTCTGATGATTTCAGTCGGGTCCAATTTTTCACGATAAATTTACATTTTGTTTATATCGAGAAGTCACGTTCGAGGTGGTTCCAAGTCCAGTGGATTATTCTGCATAAAAGTGTTACTAAAACTATCCGTGTTTGCATTTTTCTAAATAATTGTCTTGCTAGATTACGTTTAAAATAGAATAGGTCCAATGCCAAAGTGATGTGGGAAGAACTGTCGGCGGAGTCGCCCCCGGCCAGTGGTAATGGTGAGAAGAAGGTCCTTTCAACGAAGCTTTGTCGGCGGGCATTGTAGACCTACATGTCATTTGGTCATTTTGATGAACCAGGAACGAACGTTGCGAACCGATGTGCTAACAACAACACATGACTGTGCCCTGTTTACTGTCTCTTTCATACACAGCAGGCGTTCCCTGTTGCGCTGGTTTCTTTTCATTCAAACATCAATTGGGACCATTAGTATTACGTCATTGCCTTTATTTTGTATGCAGTCGTCAAGGTGATCGGCTATACACAACGGAATGTTTTGCAGTATTTTAATGGATAATGCCAACTCGAAAGGCTGACAGTAACATGCAAGTACTTCAGGTTACAACATAGTGGACTGTTCCCCTCGTTTGAATGCAGCAGGCGCTGTCTCACCTTGTTGTGTATAGCCGGATGACACATAATTGCTTATCGTCCCAATGTTCTTTGTTGAGCGTGTTTTCTTCTTGCAGGATGAGGTCAGTGTACTGTGTAGCATCTTCTTGCAGGATGAGGTCAGTGTACTGTGTAGCATCTTCTTGCAGGATGAGATCAGTGTACTGTGTAGCATCTTCTTGCAGGATGAGATCAGTGTACTGTGTAGCATCTTCTTGCAGGATGAGATCAGTGTACTGTGTAGCATCTTCTTGCAGGATGAGGTCAGTGTACTGTGTAGCATCTTCTTGCAGGATGAGGTCAGTGTACTGTGTAGCATCTTCTTGCAGGATGAGGTCAGTGTACTGTGTAGCATCTTCTTGCAGGATGAGATCAGTGTACTGTGTAGCATCTTCTTGCAGGATGAGGTCAGTGTACTGTGTAGCATCTTCTTGCAGGATGAGATCAGTGTACTGTGTAGCATCTTCTTGCAGGATGAGGTCAGTGTACTGTGTAGCATCTTCTTGCAGGATGAGGTCAGTGTACTGTGTAGCATCTTCTTGCAGGATGAGGTCAGTGTACTGTGTAGCATCTTCTTGCAGGATGAGGTCAGTGTACTGTGTAGCATCTTCTTGCAGGATGAGGTCAGTGTACTGTGTAGCATCTTCTTGCAGGATGAGATCAGTGTACTGTGTAGCATCTTCTTGCAGGATGAGGTCAGTGTACTGTGTAGCATCTTCTTGCAGGATGAGGTCAGTGTACTGTGTAGCATCTTCTTGCAGGATGAGGTCAGTGTACTGTGTAGCATCTTCTTGCAGGATGAGGTCAGTGTACTGTGTAGCATCTTCTTGCAGGATGAGATCAGTGTACTGTGTAGCATCTTCTTGCAGGATGAGGTCAGTGTACTGTGTAGCATCTTCTTGCAGGATGAGGTCAGTGTACTGTGTAGCATCTTCTTGCAGGATGAGGTCAGTGTACTGTGTAGCATCTTCTTGCAGGATGAGGTCAGTGTACTGTGTAGCATCTTCTTGCAGGATGAGGTCAGTGTACTGTGTAGCATCTTCTTGCAGGATGAGATCAGTGTACTGTGTAGCATCTTCTTGCAGGATGAGATCAGTGTACTGTGTAGCATCTTCTTGCAGGATGAGGTCAGTGTACTGTGTAGCATCTTCTTGCAGGATGAGATCAGTGTACTGTGTAGCATCTTCTTGCAGGATGAGGTCAGTGTACTGTGTAGCATCTTCTTGCAGGATGAGGTCAGTGTACTGTGTAGCATCTTCTTGCAGGATGAGATCAGTGTACTGTGTAGCATCTTCTTGCAGGATGAGATCAGTGTACTGTGTAGCATCTTCTTGCAGGATGAGATCAGTGTACTGTGTAGCATCTTCTTGCAGGATGAGGTCAGTGTACTGTGTAGCATCTTCTTGCAGGATGAGATCAGTGTACTGTGTAGCATCTTCTTGCAGGATGAGGTCAGTGTACTGTGTAGCATCTTCTTGCAGGATGAGGTCAGTGTACTGTGTAGCATCTTCTTGCAGGATGAGGTCAGTGTACTGTGTAGCATCTTCTTGCAGGATGAGGTCAGTGTACTGTGTAGCATCTTCTTGCAGGATGAGGTCAGTGTACTGTGTAGCATCTTCTTGCAGGATGAGATCAGTGTACTGTGTAGCATCTTCTTGCAGGATGAGATCAGTGTACTGTGTAGCATCTTCTTGCAGGATGAGGTCAGTGTACTGTGTAGCATCTTCTTGCAGGATGAGGTCAGTGTACTGTGTAGCATCTTCCGCTTTGGTTGTTAGCGCTTTCCATCTCCCTCTGTCATCCGCAATGAACTTCCATTCTTGGTTGTTCACTCTTGCCCCCTGAGGTCCCGTTTTTCGTTGTCATTCCACCACCCCTTTGGTCTTCCTCTCGTCTGCCACCCACTTCTGTTTATCATGCCCGTTTTGAAAGTCTGTCCTCGCTCATTCTTTGCACACGACTTGCCCGTCTCATTCTGCTACTTGTAGCTTCTCCTCTTGTCACTTTCAGAGCCTGTGTTCCCACAATAACAGTGACACGTCTGCATGATCTACTTGTTATGATAAAGTGACTCGCGTGTGATAAAATTATCCCATCTTGTGACCTTTTTACAAGAGAATTGTATTGTGCGTGAAACATTGCGAACCCGCAGATCCAATCATTGCAACTACAGTAAACCTCGGATAGATAAATAACAAATTCGCTTACAGTGCCGTAGCTAACGGTATGCACGTGCTTCCACATCAGTTTGTCAAACCAACAATTTCATTTAAGACCGTGGCCGATGGAAGACCTGATACGTTGCACACCTTGGCAAAGAAAATGTCATCACTAACGTGTGTCAATTTGTCAATACTTTGATGACACATGATGACATTACTAGAAGCAGGCAGCCTTTCTACGAAGCTGCTGCCGCTGGTATACGGCCGGCAGGCTAGCCGGTCTCTAGGCAAAGCATATCATTTATATCGTCATTCACTTGTAACAATTTATCAATGTTTGACTACCTCTATGGGGCGAAACTAACAGAAGCGCAGCCACTGTGACGTCAGGAAGGCGGTAACAAAAGGCCCTTAATGGTGGCGTTGACGTAGCTTCACATCGCTGTGAAGTCAGGAAGGCGGTAGCATACAGGCCCTTAATGGTGGCGTTGACGTAGCTTCACATCGGCAAGGGAAATCGACAAGTTAGTTTTTTTAATAATTTAAATTATTAAATAACTGTTGATGCAGCTGATATTGTCATTGTTAATGATTAGGTAGCTGGTGGTCAAGGGTGAAGAAGTCATTGACGAAGAAGAATAGGCTTTCTCACTGTTACCTTCGAGAATGACACGTAGCTTAACTACATAGATCTAGCTTTGGTGGAAAACTGGAAAGCCAGTGCCCAACAATAATAAACATATACTTCTTGAAGCTAACTGGATACATCCTATTAATTCATGTGCCCACCAACGTGAACACAAATGATTGAAATATAACTGTCTTAATAGATGTGAGATAATTCGCTTTGTCTTTCCCAAAAAGTACCTGCAATGGATGAGGCATCTTCTCGCATCCCCAGTGAATGTCTTGCATTTGTTGAAGTCGCTGGCACAAGTGGTGAAGCATAGGCCACAAAGTGTATAGTTCTACGGGAAGAATACGGATAGTTGTGGTTGCGACAGGACATTGAGACAACCAGCTTGTCTTTGGAAGATCAATCAGTTATTTAATTAGAGTACTCGGTAAGCAACAGGAGGTTGCACCTGGTCAGGTAACAACATTTCTGTGCACAGGTTCCTGGAGAAAGCACTGATGGTAATCAACATTTCTAATAGACAAGTTATTGTTTGCTTAATAACAAAATTGGCATCCTACTATACATGGTGACGAGGTAATCATATCATCCCAGCGGAATGGCTTGGAAAAATATGAACTGTCAACAGAAGTGTTGTTTTCATGCACAGATAATCGCCATGGTGTCGTCAGTTGTACGATAAAAACGTCACAATAAACCTACTCAACGGAGAGCTGACGCGGTTACTAAAGTCACACAAACATATAGGAAGTAGAAGTGAAACATAACCGTGCTTGAAGGAAGAGACTCGCTCAACTGTCAAAACAACTTTTACGGAAGAAACAACACAAAGGAAGTGTTGGAAGCCTGCGTTGTACCAGCCTAGGAGCGATTAATGTGGCGGATACAAGGAGGATGAACGAACAGAAGGAAAAGGGTACGATGTTGTTTGGTTGAAAGTGAAGTAAAGGGCAGGATGACATAGGCAGATTGGTTGACGTGGTGGCGGGTTGCTAGGCAGATTGTTTGACGTGGTGGCGGGTTGCTAGGCAGATTGTTTGACGTGGTGGCGGGTTGCTAGGCAGATTGTTTGACGTGGTTACGGGTTGCTAGGCAGATTGTTTGACGTGGTGGCGGGTTGCTAGGCAGATTGTTTGACGTGGTGGCGGGTTGCTAGCCAGATTGTTTGACGTGGTGGCGGGTTGCCTACCAAAAAGCAGAAGCAATGTCACAACCAGGGCGTAGGAAAAGGAATACCTGCGCTACGAATGGAGGACTTGTAAGAAAGAGAGAGTGAGATGACACGTGGTCTGTGGAGGAAGAAGGTTGCCACCAGGGAAAGTCAAACGTGGAAATGGACAACTGCTGGGGCAGTGCAGCAGTACTTGAGCTAGCTGTAGCGTAGTTCCTCTATAAAGAGAGCATCTAGAAAGAAAAGTTGCTCTGCCCTGTTCAACATTCACGTATATAAAACAATACATGATGCTATTTTTGTCGACAACTAGTTGATTTTGTTTAATACAACTCGAAGAACACGGGCTTTCAAACCAGTTGACAGCCATTCACTGATACGTGCCTTGCTTTCTACAAGAAAGCTGTTTCCGTAAAATGAATGGTTGAAACAAATATAAGGTAGGGAAATTAGGTGTGGAACCGGCGGGGGGGGGGGAGGTTATATGAACAAATGAGAAAATATTTTGCACACAGATTGGACTAACTTAGTGAAGGACAAGACAGCAACATAATGTTGGACCATTTTGAAAGATGATATTGAGGGCATTATTGAAAGATTTGTGCCCCTAAAAAAGCAAGGGAAACAATCTAGGAAGAAACACCTATCGAAAGAAGCTATACGAAAGATTGTTTACAAACAAATTATGTGGAGAGTTTACAGAACACTGGAAATATAGAAGACTATAACAACTACAAAGAGGCCCTTAACCTAACTACAACCGAAATTTGAAAATCCAAATGAACGTTTCAGCAAAAAAAAATTAATTATCAAAAAATTATAGGAAGAGTACCTACGCTTATGTAAGGAGTAAACAGAAGGTTCGATATAAGGTGGGATCACTAGAAAACAGCGCAGGAAACGTAATAACTGATGGGTTTCAAATGGCTGAGGCCCTGAACGAGTATTTCAGTTCAATGTTTACCATCAACATGTGTTCCTAAAAGCTAGGTCTTGTTTAACCAATTTCTTATGTCTTTTAGAAGAAATTACAAATTGGGTAGATGATGGGTCACCAGTGGATGTTGTCTACTTAGATTAGATTTTCAGAAAGCAATTGATAAAGTGCCACATCAAAGATTGTTACTTAAACTAAAAGCCCATGATATAGGGGATGGTGTGATCAATTGGATACAAACATGGTTGACAGGCAGAAGACAGAGAGTAATAGTAGAGGGGGAGATTTCAAACTGGAAACCAGTTTTGAGTGGAGTGCCGCAGGGGTCAGTGTTGGGACCTGTATTATTATTGATATAATTATATCAATTATTTGGATGATCATGTATCAAGCAAAGTACTGAAATTCGCAGATAATACAAACGTGTCAAGAACAATTAAAACAGAGGCAGATAAATACACTTTACAGGATGATCTAGCCAAATTGGTCAAATGGTCTGAAAAATGGCAAATGTTATTCAATTTTTAGAAGTGTAAATGCATCCACATAGGACATGGAAATGTGAACAAAGAACACACAATGGGGGATACTATATTAAATAAAACTGTAAAAGAAAAGGACTCAGGAGTAACAGTTAGTGCTGACATGAAAGTTTCGGAGCAATGTGGAATTGATGCTTCAAAGGGTAACATAATACTAGGGCTAATTAGGAGAAATATCACATATAAGGAGAAACAGCTAATTGTACCACTGTACAAAGCAATAGTTAGGCCACATTTGGAATAGTGTACACAAGCATGGAGGCCATATCGTAAGAAGGACATATATAAGCTAGAAAGAGTGCAACGAAGACTAAGTTGATTCCTGAACTGAAAGATCTTGGTTATGAAATGTGGGTTGACAACACTAGAGACTTGGAGACTAAGAGGAGACCAAACAGAAGTTTTTAAGATATTGAATGGTTATGATGATATTGATAGCAATATTTTTTCTCAGTTAAGAAAGCTAGAAGTTCTAGAGGACATGAAGTTACATTAGTAAAGGAGCAGTGTAGATTATATATAAGAAAGTTCACATTTTTACAAAGGACTAAATTAATGGAACAGCTTATCTGCTGATTGTGTGAGGTAGGTGCTAGTAGCGTGAATATGTTAAAAAATAAAGTCGACACATAATACCTCAGAAGGGCGGGATACAAGTAAATAAAAGGGTTGGACTCTCGATAAGCCAAAGCGCTTCTTTGTCCACCTGCCATCTAGAGTTAATTCTCTGGGTGGCAATCTTGTTAAATCTTGTTAACTTACGCTCGGCCGCCCCGGGCAGCGTCGTGTGGACTTATGCTCGGCCGCCTAGGGCAGCGTCGCGTGAATGTAACTTGGCATCTCGATCGCAGTACTGTTATCATGCTGGGTTTGCGCCCCGTAGACGCTTGATGCTTGATGTAGTAATCCCTTTACAGCTGTTCACAGCTAAACTGGGATTTGTGCAGTGCGTAACGTCAGGGCAGTCGAACAAAAAGGGAAAAAATTGTGTAGAAGGTTGTTCAAATTAGAGAAAGAAAAAACAATGAAAACCAACAAAAGCGCGGATAAAAACAAGTGGTGCACTATATACATAATTTTGTAGCTTTAAAGGATGTGGACGCCATGCAAGGGTTGCATTTCCCTGATGGCTGGCATGGCGACACACAGGAAGGCTGGCAGTGATGGCGTGATGTGTAGAACAGCAGATGGTGGTAGTCTGTTCCATATGGATGCTGCTCTGGGGTAGAATGCATATTTATATGCATTGATGGTTGGAATTATTGTGTTGGTATATTTAAGTGGATGGTCGATTCTGTTGGAGATATGTGTGGAATGCTGGAAACATGGCGGAGGGCTGATGTTGACCATGTGGTAGTGGATTTTGTAAAACATTGATGCTTGTTGAATGAGGCGGCGTGTGTGGAGCGAGTCCCAGTTGAGTTTGTTTATGAGTGGTTTAATATGTGTTTCCTTTCGGTAGTCGGAGAAGATGAATCTTGCAGCATTTCTTTGGATTTGTTCTATACGGTTAAATTTCTGTTGCTGTGTTGGGATTCCAGACTTCACTGGCATATTCAACTTGTGGTCGGACAAGGGTTTGGTAAGCTGTTTCTTTGACATTTTGTGAGCAAGGTGACAGTGTTCTTCTTAAGAGTCCAAGTGAAGGCTGGCTTTGGTGGTTATTTTGGTGCAGTGGTCATTCCATCTTAGGTCATGTGATATTGTGACTCCAAGGTAGTCGTGCTTTTGAACATGGTTTAGTGATTTTCCCAGTAATGTATATTGATATAGTTTGGGGTTTCGTTTGCGTGTGATGGTGAGGACTGCACATTTCTTAACATTGAAATTCATTGACCACTTCTTAGTCCACGTTGTGAGGGTTTCTAAATCGTTTTGTAATATATGTTGATCGTTTCTGTTATTTATTTCTCTGTATAGGATGCTGTCGTCTGCAAAGAGTTTGATTGTTGAATTTATTTGTTCCTTGATGTCGTTTATGTATAGAAGGAATAGGACCGGCCCCAGGACAGATCCCTGAGGAACTCCGGAAGTGACATTTGCCCAGGAAGAATGTGTGCCATTGACTGAAACAGATTGTATACGGTGGGATAAGAAGCTATTGATCCAGCCAAGAGTGTTGTTTCGGATGCCGTAGTAGTTTAATTTATCTGATAGGTGGTGATGAGCAACTTTATCAAACGCTTTACTGAAGTCTAGTAAGATTACATCAGTCTGACTTTTTTTATTTAGTGTTTCTGACCAGTCATTAGTTGAGTTTATGAGTTGTGTTGTAGTTGAGAGGCAGTTCCTGAATCCATGTTGTTCATTAATAAGGATGTTATGAGTGTTAAGATGTTTGGCGACATGACTTAGGATTATGTGCTCCATGATTTTACAGCACAAGCAGGTCAAGGATATGGGTCGGTAGTTGGAGGCGTCTGATTTTGGACCACTCTTATGAATTGCTGTAACTAGTGCTTTGCGCCACTGTTTTGGGACTGTTGCTTGGTTATAGGATTGCTGGAATAGACATCTAAGAGCTGGAGCTAGTTCATTTGCAACAATTTTAAGGAAACGGGGTGACATTTCATCAGGACCGCATGCTTTTGATGGGCTTAGGCTAGATAATTGTTTGGCTATGCCGGCAGTTGTGATGTGTAAGTGAGGAATGGAGGTATATGGAGATGGACACGACCCAGCCAGGCAGGCACAACGACAACAAAAACTATTCTTGATTAATAGATGTTTCATGTTAAAATAATGATGCTTGCTGAATGGGTGTCTTAGTTTTTTGAATTTTAAGGTCTATATAACTAAAGAAATGTGCGTCTTTCGTGTGTAAAGCCCACGCCTGGATTGTAAATATGCTTCGTTTCGACGTCGCTATGTTTGCGCAAGTATTTTTTCCCATAACCCCGTGCGCCGTATGACTAACGAAAGGTCGCGGATGTAATGGTTAAGAACGAGTGATAGATCCCATTTGAGGCCTGCCCACGTACCGCGACCGGACTGACTGTCATTGCAATATGGCCGGTAGCGGTGGAAGCTTCCCTGTCTCTCTCTCTTGGTTCCGCCAATACACACTACACTTGGTCCTCGCTCTCTGGGTGCTCTGCTGTTCCGATGTCGCCCGGGCTGCGTTCGACATAACGTTGCTCCACACGAACGACGTGCACGCGCACTTCGAGCAGTCGAACGCATACAACTCGCCGTGCAAGGCGAAGGACGCAGCGGCTGGCCTCTGCTATGGCGGTATAGCTCGAAGGTAAGACTAATTAAGGTTGTAAACTGTGATAACACCTGCCTGGCTGGGTCGTGTCATCATGTCATTACCTCTTTCTAACATGTGCGGTATAAACAGCTGCTCCATAGTTTAGTAATGTTAGCACATAACTGTACACCTCTGAAGCTGTTATGTTATGAGAACTCATAGACGCGGGAACAGGGGGCGCATGAGGGCAGCTGCACCCTGGAATTTCTCTGGGGGCAGACATATGGTTCTGCCCCCCCCCCCCCCATTAAATGTGAGCGTGAATGTTTGTTTTTGTGGCGAGCGTCAACGGCGGGTGGAAATGTAAATTTTATGAGACAATTAATGTGTATTTTGTCGACTGTGAAAGATGTGTGCAATTGGAGGGTAGACAGTGTTTTCTGCCCCCCGATTAATAGGCGGCATGGTGGCGAAAATTTCGAAAGCACCCCGCCCCCACCTGTCTTCCGATGTCACAGTCGAGCCAACCGAGACAGCCAAAAGGTGAGGGAAGATGTGAAGATATTCGGCGAAATTTGTTCTGTGGTGCTGAAGCTCCGTTAGCCCCCCCCCCAATATGAATTTCGTTCCCGCGTCACTGTGAGAACTGCCTGTTCGTTTCAACTGTCGGCTGTGTTGTTGCGTTAGCATGCGTAGACACGTACATAGGAGTAATAAACGCGACGTTAACAGTGGCTCGTTGTTCGTTGTTTCTATTTCTCTCATTCAGAAATAAATGGTTGTCCGACATTTGGTTTAGCCTTGATTGTATTACTAGGAAACAAGGAGCGGGTGTCAAGTAGTGGGCCTTACCACCACCTGATCTCACAAATTGTTTGTTGGCTTTCCCACGGAAAGTTGTTAAATTAACTAACACTTTATGATAACGAACGGATACATGTATGTTTCACCATATACACAGTAAAAACGTATGGATCTTAACGCAGTTCACTTTAAAAAGATTTCGATGATCTTCCGCTAAACAGACAGATAACAAACTTATGATATCATGATAACACACACTTATGATATCATGATCACCTTTCAATTCAATTAATGCGTTATTGCTCTATCGTTGATTTCGACCAAGCCTTAGACAAATAACTACGTAAACATATCCGCTTAGTACACACGCACAGTATGTGTCACGTCTCCGCATTTTAAGTATCGATGACGACATTTATTAACTGATAGCTGCTGTTGCCGACTGGCAGATAAACAGGACATGGCATTAGTGGCCTGTAATTGTCGCTATTGCAGAGCGTCGTCTTCTCGACAAGTCACGTGAACTGTGGACCGACGAGAGCAAACATGTGACACGGGTGAAGTCATCACTATTATGTTATCTTATTAAAGCCATGTTTAAACTGTTTAGCTACACACATGTTAAAGATAATTTATAATATATATATAGGATTTAATAAGATTTAACCAGATTGCCACCCAGAGCATTTACTCTAGGTGGCAGGTGGACAAGGAAGCCCTTTGGCTTATCGAGAGTCCAACCCTTTTATCTATGTGTATCCCGCCCTTCTGAGGTATGTGTCGATTTTATTTTTAAACATAATCACGCTACTAGCACCTACACAATCAGCAGGTAATCTGTTCCAATCAGTTAGTCCTTTGTGAAAATGAGAACTTTCTGATATCTAATCTACACGGTTCCTTTACTAATGTAACTTCATGTCCTCTAGTCCTTCTATCTTTCTTAACTGAGAAAACATATCTCTATTAATATTTTCATAACCAATCAATATTTAAAAAAACTTCAATCTGATCTCTTCTCAATCTCCTGGTCTCTAGTGTTGTCAAACCACATTTTTAGGCGAATTTCGTAACTAAGATCTCTCAGTTTTTGTATCATTTTAGTCACTCTCCTCTGTACTCTTTCTAGCATATCTACGTCTTTCTTGCGATATGGCCTCCACGGTTGAATACAATATTCTGAATGAAGCCTAACTAATGTTTATACAGCAGAATTATTAGTTCTTTATGCTTATACAATATATTTCGCCTAATTAATCCAAGGATTTTATTTCCCTTTGAAGCAGCAATTCCGCACTGCTCTGAAACCTTCATATCAGCACTAATTGTTAACCCTAAGTCCTTTTATTTTAAAGTAGTACTTAGTACAGTTACCCCCCCCCCCCATTATATACTGCACAGCGTCGTTCCCTTGTCCTGTGTAGAGGCATTTACATTTCCCCAAATTGAACATCTGCCATTTTTCAGACCATGTGATCAACTTGTCAAGGTCATCTTGTAAATGCTGTCTATTTCCATCACGTGTAATCCTTCTAAACACTTTTGTATCATCTCAAAATTCCAACACCTTACTTATTATATCATCGTTCAAATCGTTGATATATATTAAGAATAATATAGGTCCTAATACTGATTCCTATGGTGCCCCACTCAAAACCGATTTCAAATTTGAAGCCTTCCCATCAACTAATACCCGTTGTCTTCTGTCAATCAGCCATTTTTCTACCCAGTTAATTAAACCATCCCCTATGCCATGGGCTTTTACTTTAAGCAGTATTTTTCATGTGGCACCTTGTCGAAAGCTTTCTAAAAATCTAAGTAGATAATATCTACTGATGATCCATCATCTACCCACCTAGTGATATCTTCCAAAAAACATAACATATTTGTTAAGCATGAGCTTGCTTTTAGAAACCCATGTTGAGATGGGTTTATCAAGTCATGTTTAACAAGAAAATCCACCATGTGATCTTTAATTAATCTTTCTAATAATTTGCAAATCACCTATGTTAAACTCACTGGTCTATAGTTGTCTGACTTGTTTCTCGAACCCTTTTAAAATAACGGTATAATTTTTGCTTCTTTCCATTCTAAAGGAATGACAAGTTGAAAACAGTTGCAAGCGTTATGCTAATTTGATTTACAATTTCAAAAAAATAATTTGGGTGGATTCCCATCCACTCCAGGTAATTTATTATCATTCATTGTCCTTAATTGGTTAGCTACCATTCTGGGGTTACAAATAACTGTCCTAAATAGTCTGATTCTGCTCCCTTGAACTTAGTCTCTGGTACTGGCAGTGAACTAATATCTTCCCTGGTAAACACCCAACTAAAATTTTCATCCAGGTCTTCTGCCATTAAGAATCCCTCTGATATAATATCTCCAGCACTATCTTCCAGAGGACCGACCTAATCCTGAACTTTCTGTTTGCTCCGAACATATGCATAAAACCTCTTGCTGTCATGTTTTATATTACAAGCTAATTTTTGTTCACAGCTTCTCTTTGAATTTATAATTTCAGTTGTAGCTTGGTTGGTAAAGTAATCTGGTTGTGATCACAACTCCCAAGTGACTCACGTATCTTGACATTGTCAACTAATTCATTCTGTCATGACAAAACTATGTCAAACACATTTTCACCCCTGGTTAGTTCTAGCACATGTTGAGGACGGAACCTATATTGTACTAAAACTAAAAATGTGTGGTCCTCACTCCCCATACTTTGTAGACATTTCCATTGCATATGTCCATGGTTCGAATCCCCCATAATAATACAATCCCGTTTGCTCACTTTCCTTATAGCGTTTTGTACTTATGTTTGTACTTCGATAAACCAACCCCACCGTTAACGTTAAGTTTGACGTAACTATGTTACACCAAACAGCGTCTTCGCAATCTGCTTCTCTTTCTAATTTTATTTAATTAGCCTGGATAGATTCTTTAGTATGTAAAATAGCCCAACCTCCCCTTCTTCCTATTCTATCTTTCCTAAACATTACGTAGGCTGTCAGTCCCAATTCGGCATTTGACATATCAGTGTTGGCACACGATTCAGTTATATCTATTATGTGAAGGTCAATATATTCAACCATAATGTTTAGTTCATTTCTGCTTTAAGTTCCTGACTAACTGGCTGTATTTCTGGACTATTCCGGTTGCCCGCTCCCTCTCTGCATTATGTGTCCCTACTTGTACAAGAATGATCCCTCCCTTCCCAGGACCCATCCGTTTCTCTGCCCTTTCTGTTATATGCTCTATTTTGTCCCCTGGTAAGCAATCTATGTTTTCTCCTTCACTAAGCGTCTTGTTTGTCTTTCTCTTTAAAGAGTCACCATGGATATTCTCGCTTTTCTCCTCACCCATTGTATCACTGCCTCAGAGTAGCTTCTTCGTTGGTTTCCGTCCGTCTCGTTGCTGTCATGCCCTGTCACCTTCACTGCCACCCCAACTCCTGTCTTCCTTCCCCCTGTTTCACTTTACCTCCTGTCATCTTCCTCTTTGTCCCTTTTCTTTCTGACACCTTCTTTGTTCCTTTTCCTCCTGTCACCTTCCTCTTTGTCCCTTTTCCTTCTGATACCTTCCTCTTTGTCCCTTTTCCTCCTGTTACCTTCCTCTTTGTCCCTTTCCCTCCTGTCATCTTCTCTTTGTCCGTTTTCCTTCTGTCACCTTCCTCTTTGTCCCTTTTCCTCATATCACCTTCCTCTTTGTCCCTTTTCCTCCTATCACCTTCCTCTTTTTCCCTTTTCCTCCTATCACTTTTCTCTTTGTCCCTTTTCCTTCTGTCACCTTCCGCTTTGTCCCTTTTCCTCCTGTCACCTTCCTGTTTGTCCCTTTTCCTCCTGTCACCTTCCTCTTTGTTCCTTTTCCTTCTGACACCTTCCTCTTTTGTCCCTTTTCCTTCTGTCACCTTCCCCTTTGTCCCAGTTCCTCCTGTTACTTTCCTCTTTGTCCCTTTTCCTCCTGTCACCTTCCTCTTTGTTCCTTTTCCTCCTGTCACCTTACTCTTTGTCCCTTTTCCTCCTATCACCTTCCTCCTTGTCCCTTTTCCTTCTATCACCTTCCGCTTTGTCCCTTTTCCTCCCGTCACCTTCCTGTTTGTTCCTTTTCCTACTGTCACCTTCCTCTGTCTATTTTCCTTGTGACACCTTCCTCTTTTGTCCCTTTTCCTTCTGTCACCTTCCTCTTTGTCCTGTTCCTCCTGTCACCTTCCTCTTTGTCCTTTTTCCTCCTGTCACCTTCCTCTTTGTTCCTTTTCCTCCTGTCACCTTCCTCTTTGTCCTTTTTCCTTCTGTCACCTTCCTCTTTGTCCCTTTTCCTTCTGTCACCTTCCGCTTTGTCCCTTTTCCTCCTGTCACCTTCCATTTTGTCCCTTTTCCTCCTGTCACCTTCCTCTTTGTCTATTTTCCTTCTGACACCTTCCTCTTTGTCCTGTTCCTCCTGTCACCTTCCTCTTTGTCCCTTTTCCTCCTGTCACCTTCCTCTTTGTTCCTTTTCCTCGTGTTACCTTCCTCTTTGTCCCTTTTCCCCCTGTCACCTTCCTCTTTGTCCATTTTCCTCCTGTCATCTTCCTCTTTGTCGCTTTTCCTCTTGTTACCTTCCTCATTGCCCCTTTTCCTCCTGTCAACTTCCTCTTTGTCCTTTTTCCTTCTGACACCTTCCTCTTTGTCCCTTTTCCTCCTGTCCCCTTCTTCTTTGTTCCTTTTCCTCTTGTCACCTTCCTCTTTGCCCCTTTTCCTCCTGTTACCTTCCTCTTTGTCCCTTTTCCTTCTGTCACCTTCCTCTTTGTCTCTTTTCCTCCTGTCACATTTCTCTTTGTTCCTTTTCCTCCTGTCACCTTCCTCTTTGTCCATTTTCCTCCTGTTACCTTCCTCCTTGTACATTTTCCTCCTGTCACATTCCTCTTTGTCCCTTTTCCTTCTGTCACCTTCCTCTTTGTCTCTTTTCCTCCTGTCACATTCCTCTTTGTTCTTTTCCTCCTGTCACCTTCCTCTTTGTCCATTTTCCTCCTGTTACCTTCCTCTTTGTACCTTTTCATCCTGTCACCTTCCTCTTTGTCCCATTTCCTTCTCACACCTTCCTCTTTGTCCCTTTTCCTCCTGTCACCTTCCCCTTTGTCCCTTTTCCTCCTTTCACCTTCCTCTGCGTCCCTTTTCCTCCTGTCACCTTCCTTGGTGTCCATTTCCTCCTGTCACCTTCCTCTTTGTCCATTTCCTCCTGTCATCTTCCTCTTTGTCGCTTTTCCTCCTGTCACCTTCCTCTTTGTCCCTTTTCTTTCTGACACCTTCCTCTTTGTCCCTTTTCCTCCTGTCCCCTTCTTCTTTGTTCCTTTTCCTTCTAACACCTTCCTCTTTGTCTCTTTTCCTCTTGGCACCTTCCTCTTTGTCCCTGTTCCTTCTAATATCTTCCTCTTTGTCTCTTTTCCTCCTGTCACCTTCGTCTTTGTCCCTGTTCCTTCTGACACCTTCCTATTTGTTCCTTTTCCTCCTGTCACCTTCCTCTTTGTCCCTTTTCCCCCTGTCACCTTCCTCTGCGTCCCTTTTCCTCCTGTCACCTTCCTTGGTGTCCCTTTTCCTCCTGTCACCTTCCTCTTTGTCCATTTTCCTCCTGTCATCTTCCTCTTTGTCGCTTTTCCTCTTGTTACCTTCCTCTTTGCCCCTTTTCCTCCTGTCAACTTCCTCTTTGTCCTTTTTCCTTCTGACACCTTCCTCTTTGTCCCTTTTCCTCCTGTCCCCTTCTTCTTTGTTCCTTTTCCTTCTAACACCTTCCTCATTGTCCCTTTTCCTCCTTTCACCTTCCTCTGCGTCCCTTTTCCTCCTGTCACCTTCCTTGGTGTCCATTTCCTCCTGTCACCTTCCTCTTTGTCCATTTCCTCCTGTCATCTTCCTCTTTGTCGCTTTTCCTCCTGTCACCTTCCTCTTTGTCCCTTTTCTTTCTGACACCTTCCTCTTTGTCCCTTTTCCTCCTGTCCCCTTCTTCTTTGTTCCTTTTCCTTCTAACACCTTCCTCTTTGTCTCTTTTCCTCTTGGCACCTTCCTCTTTGTCCCTGTTCCTTCTAATATCTTCCTCTTTGTCTCTTTTCCTCCTGTCACCTTCGTCTTTGTCCCTGTTCCTTCTGACACCTTCCTATTTGTTCTTTTTCCTCCTGTCACCTTCCTCTTTGTCCCTTTTCCCCCTGTCACCTTCCTCTGTGTCCCTTTTCCTCCTGTCACCTTCCTCTGTGTCCCTTTTCCTCCTGTCACCTTCCTCTTTGTCCATTTTCCTCCTGTCATCTTCCTCTTTGTCGCTTTTCCTCTTGTTACCTTCCTCTTTGCCCCTTTTCCTCCTGTCAACTTCCTCTTTGTCCTTTTTCCTTCTGACACCTTCCTCTTTGTCCCTTTTCCTCCTGTCCCCTTCTTCTTTGTTCCTTTTCCTCTTGTCACCTTCCTCTTTGCCCCTTTTCCTCCTGTTACCTTCCTCTTTGTCCCTTTTCCTTCTGTCACCTTCCTCTTTGTCTCTTTTCCTCCTGTCACATTTCTCTTTGTTCCTTTTCCTCCTGTCACCTTCCTCTTTGTCCATTTTCCTCCTGTTACCTTCCTCCTTGTACATTTTCCTCCTGTCACATTCCTCTTTGTCCCTTTTCCTTCTGTCACCTTCCTCTTTGTCTCTTTTCCTCCTGTCACATTCCTCTTTGTTCTTTTCCTCCTGTCACCTTCCTCTTTGTCCATTTTCCTCCTGTTACCTTCCTCTTTGTACCTTTTCATCCTGTCACCTTCCTCTTTGTCCCATTTCCTTCTCACACCTTCCTCTTTGTCCCTTTTCCTCCTGTCACCTTCCCCTTTGTCCCTTTTCCTCCTTTCACCTTCCTCTGCGTCCCTTTTCCTCCTGTCACCTTCCTTGGTGTCCATTTCCTCCTGTCACCTTCCTCTTTGTCCATTTCCTCCTGTCATCTTCCTCTTTGTCGCTTTTCCTCCTGTCACCTTCCTCTTTGTCCCTTTTCTTTCTGACACCTTCCTCTTTGTCCCTTTTCCTCCTGTCCCCTTCTTCTTTGTTCCTTTTCCTTCTAACACCTTCCTCTTTGTCTCTTTTCCTCTTGGCACCTTCCTCTTTGTCCCTGTTCCTTCTAATATCTTCCTCTTTGTCTCTTTTCCTCCTGTCACCTTCGTCTTTGTCCCTGTTCATTCTGACACCTTCCTATTTGTTCCTTTTCCTCCTGTCACCTTCCTCTTTGTCCCTTTTCCCCCTGTCACCTTCCTCTGCGTCCCTTTTCCTCCTGTCACCTTCCTTGGTGTCCCTTTTCCTCCTGTCACCTTCCTCTTTGTCCATTTTCCTCCTGTCATCTTCCTCTTTGTCGCTTTTCCTCTTGTTACCTTCCTCTTTGCCCCTTTTCCTCCTGTCAACTTCCTCTTTGTCCTTTTTCCTTCTGACACCTTCCTCTTTGTCCCTTTTCCTCCTGTCCCCTTCTTCTTTGTTCCTTTTCCTTCTAACACCTTCCTCATTGTCCCTTTTCCTCCTTTCACCTTCCTCTGCGTCCCTTTTCCTCCTGTCACCTTCCTTGGTGTCCATTTCCTCCTGTCACCTTCCTCTTTGTCCATTTCCTCCTGTCATCTTCCTCTTTGTCGCTTTTCCTCCTGTCACCTTCCTCTTTGTCCCTTTTCTTTCTGACACCTTCCTCTTTGTCCCTTTTCCTCCTGTCCCCTTCTTCTTTGTTCCTTTTCCTTCTAACACCTTCCTCTTTGTCTCTTTTCCTCTTGGCACCTTCCTCTTTGTCCCTGTTCCTTCTAATATCTTCCTCTTTGTCTCTTTTCCTCCTGTCACCTTCGTCTTTGTCCCTGTTCCTTCTGACACCTTCCTATTTGTTCCTTTTCCTCCTGTCACCTTCCTCTTTGTCCCTTTTCCCCCTGTCACCTTCCTCTGTGTCCCTTTTCCTCCTGTCACCTTCCTCTGTGTCCCTTTTCCTCCTGTCACCTTCCTCTTTGTCCATTTTCCTCCTGTCATCTTCCTCTTTGTCGCTTTTCCTCTTGTTACCTTCCTCTTTGCCCCTTTTCCTCCTGTCAACTTCCTCTTTGTCCTTTTTCCTTCTGACACCTTCCTCTTTGTCCCTTTTCCTCCTGTCCCCTTCTTCTTTGTTCCTTTTCCTCTTGTCACCTTCCTCTTTGCCCCTTTTCCTCCTGTTACCTTCCTCTTTGTCCCTTTTCCTTCTGTCACCTTCATCTTTGTCTCTTTTCCTCCTGTCACATTTCTCTTTGTTCCTTTTCCTCCTGTCACCTTCCTCTTTGTCCATTTTCCTCCTGTTACCTTCCTCTTTGTACCTTTTCATCCTGTCACCTTCCTCTTTGTCCCATTTCCTTCTCACACCTTCCTCTTTGTCCCTTTTCCTCCTATCACCTTCCCCTTTGTCCCTTTTCCTCCTTTCACCTTCCTCTGCGTCCCTTTTCCTCCTGTCACCTTCCTTGGTGTCCATTTCCTCCTGTCACCTTCCTCTTTGTCCATTTCCTCCTGTCATCTTCCTCTTTGTCGCTTTTCCTCCTGTCACCTTCCTCTTTGTCCCTTTTCTTTCTGACACCTTCCTCTTTGTCCCTTTTCCTCCTGTCCCCTTCTTCTTTGTTCCTTTTCCTTCTAACACCTTCCTCTTTGTCTCTTTTCCTCTTGGCACCTTCCTCTTTGTCCCTGTTCCTTCTAATATCTTCCTCTTTGTCTCTTTTCCTCCTGTCACCTTCGTCTTTGTCCCTGTTCCTTCTGACACCTTCCTATTTGTTCCTTTTCCTCCTGTCACCTTCCTCTTTGTCCCTTTTCCCCCTGTCACCTTCCTCTGTGTCCCTTTTCCTCCTGTCACCTTCCTCTGTGTCCCTTTTCCTCCTGTCACCTTCCTCTTTGTCCATTTTCCTCCTTTCATCTTCCTCTTTGTCGCTTTTCCTCTTGTTACCTTCCTCTTTGCCCCTTTTCCTCCTGTCAACTTCCTCTTTGTCCTTTTTCCTTCTGACACCTTCCTCTTTGTCCCTTTTCCTCCTGTCCCCTTCTTCTTTGTTCCTTTTCCTCTTGTCACCTTCCTCTTTGCCCCTTTTCCTCCTGTTACCTTCCTCTTTGTCCCTTTTCCTTCTGTCACCTTCCTCTTTGTCTCTTTTCCTCCTGTCACATTTCTCTTTGTTCCTTTTCCTCCTGTCACCTTCCTCTTTGTCCATTTTCCTCCTGTTACCTTCCTCCTTGTACATTTTCCTCCTGTCACATTCCTCTTTGTCCCTTTTCCTTCTGTCACCTTCCTCTTTGTCTCTTTTCCTCCTGTCACATTCCTCTTTGTTCTTTTCCTCCTGTCACCTTCCTCTTTGTCCATTTTCCTCCTGTTACCTTCCTCTTTGTACCTTTTCATCCTGTCACCTTCCTCTTTGTCCCATTTCCTTCTCACACCTTCCTCTTTGTCCCTTTTCCTCCTGTCACCTTCCCCTTTGTCCCTTTTCCTCCTTTCACCTTCCTCTGCGTCCCTTTTCCTCCTGTCACCTTCCTTGGTGTCCATTTCCTCCTGTCACCTTCCTCTTTGTCCATTTCCTCCTGTCATCTTCCTCTTTGTCGCTTTTCCTCCTGTCACCTTCCTCTTTGTCCCTTTTCTTTCTGACACCTTCCTCTTTGTCCCTTTTCCTCCTGTCCCCTTCTTCTTTGTTCCTTTTCCTTCTAACACCTTCCTCTTTGTCTCTTTTCCTCTTGGCACCTTCCTCTTTGTCCCTGTTCCTTCTAATATCTTCCTCTTTGTCTCTTTTCCTCCTGTCACCTTCGTCTTTGTCCCTGTTCCTTCTGACACCTTCCTATTTGTTCCTTTTCCTCCTGTCACCTTCCTCTTTGTCCCTTTTCCCCCTGTCACCTTCCTCTGTGTCCCTTTTCCTCCTGTCACCTTCCTCTGTGTCCCTTTTCCTCCTGTCACCTTCCTCTTTGTCCATTTTCCTCCTGTCATCTTCCTCTTTGTCGCTTTTCCTCTTGTTACCTTCCTCTTTGCCCCTTTTCCTCCTGTCAACTTCCTCTTTGTCCTTTTTCCTTCTGACACCTTCCTCTTTGTCCCTTTTCCTCCTGTCCCCTTCTTCTTTGTTCCTTTTCCTTCTAACACCTTCCTCATTGTCCCTTTTCCTTCTGACCCCTTCTTCTTTGTTCCTTTTCCTTCTAACACCTTCCTCTTTGTCCCCTTTCCTCCTGTCACCTTCCTCTTTGTTCCTTTTTCTTCTAACATCTTCCTCTCTGTCCCTTTTCCTCCTGTCACCTTCTTTTTTGTTCCTTTTCCTTCTGTCACCTTCTTATTTGTTCCTTTTCATTCTGTCTCCTTCCATCCTATCAATGCTGTCTTCTCCCTTCAACAGTCTCCTTGGCTTCTCTCTCCTTATCACCAGCTTCCTTGTCTCTGTTCTCACTGATCTCTCTAGTATCACCATGTGAGTGGACCTTGTCCAAGTCAACCTTTCCTGTCATCATCACAATCAACTTCTTCAGCTCGTCTACTTCCGCCAGTAAAAACTCCAACCTCTTACAACATCGACACTCAAAGTGAAAACCCTCCATCTGCACCTCCTTCCAAGAATTCTCAAACACCGACTTTGCACAATCTGCACAATTATCGCATTTTGAACATGTCAGGTGTCGACTAGCCTTTATTTGCCGTTTGCATGGCGCCATGGTTTTGTGTAGTTTTACAGTTTATCCAAGGTAGAAATTAAGATATTACAACTACGATAGTCTTTAGTTTCCTGTGTACTACAGCACACTTTATGTTACAGCAGATTTGTATTACACAGCTGACTATTTACCCTGTCACCAACTCTATAACGTTACCGGTAGTGTTCTAATTTAAATACAATCAATTACTTTACGTTAATCAAAGTATCTAGCAGGTTCTGGCTTACTCAGATATTATCTTACGTAAGTAGTTTTATGTTTGTTACTTTATTTCCTGTTTATTCTACCATAATATCAGGTTTGTTAAATCTTGTCTACAAACTTATCGAAGCCTAAGTTACACTTCATTCACTAGACTAAAGTCTTCTAAAATACTTTATCTGACTAACTTTAAGCGCAATTGTTATTCAATATATGTCTACTGCTACTTTATGAATACTATTAAGGCAAGAATAATACTTATCGCTCACTAATTCCACTGGCTTTTCAACTTTTGTGCACCACCAGTTCCAAATGATCTAGACCCGCCAATGCTAGTACTCTCGTATTGATGCGAGATTACCAATACGAGATTATTGGAATATAGTACGGCTTAAAAATATACACACGCGCACGCACGCACGCACGCACGCACACACGCACGCACGCACGCACACATACACACACACACACATGCAGTTCTAATTAGAGCGATTGCTGTTACTGCGTGGTTTACCGTTACGGCTGGCATGTATAATTATCATTACCGGCTAGGCATAGGGGCCTGGGGCATATGGGCATATGGGTATATGAGCATATAGGTGTCTAGGGCTCTACGACTGTGTTAATTTGGCTTATATGAGAATGTTTATTAGTTGAGAAAAGGTCCATTATCTGACCATGGCAATAACAAAAAGGATGTTTATTAAATTACGAGTACCGTGTCCGACAGTCGTTGGTGTGATGACAAACGTATCGACCGGGGCCCTATAGAAGTTGAGTCGAGTCGCTCCCGAGTCGCACATTTCACCCACTTTGCCAGTATACCTGCTAATCTTCCAGGAACTTCCGGAAGTATCCCTGATTTGTTGTGGAACTCCACCCATTTGCGGAAAAGAAGAACACCTCTCGGATTGTGGGTTTTTAGTTGCAGGTGGATTTATGGTGAAGCTCAGGGGAGTGTGCAGTTGGAAGTTCAAGGAGTGCAGTTAGAGGTTTCTGGTGAGCCTCAAGAGGGTGCAACTGTATGTTTTAGGGAGCCTCAAGGGGGTGCAGTTGGATGTTTTAGGAGAGCCTCAAGAGGGTGTAGTTGGATGTTTTAGGTGAGCCTCAAGAGGGTGCAGTTGGAAGTTTTAGGTGAGCCTCAAGGGGGTGGAGTTGGATGTCTTAAGTGAGCTTCAAGTGGGTGCCATTGAAGGTTCAAATGGTAGTGGTGCAGTTGCGAGATTTGGTATGCGTCAAAGGATGGTGCAGTTGGAAACTCCAAGAGGCGGAGAGCAGCTGGAATGACTTGGTGATCATCAGGGGATGCTGAGGACGTCCCAAGGGGGTGTAGTTGCAGTTTGTTTGGTAAGTCTGACATTCTCCTGGATTTAGCAACTCAATAGTTGGAAGGTAGGTCTACGTGACATGTATCTGGTGAACCAAGAATTGAAGACAGATGGAAAATATATGACTCAGAGACAACAAACATGGAACTGAGCAACGAAACTTGGAGTGGAAGTCACGGAATAAAGCGAAATAAAGACGATTGAGCTGAAAAAAGTGTAGAGCAGGCTTGTGGGCCACTGTATGCCGAATGAGGATAGTTACGTGAGGTAGGTAGACACCTGTTGACATATTGCGAGAGGGGTTCGTGTGGGTTACCATGATCACTGAAGCCGATGGATCAGGGCCTCGAAGCTTCACCTTCCTAAAACTGAAGAAATTTAGTGTCCTCAAACCCCACATGCGGCAATGATTGGACAGGGCGATAGTACGCAAGACTGGCTTTGCTTGCTCTCCTCTTTTCCCAGTAGTCCGGGGCGAGATTGGTCTCGATACTTGTCATCGATTTCGTGTTTTTTTTCTTCATTTCGTCACTGCATGACGTCTCCAACTGTTTCCGCTCACTCACAAGTGTCGTATTGAGCCGGATAGTATGCGCGGCGGCACGCGGGTCCTACCCATCGATCTACTTGGCACCCTGCCTGGATGGCAAAGGTCGATGCTCTAGATTTGTATTACTACCTCATATAGATAGTGTGTAACCAGCGCGCAATTGTATACGTTCGACGATGCAAGTGGTAGGTCTACGTGACATGCACCCGGTGAACCATGACATGAGACTTCACATCGACTCGAGTCTACGACTAGCGATACAATTGATCTCTCCCGTATCAAAAGTATAACTAATAATATAAAACAGTGCATTTCCTGGAAACCAATTTGACTTGTAATCGCGATTGGCATTATCGCCACTGGACACTGGTCTCGTTGTAATCGCGATTGACATTCTCCCCATTGGACACTGGTCTCGTTGTAACTACATTCCTCGGCTGGATGAGTGATTGACATTCTCCCCATTGGACACTGGTCTCGTTGTAACTACATTCCTCGGCTGGATGAGTGATTGACATTCTCCCCATTGGACACTGGTCTCGTTGTAACTACATTCCTCGGCTGGATGTGTGATTGACATTCTCTCCATTGGACACTGGTCTCGTTGTAACTACATTCCTCGGCTGGATGAGTGATTGACATTCTCCCCATTGGACATTGGTCTCGTTGTAACTACATTCCTCGGCTAGATGAGTGATTGACATTCTCCCCATTGGACACTGGTCTCGTTGTAACTACATTCCTCGGCTG
The DNA here is from genome assembly GCA_963995525.1 of Escarpia spicata. Classification (NCBI taxonomy): domain Eukaryota; kingdom Metazoa; phylum Annelida; class Polychaeta; order Sabellida; family Siboglinidae; genus Escarpia; species Escarpia spicata. The sequence continues at coordinate 51,998,783 of OZ023218.1, forward strand.
GATGAGTGATTCAAAACCAAAGCAATGCGTCAGAGATTGTGTAACCAGCACGCAATTGTATGCGTTCGACAACTGATAAAAAAACTGGTCAAAAGTGTACCTTTATAATTCGATCGTTGCTACCTTACTTTTTCAACTCGAGAGATGTTCATGCCAATGTATCATCTCTCGTATATAACAACGCCAGTTTTATTTACACATACGCTGTGTTCGCTGCACATAGTGCGCGGTTTCGTGGCACGGTTGTTTGTACAAGCACTTAAACACACTACTATTAAGAATAACATAGATCAGCATTATGTGAAGAGTGGAGACCCGAATCACAGCAGTACGACAATGACTGTCTCTGCTCTGTGTTTGACACACCGGAGAGAGAAATGCGGCGAAGGCGCTTCTTGGCAAAAAAACGAGTTGGGATCCTGACAACATTGATCATCCGTCGCTCGATGGTAGAACCGAATCGATGCGGTCCACGATGAACCACAACAAGATTTAAATGTGTGTCCACCTCGACGAGACCACGAAGTCAGAGCAGACAAACTTGAAAGTCGTTCCAAATACATTCGGGAAATGGATCTGCGAGTGTGAAGTAGTGACCGCGTTAAAGAGCTGAGGTTATAGTCTGTGGCCCACGCCAGGAGTTCAACGCTGCGAACACGAACAAAGTCAACAACAATGGCCGCGGCGCCTGGCAGTCAGGGCAGATCCCACTGTGCCCCCTATCTGCCACTAGGCATGGGGCAATTAACTTGGAAAGTTAATTAATACAATTTTCCAATCAATTAAATTAACCTCAAAAAATTATCAGGTTAATTAAATATTTATTAAATTAACCTCCCAAATTGTTCGCAACTTTCATTGGTCTGAGGCCTGTGGAATACAGCCAGTGTCAAAGCCTTTTTTAAGCACAACAATGTCGCGGGCACTCACCCTCTACCAATCCGCGCCTGGGTAAAGTTGTGTTTGGTATTAAAACTTTCCATGGAATATGTAGGGTTATTTGTGCCCTACACCGATTTATTTCATATGCACGCACACATGTACGTTCGCGCGTCCTATAGGAAGCTATGTCCCATTGTTTCACGTACATACCCTGGTACGTCTAACTAAAACTTGAGTAGCATGTATATAATGTTGCGCGAATTTGTTCTTGTTGAGCGGGCTTGTAGGTGGCGACGCCATGACGTGAACTACGTGCTCGCGTTCTGCGTGGCAGTTTGTGATCGCGCCCACCACGCTGGTCTCGAGACGATGACGTAAATGACCGTTAACAATAACAGTTATCTTTTATACAGTAGTTGCTCCTTTGTTGTGTTGTAATGCAGACGTGACATTAAAGGGCTCATTGTTTACCATCATTCGTTGTCGTTTCAAATCCCATCATGAACCTTCCTTTCACCACACCCAATTATCTAAAGTGCCTATAAAATAAATAAACTACCCATAACGCAGGCGCACAAACAAGCACCATAAAACTCTTGCGTTAGCTCAAGTTTGGGCTGTTTGGAGTAAATCACCTGAGACCTAAGACCATCGGACTCATACCGCTCGGGTCCTGTAACAATACCGGTAGTAGCATTCATTACAAGTATAGTCACCTACTCGGTTTCTGCCCTACCTGAGTTTCTGCCTCATTACGATTACATAGCTGGATCTCATATTAAATACATCTTTAGTCAGATATATCGGACACAATGAGCAAAGGACGTCTACAAACTTGCAACAAAGTTATTTGTCTCAAATTAAAACGAGGCAAACAGGTTTTTGACAGATATTTTAATAGCGAACGGAGACCACGTGACTACAGTGCATCATATCGGTGACGGTGATGTAAACAATTTTTTTTTATTGGGCGAAATTTTAAGCAACTATTCACCTTAATCACCACAGGAAAGTTGCCGAACAGCCCGTGGAGTTTATACAGTGAATGGGTTGCGATGTGTCGCACAATGATGATTTTGAACACGATGAGGCAGAAACCGAGTGCTTCCGTATGGCGCGTGAAGTGATTATCGTCTTACGAATATTGTACATGTACATATTTAACTAAAAACAACTTGACGCATCGTTTGCATGCCATTGATGAAATAAGTGGTTCTGATTAATAATAATGATACGTTGCTGAACGATTTCAACAATTATTAGTGCATATTATGCTTGTGTAACTGTAAGGCAGAAACCGAGTGGTCCAGTATACCTTCAGATTTAAGTTCTAGTTCTAGTTGTTTCCAGCACTCGGCAACGTTCTATTAACTGACTAGTCTGTATATATACTGTGGGTACAATGTTATGATCTTACGAGGTCTCATTCAATTAGTCAGCCTTTAAACTATTCCTTCCTTACAATCGTATTCCGGGTTAATCCACACATATTTCCTTTGCACTGTAAAAGTGGGATGAAATGGTGCTACGCGACTGAACTTTACGTCACTTCCGTTATTCCCGACACCTAGCTCGTCGCGCGTCGCCACAGTTTACTGCCACTACTAAAGAAGATCCACTTCAAGAGCAACGGCCCTGAACCGGTCAGTGTGTTTGACCCGGTCAGTGTGTTTGACCCTGTCAGCGTCTTTGACTACGGGTATGATGCCGGGCGGTGCGGAGGGCTGACCGGTGGGCTTACGACGCCTGTGTGCTTATCCCTTTCTCTCGTTCTCGATCTCGTTCTCCATTGTATCCCATTCGGTCAAATCTCTCTTGACATGGTCCTCTCATCTCAGTCCTGGTCTTCTTCTCCTTCTGCCTTCCACTCTGGGGGCATATGTTTACACTGTCCTCCCATCTCAGTCCTGGTCTTCTTCTCCTTCTGCCTTCCACTCTGGGGGCATATGTTTGTTTCTGCAAATAAATACTTAGCTTATTGGTATTACATTGTTGCATCGTGTTGATGAGTTACACACAGTGTGTGACGGAATCGAATGATTGGTGATGTGTTAGTGTAGCAACCATGTGCGAGGTGGACGAGGTCTGCGCGGGGCGGAGTCCATTCACTAATAATCTCAGTAATTTTGACCATCACAGGATGACATGTATCTAAATTACCCTCAAACGGTCGGATAAAGCTTTGCCCTCGTTCGAGAACCTGACTGAGCCAAGCGTAGTACGCAGAGCGGTGGCGTAGCCAATAGTGCATCGTCGGACTCTCAGTATGGAGACTGTCAGTGCGGAGACTCTCAGTATGGAGACTCTTAGAATGGAGACTCTCGGCATGGAGACTTTCGGTATGGAGTCTCTCGGTATGGAGACTCTTGGTATATAGACTCTCGGTATGGAGTCTCTCGGCATGAAGACTGTCGATATGGAGTCTCTCGGTATGGAGTCTCTCGGCATGAAGACTCTCGGTATGGAGTCTCTCGGTATGAAGTCTCTCGGTATGGAGACTCTCAGTATATAGACTCTCGGTATGGAGACTCTTGGTATGGAGACTCTTGGTATGGAGACTTCGGTATGGAGACTCTCAGTATGGAGTCTCTCGGCATGAAGACTCTCGGTATGGAGTCTCTCGGTATGGAGACTCTCGGTATGGAGACTCTCGGTATGGAGACTCTCGGTATGGAGACTCTCGGTATAGAGACTCTCGGTATGGAGTCTCTCGGTATGGAGACTCTCGGTATGGAGACTCTCGGTATGGAGACTCTCGGTATGGAGACTCTCGGTATGGAGACTCTCGGTATGGAGACTCTCGGTATGGAGACTCTCGGTATGGAGTCTCTTGGTATGGAGACTCTCGGTATATAGACTCTCGGTATGGAGACTCTTGGTATGGAGACTTCGGTATGGAGACTCTCAGTATGGAGTCTCTCGGTATGGAGACTCTCGGTATGGAGACTCTCGGTATGAAGACTCTCGGTATGGAGTCTCTCGGTATGGAGTCTCTTGGTATGGAGACACTCGGTATATAGACTCTCGGTATGGAGACTCTTGGTATGGAGACTTCGGTATGTAGACTCTCAGTATGGAGTCTCTCGGTATGGAGACTCTCGGTATGGAGACTCTGGATTCGAATCCTCTTGCTGTGGGGCGGCATAACCACCACATCCAGAAGAATTGTGCATTTTGTGATAAAAGCACCACATTTCCAAAATGGCCGCCAGAGTAGGTATGTAAAATAACAATGAACACCGGCGGCCATTTTGGAAAATGGCTGCTACAGCCACCAGAGGCCAAATCTGTGATGGCTCAATATCCAAATCTGTTCATATTGTAAGAGTCTACATGTCTACCAAATTTGGTGCTTTTATCACAAAATGCACAATTGGTTTGCTATGCAGCCCTACTACTTAAATTGTTAATTCCAAACAATACCTGTCATCGAATCCAACCCGACCCGTTATCGTATTTAACCTTATCAATGTCGAATAACTCTGAACAAAAGCGTATGTGTCAAGCTGACCCTATGCCGGGTGCATGTACAAGTCATATTTATAAATATGTAGTATATACATGCCAGATGGGTAATTTAACGCCAATGTTGCACGAATTTGAAACGCGGTATGATATGTCGAAACCGCCCCCTCAAGCTGCCCCCCCCCCCCCCCGATAGAATTAGTGCTGGGTAGGCTGTAGATAGGCTTATCCCCCAATAATACCGTAAAGGTGGGGTGTTGTTGGGGGTTTTGGGGAGCCTCAAGGCTTGTGCTGTTGGAGTTTTTGGTGAGCCTCGGGGACGGGGGGTGAAGTTGAAGTTGAAGGGATCTCGTTAGCCTTTGCCCTTCCAGTATTCACCACGTTCCCACGCTACTGTATACTCGCATTATCCGAGTAAAGGAAGAAGTCAGACTGGGGGGATATCGGTTGTACATTTTTCTCGACCCCCCAACTCACGCTCACAAAAATATCAACACTATTCAAAAAAATGGGGTATTACCCCCTACTCTAAATATTGGAAGGGATCATGACGGGCATTTTTCGATATTATCTACATATTTAATACAGACTTGGATTCATTAATGGTGTCACAAGTCCTTGACTCGTCTTGGGCGACCAAGTCCAGGTCAAGTCGGTCAAATGAAAGACGGTCAAATGAGCGACTCGGGTACAGCTTGAGTCAGCTCCTACAACACGACATGGGTCAGTAATAATTAGGCCTAATTATATACACCTACGTTACCCCGGGGCACAGTCACACATCACTGAGCTGTACTGCTAAATGTACGCTTTTTTATTGGATGTGTAAGAAAGTCTAATAACGGAACAATTTCCAACTGAGCCATTCCACGGGAAACCGTGAATGTGCGACTTTCACCTGTCTAGTTGGGGTGTTGGAATAAAGATATGATTTAAAATTGTCTTCTGTGCATAATATAATAATACAATTGTGATTCATAGTCAACAGTAATATCTGCGTACACGCATGCACGAACATGCGCACACGCGCGCGTGCCAAATGCATCACTGGCAGTCAGCATGTGCTCCGCCATCCTCATCATCCGGTGTTTTATTATTCTTTCCAGTAAGTTGAACACAGTTCCATTTCTTCCGTCCAGTCATCCACACTTATTGTAACCACCATCTGTGATTGTCTAATTCTCCGGGTCCAGTTGTTCTCTTATAAATCCAGTTATAACTCTGTCCAGTCCAAAACTTCCCATTCAAATTATTTGATTTTGCAAAGTCCACGAAGTCATCCCTTGTTTGATCTCCTTCCGTGTAGCCTGATGTTCAACTCCTTGATAAACCAATACTTGGTCGTTAGACTCGTGACATAATCTCCGTCTAACAACTATGACAATGAGTCCAGTTCTTGTAAGTTCGTTCTGCGACAGACCAGAAAGTATATCGATTGAGGCCCATATATGATATGCATCACCAGTAGGTCTGTGGCCTTGGCGACTAACACGAGCTTCCTGGCATGATGCACCACCTATTTCACTAGCACAACATGGTCTGGTAGAATCGTTTTGGATCGACATCGTAATAGATAGTGTCAGCAGTGTTACACATGCACCAGTATTACTTGACACGCATATATAGAACACTGTGTGGCCTTCACCCCACGTCTGTTCAATCATCAATGATTAAACGGTACGTTGTAAGTTGTCATCCACGTTAGAGTATATTGTGACATTTAGTCCCTTTCTGTCACAACCATCCAGGGTGACACTTTCTGTCACAACCATCCTGGGTGACACTTTCTGTCACAACCATCCTGGGTGACACTTTCTGTCACAACCGGCCTGGGTGATACTTTTTGTCACAACCATCCAGGGTGACACTTTCTGTCACAACCATCCTGGGTGACACTTTCTGTCACAACCGGCCTGGGTGATACTTTTTGTCACAACCATCCAGGGTGACACTTTCTGTCACAACCATCCTGGGTGACACTTTCTGTCACAACCGGCCTGGGTGATACTTTTTGTCACAACCAGCCTGAGTGATACTTTCTGTCACAATCAGCCTGGGTGCATTTCTGTCACAACCAGTCTGGTGATACTTTCTGTCACAACCAGTCTGGGTGAGACTTTCTCTCACAACCAGTCTGGGTGATACTTTTTGTCACAACCAGCATGGGTGACACTTTCTGTTAAAAGCCATCATGGGTGACAATTTATGTCACACTATCCTGTGTGATACTTTCTGTCCCCATCAGCCTGGGTGTTACTTTCTGTCACAACCAGCCTGGGTGATAATTTCTATTATAACCAGCCTGGGTGATACTTTCTGTCACAACCAGCCTGGGTGATATTTTCTGCCACAACCAGCTTGGGAGATATTTTCTGTCACAACCAGCCTGGGTGACATTTCTGTCACAACCAGCCTGGTTGATACTTTCTCTCACAACCAGTCTGGGTGATAATTTCTGTCACAACCAGTCTGGGTGACACTTTCTGTCACAACCAGTCTGATTGATACTTTCTGTCACAACCAGTCTGGGTGATACTTTCTGTCACAACCAGTCTGGGTGATACTTTCTCTCACAACCAGTCTGGGTGACACTTTCTGTCACAACCAGTCTGGGTGACACTTTCTGTCACAACCAGTCTGGGTGATACTTTCTCTCACAACCAGTCTGGGTGACACTTTCTGTCACAACCAGTCTGGGTGACACTTTCTGTCACAACCAGTCTGGGTGACACTTTGAACATCTACCTGATGACTTTATGAAAACTATTATTATCCCATTGGTCAAAAGCAAGTGTGGCGACACAAGTGATGTTGATAACTACAGACCTATAGCGCTCGTCACAGTTGCTTCTAAGATCTTTGAAATTATACTGCTTGATCTTATGGAATCGTATCTGGATACAACTGACAATCAGTTTGGATTCAAGAAGGGACATCCCACTGATCATTGTATTTAAGTGTTAAAATGTTATTCAGTATTGTAGAAGCTACAACATTCTTCTGTCTACTTGCTTTTAGACGTATCTAAAGCATTTGATAGAGTGAACCGCTGGACACTCTTTAGAATATTGCTTAATCGAGGTGTGCCTGTCCTACTCGTGCGACTATATACTACAGAATACAAATGTTTTGTATTCAATGACTTCCACAACCTCTGACGTTTTTAATGTATCTAATGGTGTTTGACAAGGTGGGATTTTGTCTCCCTGCCTAGTTACTGTATACATCGATGATTTAAGCAGTGCGTTTATTAATGCAGATGCAGGTTGTCACATACACGACTGCTGTACTGATCATGTTTTATGCAGACTATTTATGTGTTATTGGGCCTAGTCCCAGTGGTCTTTAGGGTTTGCTGAATATTTGTGCAAATTGTGGTTTTGAAAATGATATTGAATATAATCCTACTTATATGAACAGTAACAGACTTGTTTTTGTGAAAAAGACGAAATATTTAGGAGTAGTGATATGCAATGACCTGACGGGTGATGACGATATGTTGAGACATCTGTATAGCTTTTATGCCAGGTCTGATAGCATTATCCGTAAATTTCACCTCTGTTCCATCGGTATTAAGCTAAATGTGTTTCAAGCATATTGTTGTACAATTTATTGTTCCCAACTCTGGGTAAATTTTAACAAGGGCACTTATTTAAAACTTAAAGTTGCCTACAACAATATGCATAGACGGATCCTAGGATACCATCGATGGGACAGTGCGAGTAACATGTTTGTTAATAATGCTATGGATACTTTTGACACCATATTGCGTAAGAATGTTTACTGCTTTAGAAAGAAAAAACGAATTCTCAATATTAACAATGATCTGATAAAGTGTATGTACGATTGTACACACATTGTTAATGGGCCAATGTGGTCCAGCTGGGCCGAATCTCTGTATACTGTGAAACGGTGATTTTATATAATGTTTTACAAATGTATTTAATTTTTTTAATAATCTTTTAATACTTATTTATTAACTTTATTTAACTTATTCAATTTTTTTTTATTTAGGCCCCTTTGTGTCTAACTTATCTACTTTTAAAAAGCTATGTATTTGTATTTATATATACCAATTGCATATGGGTTTTTGCCTGAAATAAATGTGTTCGTATTTAGCCCTCGGTGCGGTTTATTTTGTTTTGCAATCAACAGCACGGGATTGGTCAATCTGAGCACCAAATGTACAAAAACATTAGCTACAGTTGTCATCAACATACAACAAGGTCAAGGGACCCTGCAAATATCGTTGATTGTTTGAAACATTTTACACATACTTATGATTAAATCGGAAACAAGCGGGGTTCACAACGAATTTTAATTTTATTTTATTTTTATACACGTGGGTTATAATATACATAAGCTCAAAACGTGTTTATTGGTAGAGTCGCCATCGTTTTAGATGTTTGCGTTTGAACGTATATATTAAGTAGATACCTCTATTGGGTGTTGGTTTTTTGTACGGCAACTCATTGCAACAATCACAGAGACGAAATGTCCACGATGATTACGTCATTCCTTACCGATGTGATATCCTAAATGGAGATAGCTATCCGCCTTTTGGCAGTATTGCGTGCAGTTGGCGGCTGTATCAACATTGCATTTCTTCAAACAGGATATTTTTATTATAATTAACCATTCAAATATGAGACATCGCCAAGCCCAGCAACGACATTCATGACAAACAGTCATTGTCAAACCAAACATGCAAGTTTTTGAACCAGCGGCACACAAAAACTACTCAAACGTGCCTACTGTTAAAAGCGCATATGGTTCGCCTCGGGGTAGTTTCCTGCATGTCTTTTGTCCGCGCACACACACCGTGACACTATTGCCACAAAACAAACCTATGGCCACAGTCTCATAAATACGAGTGTCGTCAGATACATCAACCACACTACCCTATCAACCAATCAACATATCCAGGTCAACATCTAATAACAACCACCATAACGGCCTGTACGGCGAGTTGGAGTCGACGTGGTGCAGAGGCGAAATTGTTACGGTGTTTATAAACATGTTTATTGTTAGGATTTGTGCAGTGTTTTCTTTAGCTGACGGTGGTTGAAAAAACACACGCCACAATAACACGGAACAAACATCATGTGATTAGATAGTATAGTAAATGATGTGTACTGTGAGAACGTGTGAGCGCGTGTGTAGAAGTGTGCCAGGCAGCCAGGCAGGCAGGCAGGCAGGCTGGCGTGCAGGCATACAGACATGCAAGCTGATATTTGCTTTTGAAAATGTTACTACAAATGGTTATTTCTATTGTTTAACGTTTGAAATATAATATATCAAACCATAGAAAGCATTGAGACAATCATGTGGTTCTTCATAATAAGAAGGTTATTTTGTTCTGAATCACCCGAGTGTACCTAAGGCTAAGCGCTGGTGTTTGTTCGCTTCGTACTTATGTCTTATCACGGCAATATATCACGTTTGACGTATGTGTAAAGGGAAAAGATATCACGAGTGGACGTCATCGAAATATAATCTTTGGAGATATATGTCTTATCGTCGTTTGGAATGCCTTTCAACTTGGCCGTTCACAAGCAAATTGCAAAATATATTAAAAGGGGTTTTGTCAAAAAATTACAATGGACGTGACATGGTTCAATTGATTCGTCAGGTACACGAAGGTGGAAGAGATCCGGCGTACCCATGACAACGTCTTGTTGCTGGACGCCGGGGACCAATTCCAGGGGACCATCTGGTTCTTGTACTACCAGGGCTCTATCGCGGCACACTTCATCAACGGGCTCCGGTACGACGCAGTGGTACGTATACACGCATGCACACACACACACACACGCACGAACGTACACGCACGCACGCGCGCTCGCACACATACACCCCCCCCCACACACACATTGGTTTTGTTCAATCCAAAATCTCAGTTATGGAGTAATTCACTTGCTCTCCTCTGCATCCATTTTTAGCGTATCCACATAAAACAAATAATTGACGGGGTTTAGATAACGTGTCCAAACATCAGGTGCAGCGTCGACCCTTCATTTGCATATTTGCGCCTCAAAATGGTGCAAAGACGCAATATTCTTAAACGTAAATATGTCTAGGATAATGTGGAATGATGGAACTAAGTCACTGAGGTGTAACAGTTAGGCATACCACGAGTTATAACGGCGAAATCGAGTTGGGTCCGGATTCGACACAAGTGCCCACTAGTCTATTTAACTAATGTTCTGTTGTTGTTTTTTTTATAGCAAAATAAGGAATGTGATTCGTAAGATACCTTTGTGCCAAAAATTATTTTATAATACATGTTCCGACAAAGTCGTGCAAACAAACTTTTGGGAAAGTTTATTTGAGTGAAGTAGTTACATATATAAATCACCGAAGTTCATTTTTCGTAAAAGACGCGTATTGCCCAAACCCGTGTATACTAACAGATTATTAATACCCTGGGCCAGGCAATGATGTGGGTACATAATGTCGACATACTAAACAAATTACACTATTTTATAAAAGGCCCATAATTTGAGAAACTTTCTTGCGATTAATTGAAATATACTTTTTGTGGCATTCCAGAAATGACTGTTTAATTATTTGCATAACATGCTTGCAACAAATACAGTATAATATATAAACAGAAGCCACCAATTTAACAACATAATATTATGATATGATAATCATTTAAAGGTGATGATGGGGGGAAAGAGTCTTCAGATGATACCCCTGTCACTGACTCTGTCAGCGGGGTAACAAGGCCTAGGGTTAGGGCAAGAAACACCACAACCAAGTACCAGTGGTCAATTGGAAACCACACCTCAACACAATGAAACAATCATGATTACTGATTTTTATCAATCATGATTACTATATTTACAAGTAGTGTAATAAACATGTTTACATGCTATCTTGTTGTTTTATATCTTCCCCTCTATATTTAAGAATAAAGGGGGGTTAAAACATACCCCAGAATGCACCATTTTAAAGCTAGTTAAAAATATCCGCCGTTGCTCGCGTATCCCACCCCTACCACCTCGCCCATCATTTTACCCAGGGAAAACACTGCAAGTACATGGGTATTACGAAGCACTGCCTTGTATGCTATAAAAGTGATTGAGTGGTCCTGGTCAACATTTCTGAAGTGTTTTTAGCATACTGCTCGATCGATAAACTGGTTTGTTACTGTTAATTTATATAAATGGTAGTGGCATAATAAAGCAGCTTGACCATTTCGTACACAGACAATCGGCAACCACGAGTTCGACTCTGGAATAGCAACGTTGACGAGGTACATACATAATCTCACTGTCCCGGTCGTCAGCGCCAATATAGACGCGAGCAAAGAGCCACAGTTGGCCGCCTGTTTCACCAAGTCGACGATCGTGAACAAGAGCAACGAACAGATCGGCATTGTCGGCTACACGACCCCTGAAACCAAAGTCACCACGGATCCCGGTAACTGTGTTTATAAATAGATAAGTTAATCGATACCATCCTCAGATAAAACATCCATTCTTCAAAGTGTTTGTTGGCCGTGTAGTGGACAAGAAGTGCATTAAGTCAACACACGCAAACATTCAGTGCGGTAGTTTTGTATCTCTGATACTATCGCAAAAGGGGGTTGATTGAAAACACCGAACGCATCCTGGTGGTGATATTTCACAAACGCTTGTTGATTTGCAACGGCGGAGACTATGGTTTCTTTGTAAACCACAGTTGATAGAACCACCACTCTTAGTGAACATGCTCACCGGAACGTATATCTCGTACGTGAACGTCAGTAGTCCAATGTGCTCGAGGATTCCAAAATCTCGGGTCAATGTGAATCTATATGTGAATTAGCCTCGTCGTCTTCATGTTTTGGTTTAATATTGTTATTCCCTGTAGCATTTACTAGGCTAAATTGTAGAAGGGTAGCTACGTAGAAAGGTGGAGAGGGGGGTTTGAGTGGGAGTGAGGGAGAGAGAGGAGGAGAGAGAAAGAGAGAAAGAAAGAGAGAGAGGGAGAGAGAGAGAGAGAGAGAGAGAGAGAGAGAGAGAGAGAGAGAGAGAGAGAGAGAGAGAGAGAGAGAGAGAGAGAGAGAGAGGGGAGAGGGAGAGGGAGAGGGAGAGGGAGAGGGAGATAGGGATAGGGATAGGGAGAGGGAGAGAGAGAGAGAGAGAGAGAGAGAGAGAGAGAGAGAGAGAGAGAGAGAGAGAGAGAGAGAGAGAGAGAGAGAGAGAGAGAGAGAGAGAGAGAGAGAGGTAGACAGACAGACAGACAGACAGACAGACAGACAGACAGACAGGCAGGCAGACAGACAGACAGACAGAGAGAGAGGGGGAGGGGAGAATAGGATAAATAGGGGATCAACGGAATGACAACCGGGAGAATACATCTATATTATAAACCAGTTCGTTTTCTGTTTATTTGTGCACCCACATCTCCGTTCGTTTTGAATGTATCGAGCTGAAATTTCAACCCAGCATCCACTGTTGCTGGTAACGTCAGTTAGACTGGTGAGCGATTGAGATTTCTGGCAAAACGTTGTCCTAACAACTAGGCCAGTTACCATTTATTAATGCGGGTAGGCTGGAAACATTTGGGATGGGTTTGGGGTGTCCGGTACATATGACTGCCTTTTTTCTCCAGGCAATGCCGGGTAACTCAGCTAATAAAATATGATATAACATGTTTCAGTGTTAATGCTTAATAAACACAATTCACTCGTTTATATTATATACATGTGTGATGACCACATATGATATGTAGGTTAACATAACGCCAAATATGACAGTAAAATAGATGCCAATTCGAGAAATGTTTCCTATTCTTTAACATACTTGTAAACGTGTTTGTCTTACTATCGTAATAAGACTGTTGTGCCTCCAGTAAACGTGTATGTCTTACTATCGTAATAAGACTGTTGTACCTCCAGTAAACGTGTATGTCTTACTGTCGTAATAAGACTGTTGTGCCTCCAGTAAACGTGTATGCTTACTATCGTAATAAGACTGTTGTGCCTCCAGTAAACGTGTATGTCTTACTATCGTAATAAGACTGTTGTGCCTCCAGTAAACGAATATGTCTTACTATCGTAATAAGACTGTTGTGCCTCCAGTAAACGTGTATGTCTTACTATCGTAATAAGACTGTTGTGCCTCCAGTAAACGTGTATGTCTTACTATCGTAATAAGACTGTTGTGCTTCCAGTAAACGTGTATGTCTTACTATCGTAATAAGACTGTTGTGCCTCCAGTAAACGTGTATGTCTTACTATCGTAATAAGACTGTTGTGCCTCCAGTAAACGTGTATGTCTTACTATCGTAATAAGACTGTTGTGCTTCCAGTAAACGTGTATGTCTTACTATCGTAATAAGACTGTTGTGCCTCCAGTAAACGTGTATGCTTACTATCGTAATAAGACTGTTGTGCCTCCAGTAAACGTGTTTGTCTTACTATCGTAATAAGACTGTTGTGCCTCCAGTAAACGTGTATGTCTTACTATCGTAATAAGACTGTTGTGCCTCCAGTAAACGTGTATGTCTTACTATCGTAATAAGACTGTTGTGCCTCCAGTAAACGTATATGTCTTACTATCGTAATAAGACTGTTGTGCCTCCAGTAAACGTGTATGTCTTACTATCGTAATAAGACTGTTGTGCCTCCAGTAAACGTATATGTCTTACTATCGTAATAAGACTGTTGTGCCTCCAGTAAACGTGTATGTCTTACTATCGTAATAAGACTGTTGTGCCTCCAGTAAACGTGTATGCTTACTAGCGTAATAAGACTGTTGTGCCTCCAGTAAACGTGTATGCTTACTATCGTAATAAGACTGTTGTGCCTTCAGTAAACGTGTATGCTTACTATCGTAATAAGACTGTTGTGCATCCAGTAAACGTGTATGCTTACTATATTATAAGATTGTTGTGCCTCCAGTAAACGTGTATGTCTTACTATCGTAATAAGACTGTTGTGCCTCCAGTAAACGTGTATGCTTACTATCGTAATAAGACTGTTGTGCCTCCAGTAAACGTGTTTGTCTTACTATCGTAATAAGACTGTTGTGCCTCCAGTAAACGTGTATGTCTTACTATCGTAATAAGACTGTTGTGCCTCCAGTAAACGTGTATGTCTTACTATCGTAATAAGACTGTTGTGCCTCCAGTAAACGTATATGTCTTACTATCGTAATAAGACTGTTGTGCCTCCAGTAAACGTGTATGTCTTACTATCGTAATAAGACTGTTGTGCCTCCAGTAAACGTATATGTCTTACTATCGTAATAAGACTGTTGTGCCTCCAGTAAACGTGTATGTCTTACTATCGTAATAAGACTGTTGTGCCTCCAGTAAACGTGTATGCTTACTAGCGTAATAAGACTGTTGTGCCTCCAGTAAACGTGTATGCTTACTATCGTAATAAGACTGTTGTGCCTTCAGTAAACGTGTATGCTTACTATCGTAATAAGACTGTTGTGCCTCCAGTAAACGTGTATGCTTACTATCGTAATAAGACTGTTGTGCCTTCAGTAAACGTGTATGCTTACTATCGTAATAAGACTGTTGTGCATCCAGTAAACGTGTATGCT